>JABAKD010000014.1:9232700-9272700 GCA_012845835.1 Undaria pinnatifida | reverse complement strand
TGACATGCTGCCGCGCTTTGTACGGTGTGGGCACATGGCGTGGCTTGGCTTTCGATGGGTCCCGCTGGTGCGGGCTATTTAAGATGGGCTCGGGGCCAAATCGCCCCCCGCGCGATACCGCCGTGTTGTCGGTAGAAAACCTTGTTTGTAACCAAGCCAACAACCCTCGTAGACGCTACCAGTACGTACTACTGTCCGACGTGCCGCCGCGCTTTTCTCCCTTGTCGGCGCCTGGCTTGGCTTGGCTCCATATAGGTCCCGCTGGTGCAGGCTATCTACGACGAGCTCCGGACGATGAAGGACCCGGTGGCCCACGCAAGGGCAGGGGAGAACAGCCCCGTCATTTCCAAGGTATATGTATGCGGGTGGGGTGATTTTTTTTTCGCCGACCTTTTCGCGGGTTAGGTCTGGCCAACAGGTTTCCAAAATACCGCGGGTCCAATCAGTAGATTTCACCGCATTCTCACCACCCCAAACATACCAGACGTAGTACCGAACATATCGCTCTTTATAAGGTGGTTCGCACGTTTTTTTCTTCGGATAATAATCCAAATCGCGCGGCGACCTCACCTCGCGAAGGCTCGTAGCCTTAGCCTGGGTTAGCATCGGGGTTAGGATTAGGATTAGGGTTAGGGTAAGGTTTGGTCTGGTCCTTGATGTGATCTGTAACCCCCCCCCCCCCCCAAGAAAAACCCCCCGCGAAAACAAGCGTAAAACCTCTATAAACCGTAATATCGGTGGTGCCTTATCTGGAGTCTTCGGGGTTGGTGGGAACGGTAAAGCCACCTCGGTCAAATCGGGTCGGGTCAAACGGTGTTCAAAATCTCTCGGGTCGGGCCGAGTCTGCTATGGCCATTTTATAATCTTACGGGTCGGGTCGGGTCGGGTCGGGTCGGGTCGGGTCGGGTCGGGTCGGGTCGGGTCGGGTCGGGTCGGGACACCTTTTGACCCACCTCGACCCGCGGCAAGTGATCAGACCCCTGAAAATCCCTGGTTTTTGGCACGACTGTTTGCACCTGCCGTACGCTTTGGGGACGTACCATTGATGCTCGGGCCCTTGAGCGGGATACGTTTATGGTGTTTTTGCGTGTGTGTGTGTTTTTTTTTTTCCTGCTGGCCCTTTGCACCAATGGGGTAGGTGTGGGCTGCCTTTTGTTTTGTTCTTGCTTGTTCGTTATACATGGCCCCGATACGGCTTGCACACGGGTCTTGACGGCAAATTTCATGGCATTTTTCCGGGGTTTTCATTGGGTCGGGTCACCGCTCGCGGGTCGCGTCGGGTCGGGTCGGGTCGGGTGAAGGTGATCCGGCCAGATCCGTAAGGTACGAAGACCTCTTGACCCGACCCGTTCCGGCCCGACCCGGCTCGACCCGCGACAATTTGGAAAGGTCCTGACCCGACCCACGAGTCGGGCCATGACATGACCCCGTGAAAAAGCCCTGAATTTTTTACGGGAGCTTTTTGTTGTTACAGCCTACCCACCATCCGGTTTAAGGAAGTCTCGGCAGATAAGTTCTGGCAAAAACCGGCTGATCACGTTAAAAACTAAATGGAGTTACTATGAGATCCTTTCTGCAGCAGTGAAATGTAAGAGCACAGTAGGGATCAGATCGCCTACATTGGCTGGTCACGGGGGTGATCTTAAGGTGGATGGACCGCTGTTCTCCGTTGGCACCCACTTTTTTTTGCGTTTTTGAAATACAAGGGTTGGAATTCATGTACGAGAGGTTAAAAGTTGTTTTCGTTTTTTGTTACCAATAGCCCCTACAGTTGCAATCCGCTTTTTGACACAAACGAAGCAGATCCTCCGGATGATGGACGGCTTGGAACCGCGCGACCTCGGACTGGTGGAGAGAGACTTCCAGGCTCTCATGCACCCCCTCTGCCTGCCCGTCCTGGAATCGGGATCGGAGCTGGGTTTTGAGATGACCGTCTTCATCTTGCCCAAGGGGGGGGGCATCCCTCTCCACGACCACCCAAACAGTGAGCGAATGTTGTGGTATTGGTATGGTGTCCCCTTTCCCTCGTTGCGACCGTAGTACTTGTAGCGAGTGTCTTGGCAGGCGTTATCTGCCTGCCCAGGCCAGACTAGGGTTCGGAGCAGGGTTTTCGAGATGACCGTCTTCATCCCGCCCAACGGGAGAGGCATCCCCCTTCGCGAACACCCCAACAGTGAACAACTGTTCTGGTGTTCCCGTCTCTCGCTGACTTGCTCGTGGCGGCAGTCACTGATCCTTTGAGAACGTTCACTTGGGGTGCTCTCACTGACATGTACGTGGTAGCGATTTGTCGAGCCCATCGATTACCCCCCCAGCTCGCACGCGGCCTCCCGCTCTTTTCTAACGGGTAGCCGTACCGTCACCGCTGGGGCTAACCACTAACTGTGGACGACGCGACGTTAAACGTGAGTAGTATGACCTCGCGCCCCCCTCCACGCCCCCCCGCTCCCGTTCTCCCCCTCCCCCTCCCCTTCCCTCCCGTCTCCCCTCCCTCCCTCCCTCCCTCCCTCCCTCCCTCCCTCCGCACTCCCCACTTCCCCCTTCTTCTGTCCCCTCACCCTTCCGTACTTCCCGCTCCCCCCTCCTTCCCTTCCCCCTTCCCCTCCCTCCTCTCGCTCCTCCTCCCGCCAATCATCCAAGTGGCGGTCCTTTCGAGGATTCTGTTCGGCAGCCTCGAGGTTGACTCTTACGACGAAATTGGGGTCGGGGGCGCATCGTCGGTGGAAACATCTTGGGGTTTCAACGCAGCGGGGGCGGCGGCAGGGGGTGCGGGAGGGGGGGGAGTTGGGCGGAGTCGAGGGGCGAGATTGGGGCAACGCCGTCTTGTGGGGTCCGGGACGGGACCCTTTTTGCTCACGCCTACAGAGGGCAATGTTCATGCATTCAGGGCCCCGACCGCCTGCGCGGTTTTCGATGTGTTGGTGAGGCATGCTCCGCACGGTACAAACACAGGGCAACAATATTCGGAGGCGGCGGTATTGAAGTTGGCGTACAACACACCCTTTCTCACGCTTGCTCACGCCCAAGGCAATTATTGATGCAATCAGGGCCTCGATCGCCTGCATGATGTTCGATGTTTTGGTGAGGCATCGAGGGGTTTGTTTCCTTCTCAGGTTCTTCTATAACACGGGCAACATTCACGCATGCAGGGTGCTTGCTCGATATAATAAATAGCGGGTCTGATCGGACTCCCCCCCCCCGCGCGCGCGCGCTTTGTGGAAACCCTCGTCACCCGCCCTCCCTCCCTACCTGTCTGTCTGTCTGTCTGACCCCCCCCCCCCCCCCCCCCCCCCCCCTCCCCTACCGCACCCCCTTGCTTATTCGAAACCCTCGTCGCGCTTTCCCCCTACCTGCCTACCTACCTACCTACCTACCTACCTACCTACCTACCTACCTACCTACCTACCTACCTACCTACCTACCTACCTACCTACCTACCTACCTACCCACCCACCAATCTACCTGCCGGCCTGATCAAAGATACCACCGTATGACGACTCCCGTGGAAGAAAATGCTCCTACTTCCGAGTGGAAGCCCTCCCGCAGCCTGGGGGGCATTCTCTCGCCGCCGGGGAGGCCTCTGCAGGCGGATCGAGGGGGGTGATTTTGAGAGAAGTCCCCGAGCCCGAAGGCTTGCCGCGGTGGGGCACGTACAGCGGTCCCCGTGTGGTGCTGTAATGGTAGGATATTTTGGAGGGTTATGCCGTTGTCGAAACTGATCATACAGCACAAACAGTTGCGGTGGTTGTGGTAGCGGCGGCGGCAACAGCTGCAGCAACAGCAGCAGCAGCAAAAGCAGCAGCAGCAGTAGTTGCAGTGATCGTGGTACGGACGGCAGTGGAAGCAGCAGTAGCAGCAGCAGTAGCAGCGGCGGCGGCAGCGGCAGGAGCGATGGCCGCAGCAGCAGCAGCACCACCAGCAGCCAAATCAGTTGCACTGGTAGGCCGTTGAAGCAGCAGCAAGTTCCGTTGCAGCAGAAGCAGCAGCAGCAGCTCATGCAACAACAGCAGCAGTAGGAACAGTAGAGAGATCGAACGCTGTTTGGGGCCCCTCGCCCATTTTATTTTAACGGAAGCGACGGAAGGGAGACGGAATGGAAGGGTTCCCGTGCGTCGACCTGGGGAACCGATAGAAGGGTAGAAGAAGGTAGGAGCGCGGGAGGCTGTAGCCCGAGTATGCGAAGAATATTGGGCTGAGAGAGCATGCACAGCGTCGGGCGCTGCAGCAAGCATTTTATAGTACTATGATGTATGATCGAGGTTAGCGTCACGGCACGGTTCCATTGTCAGCCTTGTCGGGACATGTTTTCCTTGTAGTCGGGCCCATTCTATATCAGGCGAGCTTCATGGGAGGCATCAGGCGTACGGCGCGGGCGGGGGGTCGGGTATCAGGCATCGTGATTGCCCGAGGCGACACCTGGCAGAGTTGATTTTTCCCGTCCGTTGTGGATGACGTCGCGTGGCGTCAAGACCAATGGTGTCAACCCCTCCCGCCGGCCGCTCGGTCGCGAGGAGATTATTGTACCAGGAATATCGGTGCGTATATTATAGATCGTACGTATGAGTATTGGATATTTAGACTGCGTGATTTTGGTAGATGAAACGCAAGCATTTCCATACGGCAGTGAGCCCACCCCCACGGTATTGGGGGGCAAACATGCTAGGTGACCGCTCGTTTTGGACGCATCAAGGCCTCTACTGGCCGTGTTGTACTAGTTTTAACGTGGGAAGGCGGTCAGTCGAGGGGTCCAGCCGCGGTCTCCTACGCGTCAACCTTTTTTTTGGCCTTGGTGTACTACTTTTAGCGGAAGGGCGGTCGGTCAAGGGTTCGAATCTCGATCTTGTAGCACCGCGTCAAGGCCTCTTTTCGCCGTATTATACTAGTTTTAATGTCGAAGGGCGGTCAGTCAAGGGATCAAACCGCGGTCTTCTACAGGTCAAGGCCTCTTTTTCTCTATTGTAGTAGTTTCTGAGTAGGAGGGCGGCCAGTCACGGTTTCAGATTGCGGTCTCGTTTGCGTAGCAGCGCGTACCGGAGCAGCGCGTCGGTTTGTTTTTTGGTCTTAATGTACTATTTTTAGTGGGAGAGCGGTCGATCAAGGGGTCATCTCCTGGTCTCCTTAAGTAGCACTGCGCCAAGGTCTCCTTTGGCCTTAACGTGCTTATTTTGGTGTCGGAAGAAGGTCAGTCACGCGGTCAAACCGCCGTCTCCTATATTCCTTCGGGGGGCGTCGGGGTAATTTAATACTGTTGTTGGTGGATTCCCTATAGAGCCGGTTTGTACCATCCAACAATAACGGCACTATACGAGACACCGGCACTATTGGGTATTGTACCGACACTTGGTAGTGTAGCGGGTTCCAGTCGCGTCAATCGATTTCACCGGCACTAACTCGGCATTAGGCACCACTCAGCCGGCACTACAGAGGAACCACAACTGTATCGGGTTTGCAGGAGAGTTGTCGGCGGTCCTCGCCGCGGGGGAGAGGTGTCGCAGGATATAGGCCTTTGGGGATGGTACAAATACTCATTTCCGAGCGATAATAAGTACATTTCGGGAAGAGTCAATGGGGGCGGGTGTACTCATACCATGCATGACCCTTGCCGTATGACTAATATCCCTAGCATCTCGGCAATGTAGAGACAAAGCACGTCGGGTTTTCGCTGACCAGGCATACCTCGCGCGCACGGTCTTCATCGGTCAGGCAGCAAGGGGGTTGTATTTTTTGTTTTTTTTGGTAAACGCTTTGCTTTGTAGTACTCGTATACAGAATATAACCCAAAACAAGGCAGCAAAAAGACATGGCAAAACGTCTCTCCACGGAGGTCTTGGACCTCTCCCCTCCTTGTCGTATTCAGCTTGTAAAGGCCTACCGTCGCTACGAGCGACGTATGGTACGCTGCAGGAAACACCATATCTAGCTTTCCACTGCAGCATGCGCTGTAGACGGGCCATGGTATATATTTACATTGTACTACAGTAGCTATATTTCTCCGCGGGACTTGTTACGGGTATAATCGGTTCTTCTACGGGATGGGATTTTGCGTATGGAATCGGGATCGAAGTTTTTTTTTGCAGGGCTCTGGCGGAATCGATTACAAAAAATATTTTTCTTTTGTACGGGTTGGAATTACACGGAAACGGAATTTTGATTTCATGTGTACCCCGCGGTATCGAGTTGTTAATCACTCATTGGATTTTTCTACCGGAACATGGGCAGGATTGTGTACGGGAACGGGACAACGAAAAACCCCGCGGGAGTCCCGCAGTCTGCGGCAATTATTGCCGCGGGGTGCTGGTGCTATATACGGCAAAAACACTCAGAGAAGTCCACGTAAGTTTTCATTGCAGTATGCGGTACCAGTTAAGAATTTCTTATTTCTGGCCAGGCTGGAATTCGTACGTAGGGTACATGTCCCACACTATTTCCAGTACAAAAAAGGCCATGGTCTTGTGTTCGTCCAAAACTGGAGCCTGGAATTCTTGACTGCCGAATTCTTCTCAGTGCTGTCGCGTACATTCTTCGAGTTAATATTATTGTTGAAAATATGTGGGGAAGGAAAATCGGCAATAATCGGGAAGTTGTTGGCAGAGGATCATAGGAGAAATACTACTACTACTGCTGTACGGAAGGATGCTCGATTTATATCGGAACGCCATATTATTGATAAGTTGTATTATAATTTTAATTTGCAACTCTACGTTATTTTGTCGGAGGGCAACAACAATAATAATAATTATCCAGGCCTTAGCCTGGAGTCTCACAAACGAAAAATATTTGTGTGAAGCACGTTTGTGTGAAGCACGTTTGTGAAGCACATTTGTGTGAAGCACGTTTGTGAAGCACATTTGTGTGAAGCACGTTTGTGTGAAGCACATTTGTGTGAAGCACGTTTGTGTGAAGCACATTTGTGTGAAGCACATTTGTGTGAAGCACATTTGTGTGAAGCACGTTTGTGTGAAGCACATTTGTGTGAAGCACGTTTGTGTGAAGCACATTTGTGTGAAGCACGTTTGTGTGAAGCACGTTTGTGTGAAGCACCTTTGTATGAAGCACGTTTGTGTGAAGCACATTTGTGTGAAGCACGTTTGTGTGAAGCACATTTGTGTGAAGCACGTTTGTGTGAAGCACATTTGTGTGAAGCACGTTTGTGTGAAGCACATTTGTGTGAAGCACGTTAGTGTGAAGCACATTTGTGTGAAGCACCTTTGTGTGAAGCACCTTTGTGTGAAGCACGTTTGTGTGAAGCACGTTTGTGTGAGGCACGTTTGTGTGAAGCACATTTGTGTGAAGCACGTTTGTGTGAAGCACATATGTATGAAGCACGTTTGTGTGAAGCACATTTGTGTGAAGCATAAAAATCACAACCTGCGGTAGGTACCCCTTGTTCGATTGCCTCTCCAAACCCGTTCTCCGGCGACGGTGGCAGCATCGCGATAATTCTATCATACCTCGACAGTCTAGCACATGTCGGCCTCATCCGAGCGCCCTGGAGGAACCAGGATAGCCTCCAAGGATAATAGTGACAAGGAGGTGGTACGATCTAATGGATATGGCCTGGTATCCACATTATTACCCCTCCTCCCCCCCTAGTGTTCAAACCGTGCGAACGTGCGCGTCTGTACGAGATGTCCCACGCCAATCATGGGTCGGTAGTCCCGCAGCTGGCACATATCTTCATCTGAAGGGAGGCGTGGAGACACACCGAGGTGGTTTGTACGCGTAACCGCACGCTCGAGGTTCAGCAGCGAGGACAACGTCAGAGAGCTCTCGAGGAGCCAGGATGTCAGGATGGCATTGAAGGATTAGGTCTATATATAGCGGTAGTGATAATGGGGCGGTACCATCTAGGCGATACGGCCTGGTATCCACGTCACCACCGCCCTTGTTCAGACCTGCAAACGTGCGCGTTTAGTAAGAGCTGTCCGATGCTAATTATGGTGCGGTAGCCCCGCAGCAGGTAAATCTCTTCCTCTGAACGGAGGTCTGGAGACACACCGAGAAGGGTTGTACGCTTAACCCCACGCTCCGAGGGTCAGCAGCGAGGATAACCTCAGAATTCCCTCGATCGAGGAGCCAGGGCGGTCTTGAAGGCTATAGACTATATAGTGACAGTGGGGCGGTACGATCTAGGAAATAGGACCCGGTATCCACATGATAAACGCATGAAACACCGATTTTCAGATTGGCTGAGAAGAGGAGGTCCAAATAGCACACGCACTACACACCCACCTCTGATGAGAAAAACTGGCTCAAGGCTCGAGGACACGCTTTTCTGAAAGGGCCATAATATGTATTTCATGAAAAATATTTCTAGGACGTCAGCCGTGAGTTCTATGTATTTCGCCTCATAGTACAACAACCGTGTGCGACACTGCCTTTTGCATTGTTTGGGGTCAGGGTCGGATTGTTGCTTACGTGAGGCAAAGGCGTGTCCTACACTGATTTTTCACCACAATTTCGTGTTGTCTTGTGTCTTGTGTTTCGTGCAAACGCGTAGCCACAACTTCTTAACTCCTTTTGCCGTAGATGGTGTGGATTGTGTGGCGCTCTGCTACCATGTCCAGACCATTCGGAACGTTTTTTTCGCTCTCGCTTGCCACACACATTGCCCTACACATTGCTCGTTCTTATTGCTGAAGTTGGCAACCTGACGATATTACCCCCAGTGGTATATACACATTCTTCCAAATTGTTGTCTTGTATTCCTGTTGTTGTTCTCACATTAACTCGCATAATCAAATCCGCGGTCACAGGACAGGCTCAAGGCACCTGGAGCTGAGAAATACCTCAGAAAAAACACAAACAAACCAAAGGTCATTCGTATAAATAGCCAGGCCTGATTGTTGGAATATACGAGGAATTCCTAAAAAAAGGCCGTCGCCCCCCCCCCCCCCCCCCCCTGACACACGCAGAAAACAGCCTCCCCCCCCCCCCCCTCCCCCGCCGCCCCACCTAAAACCAAATCTGCTAGATAATAATGATAAATACTACCAGGCAGGTGATATCACCTCATTATCTATCCAACCAGCCATGCCGTAGCTCCAATTCGTTTATTTCCGCTCCCCCACCCCCGCCCTCCTTCCCCACCTCCCGCACCATCGCCTAGACCTAGCTCGTATAAAAAAGTTCCTCCCAGGTATACGTTCATGCGGCCTAAAGGAGTTTGACCCCCCCCCCCCCCCCCCCCATCGGGGCCTCCCCCTCGTTTTGTTCTCTCCCGCCGCCCCACCTAAAATTGAAATCTGCCAGAGTAATAAACACCACGAAACAGTTGACATCACCTCATTACCTTACTAGCCATCCATGCCGTAGCCCCAATTCATACCCCCCCCCCCCTCCCAACACCCCCTCCTTCTCTACCACCCGCACCATCGCCTAGCACCACCCGTATAGCAGGCTCCTAACGGACTACATTTATGCCACCTAAAGCTGTTGGAGCCCCCCGCCCCCCGCCCCGTTTCGAACACTCCACCCTCTCCTCACCGGTTGTACGACTTACAGGATATACACGATTAACTGATGTATTCCTTCCACAACCGTCAGATTTGTCCCCTTGAAGGATTTATAGTTTCCGCGCACAGAGTAAGTGGCCCCCTCCCCCCCCCCCCGCTCCCTCTCGTTCAGACCCCGCCCTAGCGCCCTTAAAACCTCCGCCCCCTCCCCTCACTGGTTGTACGACTTACAGGATACACTTGATGAACCGATGCATTTTCTTCCACAGCTGTCAGATTTTGTCCCCTTCAAAAACGGGTTTCATAGCTTCCGCGAACAGACTGATTGACATCACCCTGTTGACCCTGGTACAAGCTACACTGTTGTAGTTCCAACGGGAGTCGCCGGCCTATATCCTTCATTCATGAGGACACACACAGTAATACGCGCGATCGGAGTATCACACACAGGTTGCAAAAATGAGTTTGGACCAAGTCTTCGATCGCACAGCTGGAGTGGATTTTTATTCCAAACCCTGAAACGTACAACCCCTTGGGAAAAGCAGGCCAACGCCATCGGTGCTGCAGTACAGTTGATATCTCAAATAGAGTAGGCATCGCTCTGCCGGCCGCACTCAGGGCCTTTCCCACTGTTCAGGCCGAGACTGCTTGCCTCCTGCCCTACTGTGATAACATACGTACGTAATATGTACTATCTGCGTTTGTTTAAAGTGCCTGAATTAAACCCCGACTTGGTAAATCACCATGTGCTGTCCTTTAGGGTGTTGTTTATCTGTCGCGTTAACCGATGGAAAATAATTGTGCTGCTTGCTTCCTGTACCATCATGCAATAACTACTGTCATGCGAGGCTTCCCTTTCAGAGACGAGGTTGATGTGATATCCCGGGGGCGGCGCAATTCGAACAAGGGGAACGCAGCCGTTCCAACGATACGTATGAGCTGCTACTGCTCTTCTTGTTGCTGCTGCTATGTGCTTCGCATAGGTCCGACGATGTGTGTTTGATTGTTGCAATGGACGTGTTTTAAGCTGCTGGCTGTACGTAGCTGCGTCCTAGCAGACAGCAGAAATCGTGGAAACCATTGAGCTGATGCTGTATAGCGGGCGGGAGAGCGGGACGGATAACAAAATGTGAGAGCGGAGCGGGCTGCTGAAACATAACGATTGTGGGGTTTCATAGTCACCTACTCGGCTTAGCGAGGCGGAACGCAACCTCTTGCAAAAAGAGCCTGTTCAGCGACGTCGAAAGTTCAGAGCACCGCCACGGAGCTCGGCCGGAACCGAGACATGTGTAGCAATGTACCGACGGCCCCCTTGCTTGCCCCGCAGCCGCAAAGCGGGAGAAAAAACCCTCGGCCACCGGAAAACAGCATATGAGCACGTTTAAATGGTCTGGATTGCACGCGCGGAATAGTATATTCACCATGCTTATCCTTTAGAGAGTGTTGCTATTGTTGTTGTTGAGGCGGTTGACGAAACGATTGAAGGTGAGGTTCCCCAAATTAGTAACGTTCTCTGTGGCGGAAAGTTCTGACGTGTCCGTCTGCCTCGCTAATTGCCGGGTTAAACACCATACACCATTCAGTCAGTCAAGTGAAATCAAGACGCGAGCTACAGTATGTATATATATATATGGCAAGCACTAATCGCCACCAACGAAACGAAAAGAAGAACGACAACGCAGAAGTGCAAGCATCAACCACCAACTGCCACAACACACAACAGCTGCAGGTATCAACCACCGACGACTACGATCAGCACCCAGCAACGCTCGGAAGGGGGTTTCTGCCCCGAACAAGGCTGTGGCGGCACCGGTCGGAAGGAGGCTTCTGCTCGAGACAATAAGGAGGTGGCGAAGGCGCGGGAAACGTGGGGCAGAACAAAGATAACTGTCTCCAAATATCGCACAGTGCGCATGTCTCCAAACACAGCACATCAGTTTGTATGTCTCCGAATGCAGTACAATGTTTGTGACTCCAATGCAGTGCAATATGTATATATCTAAATACAGAATACAAGCAGTATTCTCACCGCGGAAATATGCAGCAAACGAGCGTTCTTGAGCGGTCCCTACTCCATTGAGAAGGCGTCTCGTCTGGGGAAAGGACGGCGCCTAGGCGTCTAGCCATGATGCAGAGCCTTGAGCGTTTTAGAGTGTCCTGTATCCCGTGCTACTGCTGCTGCTGGCCATGGGCCTCATCGCACCAGTAGTAGATGTTGTGGGCGTTCGATGCAAGATAAAGGACGGGGGAGGGAATGGTTAACGCAACGCTGTATTATAGAAGTTAATTGAGTTTTGACACATCCATGCACGGATATGAAAGTGTCCCGGAGAAGGTTCACGCGCTGCCGACTGAACCACACGAAGTCAGCCGGCGTAAAAAGGAGCTGAAACTTCGTGAGGGTCAGGAAGTCGGTGAACATAACCAATGAGGTACATTTTTCGCATCGAAACGTGGCCGAGACTTAGGATCTCGACAATGGAACACGCCAGAGTGTTCCCCTGCGAGTGACGAAGCGGCCACGAACGATCGAACGAATGAACGAACGAATGCACTGTGGAAAACTTCTCGGAATCATGCAGTTATCGGAACTAAGCTCCTCCAAAGGAGCTTTTGTGTTTTTCCTGGAGAACATGCGCGGAGTCCGGCTAAAAAGCCACATTTTTGCCGGCCGTTGTAAGTGGTTGCGAAACTTCGTGAATCCTTAGGAGACGTTGTGAACCGATGCCGACTTCTGCGACACCCGTTGCGGACACTTTTCACGCTTGCGAATCTTTATCGACCATCGTGAACCTTTGCGAGCCTTTGTTAACAGTCGCCAACCGTTGTACCTTGGTCGATTTATGTCAAACATTGTGAATCTATAAAAAAAAACAGTGTGGACCGTTTCCAACGGTTGTGAAACGTTGTGAATATTTGCCAACCTTTTGTGAAACCTTATGCGCACGTGCAAGCGTTTGTTTGATATACTGTTGCCGCTGTAAATCGTTGCGGACATCTATGAACCCCAACTTTCGACCACCCAGCGATGTTCGACGGCCACCAGGCGACGTCTTCCGAAAACAAAACGTACTGAAAAAGCTGAAGCTAACAAATACTCACAGCGAGGATACCACCAGAGAAAAGCGTACCCCCCCCCTCCCCCTCCCCGCCCGAAAGTATGGAAGGATTCAGGGGGAGACCAAGAAGAGGTCATGTCTATAGAGAAGATTGGCGAGTACAAGACAGAAGTAAAATAAGTAGTAGAAGAAAGGGAAAGGCTGGCGCTAAGACATAAGGTGAAAGGGGAGAAGCACTTGGAGATCTACTAGGGGTTGAGGGAAAATATTGGAATGAAAACGTATCTGCACTGCCCAATGGACTACGCGTAAAAGCTGAAACTGCGAGTTCGTGTAGGGGACCTGGACCTACCAGAAACAAGTAACAGATATACAAGTAGTCGGGAGGAGGACCTGGCTACAAATATGAGCCTGTGTGGGACAACAATAGAGAGTAGGACTCACATAGTAGGAGGATGTGAAATATACAATGAGGAACGGGATGCGTCAGAGGAGATGAGGAAATTAGACGTAGGTGACTTTTTCTTTTTTTTAGATCCTCCTGGAGATCCGGGTAAAAAAAGGGTAAGCTCCATACATACACTTTCACTTGTGTACCAGTTGTTGTCCATCTGCAAAACGCAGAGTTGGTGTTAACCTCGACCCTTCGGTTTAGTCAACACCTTGGAATTGCGAGGCCTTCTTCGGCCGAACCCTTTAAGGTTCGGCCAAGAGGGTGAGATAGCCACCCAGGAATCGACAGCTCCTTTTGCTCTGTCTTTGGCCTGGGTAGTGCGGGATTTGCCTGCCCCTGTACTTTTTTGATTCCTTCGACGGTGGGTCTCCACTTAGGGGACATGGAAGAGTTTGGTAAGACTAGAGAGCAGCGAGGAAACGATCGCTATGCTAGAAGATAGATGGTGGCCGCAGACGGCGAAACAGGACGGGAATAGGCTAAGCAAACAGTTTCTATGTAATATATGGAAGAAGCGTCATGAGCGCCCAAATGTTGGAGGTGTCTGTATTAGGAGTAGGGACGGTGCTCCGTCTCGCAAGGGATGCGTGGTCAACGGTCGAATGACTAAGGCAACCAAAAAATGCACGCCCTCCCCCCCGCATACCCATCCCAACCCACTCTCCATCTAGAGACACGTAGATTGGAAACAAAAAGGCGAGGGAACACGCCGATCCCAATGCTCAAGAACTACCGACCTGTACAAGTCTCTTTCCTACCAACCTACCAGCCTATCAAGTCTTAGTGTCTTACAGACCTGTCAAGTCCGAGTTTTGCACATAAATAAATATCGTTTGTACACCCCGATGTTTATTCTCACCGACCGACAAAGTTTCGCTCTTACAGACCAATCAAGTACCTGGTACCGTTTCTACCGGCCAGTAAACTCCCCTTTAACCCGACCAATCAAGTACCGTTCTGATCGACTGACCAAGTCACGTTCTTGCCGACCAATCACGTCTGCTTGCTACCTTCTCACAGACCTATCAGCTCTCCTGGCAGAACTATCCGCTGTCAAGTCTGGTTTCTACCCCAATCAAGTCTCGTTCACACCCGACCAATTGAGACCAGTAATAGTTACCACCTACCACCTATCAAATGCCGTTGTTACCGATAAACAAAAAACAGTGAGCATCATCATCACCGACCGGTTAAGTTTCCTTCTTACGTCGTTACAGAGCTATTGTCGTTTCTATCGACCAATCAAACTTCTTTCTTAACGACCAATCACGTCCCCTTCTTGACGACCCATGAAGTATCGTTCTCATCAACCAATCACGTTACCTTCTTAACGACCCATGAAGTATCGTTCTCATCGACCAATCAAGTCTCGTTCCTTCAGACTAAACAAGCCTCTGTCATATCGATTCCCCCCCCGTGTACGGCGCAGGTCTCGCTCACGCCGTCCTGACTGCTAAGCTTTCCCTGCTCCATGCGCCTCATCGACTGCGCTCAGAGCGCCATGGCTCGCCCGTTCAACCCCAACAAAGCCAAGGCAACTACGCGCGGAGAAAGGAAAGTAAACACACAAGCACAAAACACACACCATTCGTACGCATTACACAAACCACAAGGGCGCGCGCCTGCAAACACAAACAAAATAACTCCGACGGCACCAAATGCTACCGATCAAGCGACAGCAAACAAACAACACGGTCGCAGGGACCAAAACGCCTGGAGAGGTGTCAAACCCGCCCGAATATGAAGCGTCGATGACACTTCGGGCTTCACGAGAATAAGGCGACGACCCCCCCTGACACTTCGGGCCTCACGAGAATGAGGCGACGACCCCCCCTCCCGCCCGCCCCCCCCGCCTCCTCTACTCTCCACGAGCAATCCTTAAATTCCCAGCTGCATTTCGATCGCACGCCACAGCTCTTGAGTCTTCTTGCACCGTTCTTTCGCGATCGGCGGTCGGCGCACCATTCCGTACACATTACCTAGAGATTGGTCATACCGGACACTACCACCCGCCACGAGAAATGTGGTGTGGATGCTCGCGGAGCATGGGCGGGGCGACGACCGACAGCGGAGGAGTTAGCTAGCGCTGCTGCGCCCCCGCAACCTGCAACGCGCGATGTCTCCGACCCACCCTCCCCTCCCCTACCCCCCCCTCCCCTTTCCTCTCCTCCCCTCCTCTCTCGTCCCCTTCGCTCTCTTTGCCCCCTCTCCTCCCCTGCCCGCCCCTGCCCTGCCCCTCTTCTCCTCCCCTCCTCTTCCCCCCCTCCTCCGCGCTCCCCCGTTCCCGCTACTGGGGCCGCCGGAGCACTTATTCCTCGCCAGTCACCCACCCCGTCGTGGCCATCACCGCTACTGCCATTGCTCCCGCTGCGTCTGTTCTACTAGCGGCAGCAGCAAGAATAGCAGAAGCACCACCAACACCACCACCAGCAGCACCATCATCAGAGACGCCACTGTCAAAACCATCACCAGTGCCAGCACCACCGACATCAACCCCACCACCACTACCACCACCAGATTTTTCCCGTTACAGATATCCCCTCGGTCCTCCCCCAGAGTCGCTGCTGTTTTGCGGTCTCGCATTCGCATCGACAACGCCACCACCACCACAGCCGCCGACGCCGCAGCACACCAGCACCAGCACCGCCACCACCACCACTCCGACGGCATTTCCCCGTCACCGTCATCCCCTCCACCCGCCCCCGGCATCGCCGCTGCTTTGCGGTCTCCCATTACCGTCGGCACCGCCGCAACCAACACCACCGCTACCGCCACTAACGCCAGCGCCATCACCACCACGACTGCTACTGTCCGCCGCCACCACCAGCACTGCTACCGCCACTACCACAACAATATTTCCCCATCATCGTTATCCCTTCGCCCCTCCCCCGGACTCGCTGCTGCTTCGTGACCTCGCTTTCATGTCCATGCCGCCACCGCCACTACCTCCGCCGCCGCCGCTGCTTTGCGGTCTCCCATTCCCGTCGGCACCGCCGCAACCACCACCACCGCTACTACCGCCACTAACGCCAGCGCCATCACCACCACGACTGCTACTGTCCGCCGCCACCACCAGCACTGCTACCGCCACTACCACAACAATATTTCCCCATCATCGTTATCCCTTCGCCCCTCCCCCGGACTCGCTGCTGCTTCGTGGCCTCGCTTTCATGTCCATGCCTCCACCGCCACTACCTCCGCCGCCGCCACCGCCGCCGCCGCCGCCGCCGCCGCCACCACCACCACCACCACCACCACCACCACCACCACCACCACCAGCGCCGTCATAGACATCCGCGGAGGCGGTGGTGAGGTGTTCGTGTATCTCGGCCTGCAGCTTGAGCTGCGCGGATATGTGATGCCGCATGACCTCCTGCAAGCGGAACTGCTCGCGCACGCACTGCGCTCCCAGCTCGTGAATATCTCCCAGCTGTACGGCGCGGTATTGGATGGGAAAAACAGCGGGGGAAAAAGCGGTGGCAGAAAACAAGACGGTTCATGAACGAAAAACGGTTACTTTCACGGCGAGAAGAGCGGCGGCAGAGAGAAAAACGTTTCGTGAAAAACAAAACGGTTCGTTAAAATAATACGGTTACGTGTTCTTATGATCTTACATATGATGCGCGAAGTTTTTCGGTGTTGATGCATGTAAACATAGCTACGTTTTTAGTCAATCTAGTCGGGTATGGCTACTACCTACGGCTGATGTGGAGCAGGGTGCCGAGCAGGAGCAAGGTGGTCAGCAGAGCCGTCAATAATACTTTGTAAAGAAATGGGAAACATTCCTAGAAATTTATGTACCTACTATGAGATACTGTACAGCGAACATGTCAGGGGACGTCACTTTGGGGCCCTTGACAGGCGGTGATTTTCCAATAGTTTACCGTTACTGAGGTCAAATTACTAGGTGTTAGCATGGAACGCTTGTTTTTCACACCTTCGACCGCTGAACGCTTTTCCTTGACTGACCGTCTCCTGATATATTTACTGTACAGTAAGAACCCCCCTATAGCGCTAGTGGAATAGCGCCTGTTTTCCGCTACAGTGTTGGCGAATTCGCTTGGCCGGAGAGCCGTCATCCCACGATCGGGATTGTATTTTCTGGACCAAACGCTTCTGACCCCTATAGTGCGGTTGAGCTGGTCAAGTGTGAGACTATCGGCTAGCACGATACTTTTTTAGAGTACACTTGTTTTAGGACCACCAGTAGAGCATACACAAAAACGCTGGGCGGGTGGCGAGAACGAACGCCTTCGAAGTCATGTCTCGCGTGAGATAGTCAGCTCCTCGTGTTGGGAGCTCAGAAATTCCTTAGAATCTGCTGCCACCCTACCTTAGGATGCCTCGCGAATGGAACTGGCTATATCAATAGTAGTACCAACATGTGGTATTATGCCCAATATCGCCGGCGTCCGGTATGCTGCCGTGTTATTGTCCGCTGGCACATACCGGCAATACAGGGAGACCACCATGTGCTCCTTTTTTTTTTCATCCCGCCCATTATCTTCGAACCTTTTCCTTCCCCTTGTCCCTCCCTAGACGTAGCTCAGAACCGGGGTCACTAAGGGGTCACTAAGCGAGGCTCTTCTCCCACCTCCCCACTACGGTACGCGCCTTCATTTTTATCGCGCAAATGATTCAGCACTTCTTCCCTCGTCGACTTGCCGAACTACAGTTGTGCTGCTCCTGCAAAGAGACGTCTGCCAAGCTATGCTGTCACTTTTTTGCGACAAGAACACGACCATCTCACCACCCGACCATCGACCTTAACATCCAGCGCATCTTTCGATGCAGGGCCTCCCGCTGCCGACCCTTCTCCTCCGCTTGCTGTGCTCGCCCCCCCCCCCCCCGCCGTCCCCTCCTCCGCTGTCGTACTCCGCTTCGTCCTGGGACCCAGCCCCTTGCTGATTGGGCGGTTTTCGCCAGGCCTCCTTCTGGAGGAAAATCCTAAACTTGTCCTTCAGCCGCAGGTTGAAAAACTCCAAAAACTCGTCCTGTGAGAAAAGACAAATGGCTAGGGCTGTGAGCGGGCTTACCAGACTACAAAAAAAGACTGCAAACAAAGAATAACACCAGTGCTAGGATAGGGGAAACCGCGAATAGGGACAGCACACGATATCACTATAGTGGGAACCGAAGGACACGCCAGCTAGCGCTGGATTGCGACGGCAATCGAGTCAAATCGACACACGACGTCTATGAAAACACGCGGAAGTGTGGTGAGCTTAAGCTTTATATTTCCTCCTCTGCCGGAGGATAATAATTTGAAAAAAAAAGGAATTCTTTGGCTAAAAGAAATCAGGACTGTTCACGGGTCAAGGGGGTTTCAAAATCTCGCGGGTCGGGTCGGGTCGGGTCGGGTCGGGTCGGGTCGGGTTGGGTCGGGTCGGGTCGGGTCGGGTTGGGTCAAGGGGTTTTCAAAATCTCGCGGGTCGGGTCGTGTCGGGTCAAGAGGCTTCAAAATCTCGCGGGTCGGATCGGGTCAGGTCGGGTCAAGAGTTTTCAAAATCTCGCGGGTCGGGTCGGGTCGGGTCGGGTCGGGTCGGGTCGGGTCGGGTCGGGTCGGGTCGGGTCGGGTCAAGAGTTTTCAAAATCTCGCGGGTCGGGTCGAGTCATGATCCGCGAGATACGGGTCACTTCGCGGGTCAAGCTATAATGACCCGCCGCTTGTTTTGGGCTGATCCGCGGGTCAAACCCGCGGATCTGGCCAGCGGATCCGCCTTTTTCAAACTTACAGCTGAGAGCCACATTGATGCCGTGCAGGCGCCCTGCGGGTCGGGCCCGCGGGTCCGCCAACAAAACACAAACATTTCCGCTTCCTGCCTCCCTCGTGCCGATGCTCCGATCGTATGTCATTACAGCGTGCAGAACAATCACCAAGCAGCACCCCTAGCTACTCGTACCAAGGCATACAGCAGTGTGACGCGAATCCCGTAAATATTGAAGCCGTAACAACAGTAGTAATACTACGGTCATGCATACCAGTACGAAATGTATCCAAACGTGAAAGAAGACAAGGAAGGGCAGTCGTCGTCGAAGCAGCAGCAGCAGCAGCAGCAGCAGCACTGGCAGCAGCAAGCACCAGCAGCAGACCCCGGATTCTCGCGGATCGCAGCCCCTGCTGACAGACCCACCGCCCTAGTTGTGGGCTTGCTGCCGGAGGCGGCTCGGTGTTTGCCGGGGCTGGAGACTGCACAGATAGAAGATAGATACAGCAGTAGTAGTAGCTTCGTAGCTCGAGAAGTATCACACCAGTACGAAATGTGAACAAACGTAAAAAAGAAAGAAGAGCAGCCGTTGTCGAAGCAGCAGCAACAGCAAGCAGCAGCAGCAGCAACAACAACAGCACGGCAGCAGCAGCACCCTGGCAGCAGCAAGCATCAGCAGCAGGCAACGCATCCTCGCGGATCGCAGCCCCTGCTGACAGATCCACCGCCCCAGTTGAGGGCTTGCTGCCGGAGGCGGCTCAGCTAGGCTGCTTGCCGGGGCTGGAAACTGCACTTATAACTCATAACTAGCTCGCTCGTCGGGTCGCTCGTCGGGTCGACCCGGTGGTCTAGCGGTACGGGCATGTCTATGCATATGGGTTGCGGTTTGTTTCTTAATTTTCGCGCGCACACCGCATGACATGATCATCAGCTAGCTGCAAACACTGCCGGTGAAAAACGCAGAGAATACGACATACTGGGAAAAGTACGAGGGACCAAGGACCAACCAACCGACCGAGGTATACATGCTTTGACCCGTGACTTTTTGACTTTGACGCGTGAGAAATGTCACGGGTCAAGTCGATCTGCCCCGCCAGACGACCCGAATCTCGCGGGTCACCCGAATTGTGGCGGGTCGGGTCGGGTCGGGTCAGGAGGTTTTCACAATTTCGCGGGTCGGGGCGGGTCGGGTCGGGTCAGGAGGTGCTCAAAATCTCGCGGGTCGGGTCAAGACGTCTCGAAATTCTCGCGGGTCGGGTCGGGTCGGGTCAAGACGTCTCAAAATTCTCACGGGTCGGGTTGGGTCAGCTGACCCGACCCGACCCGACCCGACCCGAGAGATTTGACCCTACCCGTGAAAAGCCCTGAAAAAAATCCCAATCGCGGAGCTCCTTAGCCCATAATCTTCGGAAACAGGTCATTTTCGTTCGACAAAATGAAAATTATTGTTTCGTATACCAAGGCCGCGGGTTCGTTCATCGGATCGCATCCTCAGTTTACAAAAAAAAAATTTGTGCTCTGCACGGTGGGGGTAGCAATTTTTTCGGGAAAACAAATATCTGAAATTGGCGGGGCTGTGTTTTAACCCAAAATTCGTCGGAAATGCCCTTCTTAATTGGCAAAGAATGAATGCTTTGTAGGTACGCCAAGGCCACGCGGGTTCGTTCATCGGGATTGCACCTTCATTTCGCTCAATTGTTGTTGTTGTTGTTGTTGTTGTTGGGGATGAACCTCTTTAGAGCCCCCAATTCCTTCCCTATACAAACTTCAAGTAAATTAGTAAAAAAAGCCTTTCCAGTTGTAAAGGCGTTAAGAAGGTATACGTAGAGCTCTTCAAACGAGCACAAAACAGCCCCCGAAAAAAAAAACGTGCCAAATTATAGGTAGTTGCGGGCGGCGGTGGTTTTTGCGGAGCTTTCTACGTCTTCTGTATCTGACTGGGGGGCGCGTTCGTGACATCGATCCGTGTTGTTGGCGGGAACGAAGTTTACGTTGCCCCGCTCGGCAGTCTGGAAAGGAGAATATCTTGAAGTTTAGCGTGAGAGGGAAAGAAACGGAGGCCGCCCCGGAAAACGATATTTGGAAGTAGTTCTATGCCGGTGGCTAGCACCGGGGACCATATCACAGCAATGAGGACCAAAGAGGGTTTTTGTGTACTTCGTGGGTTGACACTACTAATTCGGGTCCCTCCGTCATTAGTGGCTTACTTTTCGCCACCCGCACAAAAAACACTGGCCGAGAAGTCTGGCCAAGTCAATAGCTGTGAATCGGCTGTGTTTGCCGACATTTAAAAACACCGGGTATCGGCGCAGCCGATACCCGATACAGCCGATATCCGATATATCGATATATCGACTATCAATAGTTACTTCAGGGGCACATATACGAGCGTGGTTAGTAAAAAATCGGGGAATCTACAGTTTTTTTCGTTTGCCGTGGATTCTGATTACTGTCTCCTTCGTAATAATTGGAGGAATAAACAGGTTTCGTGTACTTCGTGGGATCTGATCAATGTGGTCAGTCCGTAGTATTTATAGCTGGTTTACATCGCCATCCAAATACAAAAAAGCTAGCCGAGAGGTCAAGCCAAGGCAAGCAGGGCTGCTGATCGGCTGTCTTTTTTTACCGATAATTATACCACCGCTTTTTGGCGGAGCCGATGGTCGATACGTCGCCGGTACATACATACCGATGAACAAACTTGCGGCCGCCCAGGCATGAAAAAACAGTCCTTTTTATATACAATTGTAGCAAAAAACAACAAATGGCGTTCCGATGATTTTGGTGTCAACGAGTCTCGTCGACCACAAGATTACCAGGTATATATATATTTTGCCGAAACGTGCTACCTTTGTCGTGTTTTTAACCACTGAACTAATGAACCACTAACCTTGCAAGTCCAGATAACTTACGGCCCCAACCACCACCCGCAACATGGCTTAAGCCGAGCCGCCCTCACAACAACGCCGAAAAGAAAAAACTGTATAGGATGAAAACAAAAGAACGGAAGTCAGGAAAAAGTTCGCGTGGTCTCGCGGTTCGTTTGAGGAATGCAAGGATGGACGTCTAAAAAAAAAAAACTTGCCTAAAAATGCTCACTTCAGGCCTTAACCGCTCCCCCTTAAGAACTGAAAGCCCGTTTTCGGGGACAATATGACTTGGAAATTTAGTACATAAGGGAAGGGGTTTCGGGGCCCTCAAGGCGTTATTCCTACCCCTCAACCTAACCCTAACCTCAACTCCGCCTCCACCCGTGCCTATTATCATTTCGTCCCGAAAAAAAAACAGGACTTTAGTTTATGAAATTTGGTCGACAACATTTAAAATTCACGAAAGAAAGTATTCCCCGAATCTCATCCCCCATCCAAGACAGCATTTAGAGATGCGGCGAAGGCCACTACTCAAGGCGCTCACCTTGGAGCGGTGGGCGTGGAGACGGTATTTCTGGAGGCGGCTCTTGATGTGCTCGGTCGTCAACCTTTCGGCTTTCGGCGGCATGAGCTTCATCAGCACCTGTTATGGATGGCGACGTCGACCAAGCGGGCTCACGGGGTGGGTGGGGGGGGGGGCAGGAGCGTTGGGGACGCTGCCGATGTTCGACGTTCGGCGCGTGGTACCCCGCTCGTTGCGACGGTGAACTCGGTTCACTTTTGGCGACGACTGCTTCAGCCGTATGTCGAAGACACGCAGATACTTGGTACTCGCATGCACTTACAAACATATAAAAGGACCTGGTGTGGTCTCTTCTACAAGCAGTATTGGCTGGAGTGTGGGGCCCGCTTGCTACTGGGCGTTGCCAAAGACTACCCGAATCATGCACATTATGGGAGGCTCAACAGGCACCCGCACCCCGAGTGCGCCGTGACGGTCTGTTTGTTTCACCTTCGGCGACGACTGCTTCAGTCCCAGCTCGAAGATCGCGGCGGCGAACGAACCTGTCGCTCGCTCCGGCAAGTCCTTGGCCTGCGCGCGCGCGACCGGAACGAAATACAGAGTGTCACAAGCCGGACAAATCAGATCCCATACATTCACGATCTGCGTCTTTCACGGCAGACAGATCCCTGGTCTGCATATGACTTGCATGGTCTAGATCACGTCGCCCGGTGAGAGCAGGACGATCTCAATGATCTATTAGTAGCACATGTTTGCTGGGCTGGATCCGTGCAACACAGATCCCTCCCAAACGATAATACTGTAACGGCAGATACAGGATCTGTATGATCTACAGTACATGATCTGTATGATCTTTATGATATGATCTATATGATCTATATGACCTAGACGTGATCTGTCCGACGTGCGCAACGTTGGCACGCGAAGACATGAAATCTGCCACCCAGGGTAGAAAATCAAGCCAACACGGACGCGTCTCACCATTTTTAAGTACGTGTACCACGTTATTATACCCTTTTCGCTCAAACAGAACACCAGACTGCCGCCTCATGGTCATGGCTTTTTTCACGAGTCTGCTGCTGTTGTTTTCGTAGGCAGGGGAGATGCCATCGCTATTACTCCCTGCAGACCAGAGTCAACCATTTCGCATCCTACGGATTACTGTTGTTTCCACATCAACACGCGCAATCAAGTCCGTGGTCACAGCTCAGGCTCCAGTCACTCTGGACATGTGGAGTGGAAGAATACCCCAATACCAAAAGACACAAAAAAACAAAACGTGGTACACGTGAAGTTATCGCTGACGCAAGTCGTACATCCGATAATAAAAAAAGATCAAACGTGAGATCGGATGTCAGCGGACGTACGCATCAGGCCCATGCTAGTGTACATCATGCGTTTCAAGAGTCGCAGCTGAAATCGACGACACCGCTTGCCACCAAGGAAACCAAACAATGACATATAGTCTATACGGAGAGCTGACTGCTACTCCTATTGCTGCTTCTGTATGAGGGGCGTTGACAACTGTCACCCATGGCATCCACCTCGGGTCGATCCGGGTCGGGTCGGGTCGGGTCGGGTCGGGTCGGGTTGGGTCGAGTCGGGACACCAGATGTAGATCCTACCTGCCGTTACGAGATGTGTTGCAGGATATGTAAATAAAAGAGAACACATCCAACCCTGGAAACGTGTGGTATTAATGGATCATGCAGATCGTACGGCTCCCTTTCCGGTAATATTAGTTAGATGAGCTAGATCATACAGATCTAACGTGAAAGAGCTAGATCATCAAGTGGGTATCGGTGATCTCGCCGACGTGTGGATGTTGCACCGTCCTTCTCTGAGCACCAATCTATCCCTCTGAGCAACACTACTCTGTGGCATGTATGGGGTCGGGTGCACACCTTGCAACACACAAACAGCTGAAATGCAGTATTCCCCGATGCGGAGTACTATAAATAGGTGAATCTCGTCCATGCGATCATGTTATTAATAGTAAGTGACGTCTAAGGTCGTGGATTCAAGTCTCATAAAGGAAGAAAGGGCAGATGTCATATACTTGTACTTGTAGGGACTTTTTGCAAAAAATTGACGGGCGGAAAGCGCGAAAGCCGTGCGTTGGCAAAATTCAAAATTCAATGAAAACGATGAGCATAAAAAGCTGAAAAGCGGGAATGAATGCCGAACCGCATGTGCGATCAAAATGAAGGCAAGTACCGGAGGGGAGACGGGAAGACTCGTGTGACCACGGCTTGTCCAGAAGTGCGCTGAGGGTAAAAAACTCTCACGGGTTGAGTTGGAGAGTAAAAGCGACGACTAAAAAACATGGATGGGGATAACCCCAGTTTTTTATATAACCTACCGGTTATAACCTCAAATCAGCTTTTGATATAACCTACCGGTTATAACCTCTACCGCGAGGGGACGAAAGTGCCCCATCCCCGGGAGTTCCGTGTCTAGATGTTGTACCCCATACCCGGGGGCTCTGTGGCTAGTTCGTGGTTACTCTTCGGGCTATTGCCGAAAAATACCTGAAAAATACAAATATACGGCTTTCAAGCGCTGCCCTTGCCACATTTGTAGTTTGTAGAAGTACTTGTTTTGTATGTATGCTGCCCTACACCCTACTCCCTGCACCCTGCACAGCTGCAGCGGCCACAGCGCACAGACTTGTGCAGAGAAAAAAAAAAACCAAGTCTGCTGTTTTGGTCTGCTGTTGGCTGTGTTGCTGTCTGATGGTGATGGTGTGCGGACTGCTATGTGCTGCTGGCTGCTGTGGGTGTGCTTGGAATTTTTTGAATTTGAGGGGGGCCCGCTGGTAGTGACGCCAGGGTATGGGGGGGCACCGCAAAAAAACCCGGGAATAACCCGGGACAAACCACATAACCTACCCTCCCACCATATAACCGGTAATAACCGGTTATGTGTGTGTGTGTGTGTTCTTCACATTAAACCGTTCTTCTACTCGTCGACATCCAGCACACCCAGTGTCCGTACTGATTCTTCACCCTAGAACGTACTGATTCTTCACCCTAGAAAGATCAGCTCTGTGGTCACAAGCCACGACACAGAGATAATGCATCGTAATGCATTCGACAACGCAATGTCATGCCCTAGTACTGGGTACGACAGGCACAACATACATACGTCAGCAACAGAAATACATTGGAAGAGAGAAATACGAAATAAACAAAAACAAAAACAAAAACAAAAACAAAAAACAAAAAACAAAATAAGAAAACAAATAAAAACAAAAATAAAAATAAAACAAAAAATGAAACAAACAAAATGAAGGGGAAATCGAAGAAACAACCCAACCGCAAAGGAGAGCCAAAGCTCGGAAAAGAAACATAATAATAGGTTATCCCCATCCTAGGTAAAAAACAAGGCGGTAGCCCTATTTAGGTGGCACCGAGACATCAATATGGCGGTGTAACCGCCCAATAACGAGCAATAAGAGGCGGGTTTTCGATACAAGGCGGGTCAAAATCGCTCAACACTATGTGTAGACTATTATAAAACACCTCATTCTATATGCCCCGCTACTGCTATGTAAGTGCTCACCATGAGCTCCTCGGTCCACTCGAAGTAAGAGGAAGGGTAGAAGGAGTTCCGCTCTAACTCAAGCGTCTTCCGTCTCCTCTTCCCCCCCCCCAAACCCAGCCCTCTCTCCAGCTCCTCTGTAGCAGCGGACATCTCCCGCTTCAGCTCCGCTCGAGTGGTCCGGAGGCTGGTGGACCCCCCCCCGAGCGGTCTGCCTGCCATCAGGATGTTCAGGGTTTGCTGCTGCATTAAAGCGGCTTGCTGCAGACTTCTGTTGGTGTTGTTGGTGTTAGTGGTGGTGTTGGTGGTGTTGTCGTTGCTTTTGCTGGTGTAATTGCTGCTGCTGCTGCTACTGATGTCGATGCTCCTTGCAACAGCAGTGCCTCCCATCAAAGTAGTAGAGCTTGAGGCTGCAGCAGCAGCCGCCGCCGCAGCAGCAGCAGTAGCAGCAGGGGCCGGGGCCACCGCCATCGACAAAGGCTCTCCTCCAGCACTACCAGGCCATGGTCCGTTATCCTCGGTTTTCAGTAGAACCATCGGTTGACCTGTAAAGCCTCTCATTGCTGCTGCACCTCCGCCCGTGTCCACCTCGACGTCCGCTTGTTGAGGCGAACTACTGGACAGTTTTTCCAACGAAACCCCTGCTGAAGCCGTTGCCGCTGTTGTTGCTGCTTCTTGTGTTGTTCTTGCTGCTGCTGCTGCTGCTGCTGCTGCTGCTGCTACTGCTCCTGCTGCTGCTCCTGCTGCTGCTCCTGCTGCTGCTCCTGCTCCTGCTGTTCCGGGCCCCTCCGTTGGTATTGTTGGCGCTCCCGCTTCTGCTGCCCCTACTGCTGTTGCTGTTGCTGCAGCTGCCGCTGCTTCTACCGCTGCTTCTGCTTCCGCTTCTGCTGCTGCTTCTGCTTGTGCTGGTGCTGCTACAGCAGTTGGTGCCTGCAGTGGGCCTCTTCTACCCCGCTCGAGAACTGAACCCATAGCAGTCACGGGTGCGGACGGACCCGTGCTCTGATGCGAGAGCTTCGTGTAGACATCGCGCAGCTCCTGGAGCCGTCTGCCATCCATGGAAGCCTCAGACCTAGTCGTGAGCGTGTCCTCCTGCGAGAGCAGATAAGAGACCAGCAGCAACTATATACCTCAGCACAAGCGACCAACAACAACGCACGCGTTTGTTTTAGACAACCTCTCTGTTCTGTTCTTGCATTTTTCGATGTAAATATAAGGTTCGTTTTACCATCAATATGAATGAAAAACGGTATTTATATTACGGACAACGTAATACGCTCTGTTTGAAAATATAAGAATCACTTTGGTACACATGACAACCTGACAACAAGTAAACCATAGACATCTCCAACAATTGTTGCTGCGGTTACCTACCTGTCAGTAGCCCAGCTGGCCGGCTCACTCGACCCAGCAGGGGCAGCACTGCTCCTATCGTTGCCTCAGTGTGTGCGTGGGGGTAGCTAGCTATTAGCTGCAGCGATGTATAGACGTGACCACGAGCATACGACACACGAGCACGACGAGAAAGTTGCGGCGGGTTTGTCACGAACAGAAAGGCGCACGTCTCGGACGTACGTGAGAATACGGAAGGGGCGAGTAAATCTTAGATTCGATGATAATAAAAATAGTTTTTTACTTGAGTACTGTACTCCGGAGTATTATTTTTTTTTAATAGTTTCTACCAGATATGGAAAAAAGCGGGAAAAAAGTGACTGGGTACTCGTACCCGTTTTTTGTTATTAAAATTACACTCCAGCTGTGAGATCGAATATTTCGTCGAAACTCATCTTTGCAAGCTGTGTGTGATACTCCGATCGCGCGTATTACGGGTTGTGTGTCCTCATTAAGGATATAGGTCGGCGACTCCCCTTGCAACTACAGTGTAGCTATCAGGGTCAACAGGGTGATGTTGGGCAGTCTGTGCGCGAAAACTATAAAACCCGTTTTTGAGGGGGACAAAGTCTGACAGCTGTGGAGGGAAATGTATCCTTTTATCAAGTGTATCCTGTAAGTCGTCGTGTAACCGGTGAGGGGAGGGCGGAGTTTTTAAGGGCGTGGGGGCATGGGTTTGAACAAGAGGGGGGGGGGGGGGGGACGGGCGGGGCAACTCAATCTGTGCGTGGAAACTATAAATCCTTTGAGGGGATAAATCTGACGGTTTTGGAGAGAATGCACCAGTTTATCATCAGATGATCTATATTCTCAAGTCGTACGACCAGTGAGGAGAGGGCGGAGAGTTCGAGGGGGTGGGTGGGCGGGGGGGTAGGGGGGTTGGAGCAAAAGGGTTTTTAACAGCTTTATAGGTCGCATAGATATTATAGGGGTTTGCTATGCGCGTTGTGCTAGGTCTGGGCGATGGTGCGGGTGGTGGGGAAGGAGGGGGGGGGGGGGGTGAAATGGGGCAGCGGCATGGGTGGCTCTAGAAAGATAATGAGGTTATTTCGATATTGGGTGGGGCGTTTGAGCTAGATGGAGCGGGGAAAAAAAGGGGGGGGGGGGGAGTTTTTTGTTTTTTTGGGGGTGGGGGGAAGGGGTTTTTAACATGCTTACATCGCATATATGTAGGGGCTTGCTGTACGCGTGGTTCTAGGTCTGTCTAGGCGATCGTGCGGGTGATGGGGAAGGAGGGGGCGTTGGGGCGGGGGGGGGTGAATTAAAGTTATGTCATGGATGGCTAGAAAGATAATGACGTGATATCAATTGCGTAGAAGTGTTCTCTATTACTCTGGCCGATTTCGATTTCAGGTGGGTCGTTTGAACAAGAGGGAACGGGGGGAAAAAAAGGAAGGGGGGGGGGAGGGGGGGCGGAAATGAATAATTATCGCAGGAATGTACCGGCTATATGGTGTAGTCTACTGCTGTAGCGCGCACATTGTTGAGCCTGGTTTAATCTGCTAGCCCATGCGTCTACCCGAATGCAGGTAGTGCACAAGATAACACAACTCCCCCCCCGACGGGCAAGTAAGCCGATGATGTTATCTGCTCGACAACAGAAATATCAATAGTAATACGTAGCTCAAACAAAAAATGCGGCCCAATTACGAGGGTTCTGCTCAAGGTTTTGTGCGCCCGTCCGATATAGGTGCGCCCTTCGGATCCCACACAAACGCATATCGCAACGGCGGCTTGTGCGCAACATGTTGGACGGTGGTTGCCACCACCTCACCTACCCCCGTGCCGTGTTGTTTGACTCCGTGCCCGCTGTTTCACCCTCGCGGATTACCGGGCGGTGGGTGGCCGAGTTGGGTGCGTCATCCGGCGATAATTCCCCAGGGAATCACTGGCGTCTCTAATTTGGAAGCTGCGATCTTGTCCGATCAATTTTCCCTCTAAAACCAAGGTAAACGTCCCCGCGATTTCCCTTTCGACCCTTCGATTTCCCTCTAAAATCAAGGGAAATGTTCTGTCGATGCCCCCCCCCTCTAAATGAGTATGCATAGAACCGATCGGTTTCGATTTGATGAACGCACGGCCCAGTCGGTTTGTGCTACTACTATTGTAAATGTCTAATGGAGCATGGCCTTAGGGACCGACCAGTGCTATGCAGGGTGCCTCTCGCTCTGCTCTGGTGATTGACGCAACGGTACTTGACGGGTCGCTTGGATGTTGTACGATCTTGTATGTAGATTGTCGCTCGTTGGATGTATTCGGAATGGAGGGGGGAGGTCGATTTTTCTCATCAACGCCTGCCAGCTATTATGAGGAGACTCTTGCTACAAATGACAAATCCTCAATCAATCGGGAAGGTGGGATACCATAACACTAGCCCACCCTGAAGCGCCGTACATGCAGATACATCGACAACTCAGACAGGAACTACACCCACCGGGAGAATTCGGAGCATGGATGGAAAATGCGACGCTTCGAGCCAGCTTCCATACCCCATGCCTCTAACCTGCAAGGTATTCGCCGATTTAACGTGCACAAAGCGAATCAGACAACAAGGTCCGAACATACCGGTATTCGAAAGAAGGCCTAAGAGCTAAGCCGATCAAATCGTGTGCGCAAAGCGAGTCAGACGACAACGAACGTCCGAACATACCGGTACACGAAATAAGGTACAAGGGCAAAGGCGATCAAAACGTGTGTACAAATCAAACCAGACAACAACACAGTCCGAACACACTGCTGGGTATGCGAAAGAAGGAGGCAAACAAAGAGAGCCGAGGAAAAGGGCCCCAAGCGAACCAGGCAACAAAGCCTGAGCATACTGGCACGCGAGAGGAGCAACATAATATCGACCTAGAACATCGGAAACCTGCGAGTGAGGAACAGTGATTGACCGAGCGGTGTCCCTCAGATAAAGCAGCAGCAAACGTATGTTGTCGCTAGTCAAGCAAACTACTTGTTTGACGATGATAGAAGATGTTCATATAGCACCAAACCACACGCTACCCGATCCACGACGAAGTCAAAGAAGATACAAGAAAAGGCTAGAAGATAGACGAAAGGGGCAAGGTTGCTAAACACGTACTACGCGGCCCAGCTCATTCTAATAGCGATAATGATAACAGACACGCCCGAGGCAGAAGCACGGCCGGATTCGGCCGCGCGACCGAGACGACAGAACTAACGCGTGCGGTTCGGCCTACATTTTCAATGACTAGGCGTGTACAAATTAACGCAAAAATTGGGATACGCAACAATCATCGACACGGCCTACCAAGAAATAATAACGCGTGGAATACCAAGATGAAAACAGGCCGACCCTGTCGAAAGAAGCCGGGCTCGGCCTGCAATCGTTGGGGGACGAAACCCATCACTTCAATGGCGTTGAACATACCTGCGAAGAAAGAGAAAGCGGAATGGATCGAACGGGATCTGACGAGGGAAGCCACGAAGGCGGTACGAACGTTTCCGCCGTTTAGTTCCGGATCGCGGCAACCAATCTCCATAAAAACAAGAGACGGCAAGTGGTCTGAGACCTCGCGAAAACGAACAAATGAGGGAAACAACAAACCTAGGGGTCACAACAAGACAGTACCGACAACAACGTAGAAGCACAAATTCTAGCCGAGTAACAGACCTTATTTACTTGACGGCAAGAAAGAGACGAGCGCTAGGATCAATCTTAGTTATGCGCGGACACGTGTCCAGGCCATCATAGCCGACTATTTAGACCCCACAGAAATCGTCGGTGCTGCACACAGCACCGCGCACGAAATAGTTCCCTTAATGTAACTGTACCCACCGAGAACCGTGAGATGTTCCAAGTCGTACCGTACCGAGCTAGAGGCAGGGCGAGCTTGACCGGTCCGGGCTCGTCCAGAAAGCAAAATCGTACCGTCCAGGATTAAAAAAGTGTCCGCGGAAATTTCTCCGAGGCACCAAAAATTATCTCGGTCTTTGTACCAGAAGTAAGTGCAGTCGGCAAAAAATGCGTCCATGAGCCGGCGCGTCCAAAGTTCACGGTTGACGTAACTATAACCAGGAGACATATAACGGGCGCCGTTATCGTGGAAGAGCTCGCGTTGATCGGCACGGGCGCGCATGCAGCAGGGCATTGGATTCGTCGGTTGTTGGAGCTGTTGGGACGCGCCGGTCCAATTGGGGAGGATGGGTTGGTGAAAGTGGAGGAGGTCTGGTTCGCGTTGTCAAGAAGGCCGTAGAAGGATTTTCCAGGGTGTTTCGTAGAGAACGGCGATGGCTCCACCTCTCCCCCATATGCACCAGCGGCTGGAAATCTTGCAGGGCTCGAGGTGATTGAAGGGAACGGACACACAGTCTTGGTGACGTGGTGAGGAGGGGATTTGCTGATACGTAGTTGTTCAAGACGTAGTGCGTTAGCACAGCGGACAGGTATCGCGGAAGGTCGTCTGTGTCGTGTGGATTAGCGCAGGCTTGCAAAGGTCTACCTCAACCCGCAAGTGAGCGTCAGCACCCGGCATGCCGTTACCGAGGTACACGTAAGGTGGTTTGGAGGTGGGGCGACAGTCCGGCGTCGAGTCGGAGGGCGAGGGACCGATGGCTAAAATCCTGAAGGGGCCGGGTCATATTGACAGCGAGCTTTGCCCTGAGAACCTTGGCGCCGTTGCCAGGGTTGAAATTTTGGTCAACAGTAGCGGCGGGGGTGTAGATCCACACCCGGTCACCTACGGAGTATATAGGAACTAGCTTGAGCGCGTCGGAAAGTGTTGGACTTCTAACCTGCGTGCGAGCGATGGTCAGGGTGTGTTGTTCGCGGACTAGGTGCTACGCACGCCATTGGCAATCTCCTACACAACCGCAACATTGCAGATGATCACGGGTGAGGATTTGGTCGCCTCCAGTGTAGGAGTGGTAAGGAGGGGGCGGAGAATTTTTTGTTCATGCACCCCTCGTTGGAGGTCAATCCAGTGGTGGCGCTAACGGAGTACTTGAGACCGATACTACGGTAGCGGGGTTACTTTTCGGAGTTTCTTTTTTGCTGTGGCTCCGGGTCACTCGCACGAGTGACCCCCCTGTTCCTTGTGCGGCCATAGGTTTTCGTGCTGTTGTAATTTTTCGATAGGATGGCTTAATGGGATGGTTAGCCACGTTGCGCCAAACGCGTTTTGGTCAGCGAGGTGCAGAGCCACTCGTGTGAGTATGATAGTATGATAGTGAACACCAGGGAGTGGAACAGGGGGTAAACCCCTTAGTCTAGCCTTGATCCTGAAGGAAATTTCCGCGTCTGCAAGCGTACGTCACATTCCTCTTGTCTTCCATTGACGAGCATAGCGGGCATCTTGGCCATGGTGTGGTTCACTCGCTCGACGCCACCGTTGCCATTGGGGTGGTAGGCACATGTGGCGAGTTTTCGCACACTTAGAATCTTGTAAGCTGCAAGTGACAGTTTGGAGCAGCATTGGAGATCGCTGTGGAAATGGAGGCTGACCGGGCGCCTCTAAAGTAATGCATTTGTTGACCAGGGCGTCGGTTATACACTATCAGCTGTAAACTTCGTAGCAGGAACGGCGTACATATCTGCACGTTGGGTCAACCCATCCCTGAAGGATGAAGGAGGTGTGCCCTCAAGGTGTGACGGGGAGGGGACATAAGCAGTCGACCCCCACCGCGACACCAGGATGTCCACGAAGGAAAGGGGGAGCGAGAATGAGCCAGCAGCAGCGCACCGCTCTGTCGAGAATTGCACGCCTGGCGCTGTAGACACCGACCAGGCCACCATCGCGTGCAATGTTCATGGCTATCCGCCAGTAATGTCGTTTTAGCGTACAAAGTATACGAACGATACCAAGGTGGCCATATGCTTTTGCGTGGCAAGCCTGTATGAGCACGGACGGATCGATGGACGGGCATCAGTATCTAGACGTAGATTCACGGGGGGTCGTCGTCTATTAATAAGAGGCGGGCTGCTTGCCCGGCAGGCTTGCTTGGACGAGCCGGGACGTGGAGGGGTTTGTTTCGCACGACTTGGAGGACTCTATCGTCGTTGGTGTAGAGACGCCCTTGTCAGCCTAGGAGGGCGTTATTGGAGGAAGTTTCCGAGACGGAAGATAGACGAGGAAGTGGTGGTAAATCGGAGGGACTTCCAAGGAGGTACTTGATGGCTACACCACATACGTCTTCGTCGCGTTGTTCCCGCACCCAGTCGGTGTGCGAGCATCGCTCGAACGCTCGGAGGAACTCGAGCTCTGCCGATGTGGGTATCTCTTGCAGAGCGGCTAGAGTGCGGGCGCTCAAGGTACATCGGGGGGAGATACACCGAATAAACGTTGAGGGTTGGTCGCATCCTGGAGGCGTGCTGGGTAGATACCTCGGGCACTGGGATGGTGGGGCACGCGGGGGGCGAGGTGGCCTGAACAGGGCGCGGCTTTTGCGTTAGGGGAAGTGGTCTTGAAACTGACTGCGGGGTGGCGTTCGAGCGATGAAAAGCATCATTTACGTTAGCCTGAGGCTGGCCAACGGTGGTGGCTCAGCGGCGTTGAGTCCGAGACGAAATAAGCCTCGGCGGAAGACAATGGACGGCAGAGCCGTTTGAGAAGGTGAAGGCGGCAGAGGAAGAGCTGTGGGTGCAACGGGGACATAAGCACGGTTGCCCCCTGCGATACGCGAGGCTGAATGAGACATGCAGAAGAGGGCACCTCTGGACCTGTGTCCGTTGTCCGTTGGGCTGGGTCTGTGTCGAAAGGAAGAACTGGGGGGGGGGACAAATCCCAACGTAGCTTCGTCAAGGATGGCTATCTTGGCGAAGCAGGAATCGCTGCCGAACAGAAGGTCTGTATATGTTGTGTACAATCCCACGGTAGGGGTTTCAATGTTTGAGCCATATCCATACGGTGTTTATGGCCGGTTGCGCCCCTCAATTAAGTATCTACTAGCCAGTCTGATGCTTTTAAAAGAGTGTATTTGGTTTGATTTGATTTGATTTGATTTGGTTTAAGCACAGCGCATCCAGCAGTGTTGGTCGGGCTGCGCGATTGAACAGTTCGAAGTCATACTTCGGTTGATGAGATATCGAGCTCTTCACGATAGGAGCTCAGAAAAAAAAAAAAAATTGCGCGGAATCGCTACCGTGGGACGACTCTTGTCTTGATGTGGTAGGCTCCGGGAAGGCAGCGTTGTGCCCGTGGTTGGCGCCTTCAGCGTAAAACTTGACGAAGGTGTTGCACAATAGCTACCGCTCACACGGAATCGGCGGTGGAATCGCCGGGACATGTGAAATGAAACACCCAGTATGTGCTTCGTGCAGCGACGCGAAAGGGGGGCACGCACAACAAATCCTATAGGGCGGGTATCGTGGTTGTCAACCCTCATTCAGAGCCTGTGGTGTCTAAAAGCCCGAAGATCGTGAGGGGAGAGCGGGAGTCCACCCAGCCTTGACCTCGGGTTGGCAGGTGCCAGCTCACTCAAAGCCAACACTGATAGCGACAGGTGTACCAAGGACTAGGCCGTGAGGGCGGATGAGAAACACGCGTTGTTCGTGTGTAGGAGTAATACTGCTGCGACCGCTGCAATCATGACCCATCGTGGGCAGATGGCAGGCGGGGGGAAGTCTGCGTTCCGGTTGGTGCTGACTTTGCGATATTTCAAGGTGTATTTATTCGTGGTGAAAAATTCCAACCCGCACCGTACGGGCGGGTTGTATTCGGTGATCTTGTCGAGGCTTTCGAACGCCATGTAGCTTGAAAAAAATGCCGAAAACGACTCCTCACTCAATAACCACGCAGGTGCTTGATGCTCCACATCGTGCTGCGCTTGCGGATCAAGAGGAGTTCAGTGGCGCCCAGCCTCGATGGTAGCGCGATTGATGAACACGATAGGCCGAATGGTCTGACAGTCTTGTTGTTGTTCGAGGGTGGCGCCGAAGCTGTCTACACTGGCATCGACATAGAGGAGGAAATTACGGGAGTTGTCGGCGACAGAGTTCCAGTTGGGTAGACCAAGACTGTGGGCGTCGACAACACGGCGAGCAATTTTCGCAAGATGGCCTCGATTGCGAGAATACATACTACGAGCTAGACACCTTGTTTAAGGAGACCATTGAGCGGACGTATCCGTCTCGTCAGATTGCGGTATAACGTCCTGTAATAGCCGACATTGCCTATCAAGGAGCGTGTCTGTGTCGCGTCGTAGGACATGTGTGTCGTCTTGAGGTATTCCACCTCACCGGCGTTCGGCTTGATGCCGACGGGAGAGATTACCTGACATAAGGAATCCGTGTCATTTGCATCAATGGCAACCTTCGAAGCAGAAGGTTTGAGGCTGATTTTCGGCAAGAGCGCTGGGAAATGTCCTTCGTTTTGAGTACGTGAGCTGAAGGGTTGGCGTCGAAAAAAATGACGTCGTCGAGATAGACGGCTGCGCTGTCGAGCTCTTTGGTGACTTCGTTGATAACTTTGATGGGCCAGCCCAGAGCCGCGCTCCTTCATTGTGGCAGTGACCAGCCATTCAAACAGACTCGTGGGCGGAAAAACGCAGTGAGAGATTTCGTTTCTTTGTGCGCCGTTATCTAATGAAAACAGGAAGCAAGATCGAAGAGAGAGAATGTTCGTGCAGTGTTGAGTTGGTGGAGGGTAATGGACTTTAGGAATGCCGAGCTGGCCAAGGGTACCGCGTGTTCAGCTTCTTGTATTTGACCGTGATGCACACGCCACCGGATTTGTTTGTTTGGACAACGACAGGGGTCGCCCGCCGCGACGCAGAGTGTTGAGTGAGACCTGCCCCATTAACTGTATGGAGGACCGCGTCAACTTGTGTGGCGGTCGGAGAATCAATGTGGTAGGGACGTGACGTAATTGGGGTGCTGTTGGGCGGGACCGAAATCTCGAAAGAGACTAGGGTGCACGAGCCAATGGCCATTTTCAGAGGACTTGGAAAATATAGATGGAAACTCTCCCAGGATAACGCCCAACTGGGTCATTGTCGCCTGGCTCCATCCAGCACCCTACAAGGCAAATGAAATGACGTTTCTCGGACGTGAGGCAGAAGGAGGTCCCACACTAGGAGATAACTCGCTCGCTGGTCGCCGCTCATACGTTACTGTAGGCCTTGGCGAAGGAAAGCGGTCGCCAGGCGGCGACGAGGAGGCCGCAGATCCGTCGTGTTGCGACACGGTTTGTCCCCAAGGCGATGTACAAATAAACCCTGGCACGGCGGCGGTGGTCGAGGCGGGTTCATATCCTCTGAAGAATTGGTAACTGGGCACGAGGCGGAGAAGCGATGGGTGCCAGCGTCTGTGGGGAGTCGGGCAGGAGCTCGAGTGTCCAGAAAAACGGTTTCAATCTCAACGCGAAGACAACCTGTCCCTACAAGTTAGTGGTCGCGAGAAAGACGGGTGCTACTATTTCACGCTAACACAATTAATCCCGAAAGGAGCCGAGTAATGAAGGAGAAAGGATGCAGCGCCGTGTAGGCCTGGGCGCAATAGCGCACGGCCGCCGAGGACACAATTCTCTCCCGGATGGGGAGCCAGCGTCCGGTAGGAGCAGCCTTGGAACTGCATCCAGCGTTCAAGTACCATAGCATCTTGCAGGGCTTCGGACGGGACGTCCGAGAACCACAGCATCTTGCATGGCCTCGGACGGGACGACGTATGCCCAGACGGTGATTGATACGGCCAGCTGATCGTCTCGGAAAAGCGTTAAGCCCAACCGTATTGCAGCTGAGGAATGAAATACACCATGACGAGATGGAGTTCGACTTTCGGTGAGTGGTAGAGCCGAACCTGTGAGCTTTATGGTCTCGAAGACACGGGTGTTGATGAAAGCATGTGGTGAGCCCGTATCTAAGAGGGCGGCACAGTCGACCTGTGCGGCAACGAGGGCACCGCGGTTCTTGATTTGGGTGGCGAATGACGAGCCACCCGTCCTTACCCCAGCAATAAGACAAAGGTTTCGCTCAGCGAGAGTAGGTGGGTGCTGACCGGAGTGGCAGGCGGCTGACGTCACGGTGAGGATGTCGCCGACGTCACCCCGAGGACCAGTTTGTGAAGGGCCGGGCTATCCCAATGGTGAGCCGTCCGGTGACGTGTTAAACTGATTTCACGACAGCCCCTCCCCCCAAATCAGCGAGTTTTCTCTAACGAACATTTCATGGCTGCTTGACACGGAAAAGAATGTCATTCAAGTTTATATCCTCTTTTATTTTCTTGTTTGCAAAGGCAAATCGAACGATGACGCCGGGGTGGCAAGGGGCACCGTATTTCAGGAGACACGATGGGGAGCTGGTTTCAAAAACCCATGGTTTCGTTAACCAAAGGTTGGGGGAGATACCTACCGTAGAACGACTCGTTGCTAGGGTACAGTCGTTGTTTTGCGACCTTGCATATGCCTTTCTACTCTATGAAGGTGGAACACCCACAAATAAGACACGTGCAGAGCGCACGTTGGTGGTGGCGCGCCACCGCAGAATATATATGGCGCGTTGAGCGCGCCAAAAGTGTGAATGTTGTGCAGACGGTTCGGCGGTCCTGTAAATTATGATATTCCTGATATTGTCGGCTGAGCTACCGCGAGAGGCCTGTCGCCTGCATGCATGCAGGAGATATGATCACGTGATCACAAATTGGGCGAACTTGGCGCAGGAGCCGACACACAGGTATTTTCTCCCTCGCGTTCCCACGCGATGATATCAGCTTTACGGACTACACGCCTTTTTTTTTCTTGTGCAGGCGGGGATCAGAGACACGCGTGATGTGCTGTAGTGCCTGGTCGTCTGTGAAAAGGTAAGTATTTTCTGCGCGGAGAGCTGTTCGCCGCAAGAACAAGAGACGCCTTCGACCGTGAAACGGACAGGCGTCCGTTCCGAAAAGCAAGAGAGGGGCTACCATATTCACACAATGCCATCCGTGCAGTATTCCTGGGCGGCGTCGAACACGGCAACGTCCAAAGATCGCATGACCACGGGCGGTAGTGCGTGATGCGTACCGGCACGTAGGTAGGTGTGGTTGGGGGTCTCATTCGTTGTGGGAGACTGATCCAACCCGCCTTCAGACTCGCCGGGTCCTCATCTTCGGAATCTAGGCCTGAGGTGCATTCGTGCCTGAACCGGTCGTATTTACCGTACCTGATACAATACGAGAAAGGGCAGAGCCCCCCCGATCGGTTTGATTTGATTGGGGGGAGCGAGACATCCGTCATACGAGCGGGGGGGGATTTTAAATGGGTCCAGAGAACTCAAACAAAGTAGTGTTGCCAGCACCTCCCGGGCAGCGCTTCGGGTCTATTTTCCAAACCACCTATCTTGCTTCGATGCTCGTCAGGGCAATAGGGGGCGCGATTTGGTGCGAACGGTGCATCGTCGGTTAAGCGCTGTGGGGGACACCCGTCCTCCGCCGGCTCATTGGCCAACGGCGAGTCGCCGAGGGTCGAAAAAGAACCGCTCACTTCGTGCCCTAAAAATGTATGCTATAATCTGCTAGAATGGACAAGATTTTCCTTTAGCCGTCTCTGGTGCGCAGTGTGATATACCGGCCGGTCTTGCGTCAAGACCACCAGCGGAGCGTCCGTGGATATCTCAGTGTTGTTCTACGGGAGCCACCCCAACGTGTCTTTAACGAAATCGCCGGTTTTGAAACCAGCTCTCGGCCGTATCTTCTGAAGTACGCTGCCCCTTCCCAACCCGACATCATCGTTCGATAGTACTTTGCAAACAAGAACATATGTTGAGGTGTTGTTTTCATAGCATCCTTCCTCCTGTCGAGCTGCCGTGTGCTGTCCGATAAAGTAAATCGCTGTTTTTTTTTTGGGGGGGGGGTATCGTAGAATCAGTCTTCAATGGTGCAGAATTCCCGTACCCGCACCTCAAGGCGGCTCTTACATCCTGGGACTCGCATCTAGGCGTCTTTAAAGCCTGAAAACAGGAGGTCGTGGAAGACACACGCGACTTGACATCGGATGTCAAACCGAGGTTCAGACGGCTGGCTTTCTGCACCCAGAAAGACTCCATGACGGTGCTCTGTCCTAGGGCAAGCGTGCTTGCGGTTAAGCCTAAGGTTATAGCTTGCTACGAGGGTGAGCGAGCGGCAGGGGTGGGTGAGACGATGGAACATACACCTGTTGTTGTTTGTGAGCTGTGGTTGATTGCGTGAGTGGCCGCTTCTGCTGTAGTACGGCCACTTGTTTCCGCATCGCAATCGAGCCGAGGAACAGGTAGTTCAGAAGAGCGCGACAAATCGTCGGCATCTCGCGAGAAAACACCGCGGGGATCAACGACCGGTGTAATACCCGCATCGCGCGGCTCCAAGGAAGAGCGGCAGATATCGCACTCGTGATCGCACTCACCTAGAAATGGCACCAAATATACCGCAGTTCTGCGTGTCGACCGCCAAATTATGCCACCTGTTTATTGCTTGTTTGTTTTTACTACATCATCACCTAGAAGGTAGATTATGCTACCGTTTATGCCCCATAAAAGCCTTCATGCTCTGATGCGACCTGCTAAACAAAAACCAGTTATGCCCCTTTAGACTCGCCAGCAGCAGGAATATCACAACAATACTCCTCAGAGGTCAGCGTTGGCCTTTTATTACTGAATTTGACCTGCGATGTGCCCACAAAGCAGTGCATTCGCCATTTTGTGTACTACGGTAATATGAGTTTGCCGTTGCGTTGCAGACCCTCTCACTGCTTCCCAGTTACTCCAGCATCCAGCGTCCGAACTCATCATGCAATACACCAGTGGTGCCTCGATTCTCTCCCCATCTGCTATATATATGCACACATCCAGCAATGCACATTGCACCTGCACTGCGTTTTGAATATGTATATCAGAGCGCCAGGTACATCGGCACGGCTACGTCGTAACTGAGAATCCGTTCGTACAACGGCACGGCTACACCGAAATTGAGAATCCGTTCGGTTGCCTCCAGCACCAGCGAAAAAGAATGGTATCTCTGCGCATCTATCTGCTGGTGGTGCTATTCTTTCGGGGTGTCCGCGGTGCTGATACTCCGCTGCTACTGTTGCA
>JABAKD010000014.1:8742700-9230200 GCA_012845835.1 Undaria pinnatifida | reverse complement strand
GTATCACTTTTCGTCTGAAATGTTTTCTAAATGACGGGACTCCTCAACCCAAAATCGTCAGAAATAGACATTTTTTTTGCGTGATTCTCGTTGTTTAATTACGCCATCCTCGTTGTGTACCTAGGCCATGGGACTTATCATCCGGTAGCAGTTTCATTTGTAGGAAGACGACAGAAAGCGGTATACCGCCACAAACCCGCGCCCCCGTGCGGTACAGCAGAATACACCTTGGTTTTTGACCCCGATCCGCGACGCTGATTGGTCAACTTAGCCTCGAACCGGTTGTTCACATAAAAAAAGCGGTACATTGTGCCGCGGCTTCCCAGCTCGGCCGTCACTATTTCCTGACGCGGCACATAACGCTTCCTGTCGCAAAATACACTATGCCGACCGACTTTGCCCCAGGCTCTTCACGGCCCATAGCCTTTCAATTTCCGACCGAATCTCAACGATGGGCACGACGTCATGTAACACTCATAGAACGACGCGCTCTCATATTCCTTCATATTTCATATCCCTTCAGAGCAATCATTGCAACACCCCTTCCGCACACAGCACGGGCCGCTGCTCAACCATACATAGCTCGCAATATATTTTGTTGTTGTTGTTGTTGTTGTTGTTGTTGTTGTTGTTGTTGTTGTTGGTGTTGTTGTTGTTGTTGCCGTTGTTGTTCTCGCATAATCAAATCCGTGGTCACAGGACAGGCTCCAGTATTGGATTATGTATGTATGGATGATAGGGAAAAGGCTGGGGCAAAGGGCTAAAGAGGGAGTGACAGTCCCGCTACACGCGCACGGCGGTCGATCCTCTCGGCCCACACCTACACCCGATGACGTCGGCCGTCCGCCTTGCAAGTTTGCACACCGCATTATGTTCAAATCCATGTACGGAGAAGGGCCACCACTTAAACTTGGTAGTCAAAAACTTGGGCACACTTGAGATTCCCGGAAAATTAACCTAATATACACCACTCATGCTCGAATACCTATCAAACAAAAACGATGTTGTTGAGTAGTGGCGCCATCTGTGTGGTCGTACACTGCTGCTGGTTATGTACGAAACAACGGCTTTAGAATAATTGAAATGCGGACCTTGAAAATATCGGGAGTATATTAATATGTACCTGGTAGCCTTTTACATAGCCTTCTACATGTAGTCCTGTAGCCATGCAGTCAGTCTACCGACACAGACATGGTCGGGTAGGTTTGTTTCAGCCGAAGGCACAAGAGGTATGGATGCATGCTCCGGCTCAGAAGCGTTTCGCCGAGGCGTGGAAGATGGGTCGTTGAGTGTAAAAAAAGTCAGATTCGTTGAGGGTAGGTATATCCATATCCCTGAAGGAATCCCAATATGAAATATGAAGGAATATGAAAGCGGGTCGTTCTATGGATGCTACATGACCGCCGTGCCCATGGTTGAGATTCGGTCGGAAATTGAAGAGCTATGGTGTGAAAGAGTCGTGGTGCCGGATGGTGTGAGGGAAGGGACGCAGGGGTATCAGCTCCGTTTGGAGACAGCATCGGTTCTTCTTTGTAGATTTCTTATTATTGGCGTTGAGCTACGAGAAACTCGAGGAGACAGGAAAGGAAATGGAGTGAGAGCACGGGGGTGGAATGAAGCTCACAGAATTCGCTACACTCCAGCATTGCTGCTGTGCTCTCTTTTGGGCCTTTATCTATGGAACGTACAAGGAGCGTTCTCCTAGGTGTTCTATATTCCCATGAGCGCTTAACGCGCTTACCTTTAACTATCTCGTCCAGAGGAGGAACGTTCCATTACCGAGAACGCTCTTGTGGCATAAGCTAGCTAGATTCTACGGGTTATCGGTTCCACCCAGAATATTCCGTTAAAGAGAATCTTTTTCTGGCCAATATACCTTAACTCTGCGGGCTATCTTACCGAATATATTGCCAGCTATACTAACACTCTATTACATATGGGCCGTGAAGAGCCTGGGGCAAAGTCGGTCCGCATGGTGTATTTGCGACGGAAAGCGTTGTGGGTCGCGTCAGGAACTGGTGACGGTCGAGCTGAGAAGCTGCTGTACGATGTACCGCAAGGAGGTGGTGTCGAAAACCGATGCGAGGCAGAGTTGACCAATCAGCGTCGCGGATCGGGATCAAAAACCTAGGTGTATTCTGCTGTACCGCACGGTGGCGCGGAATGGTGGCGGTATACCGCTTCCTGCCGTCTGCCCTTTATTTTTCTCCAAATCGGTTTTTTTGGGGGAGGTCTTAACCCCTCTAGAGCCCCCGAACCCCTCCATATACTAAATCCAAGTAACTTGTCCCCAAAAACGGTTTTCCAGTTGTAAAGGGGTTGAGGTCCCAAATTGAGGAATCAGAAAAAAAGTGGTGCACCTCTACCGTAGCACACGTCCATATTCTATTGCGGATTCATGTCGCATCGTTAAAGCGGGGAAGTAATCTTGTAACATGGCCAAGGAACAGGGGGGATCACTCGCGCGAGTGGCCCCGAGTCACACTGCCAACAAAGTAGCCAACACGTGACCCCCCCCTCCAATGTAACATGATGCGTCTACAGCAGGCCGCGGAGATATGCCTCTCGGGTTTGCCCTTTGACTTTTTCCCTCCAAGTGTCATCCATCACATCCCACGGTAGGGGTTGCAGTTGTTGGATGAACTAATAGTGTACCTGTCCGATCGAGCCCCTCCAGTGAGGTACTAGCGGTTAGTCATTGATCAAGTAAATAAGGAGTACACCGTTTGTAGGGCTAAGACGTAATAGATGCTTATTCTGGGGTTGTTGTGCGAACGAATGCCTTCGAAGTCATTTTTCGGGGGGCGAGATATTCAGCTAGCCCCTCAACATGTTAGGAGAGCATGCGGAAAATTCCTAGAATCTGCTGCACCCCCAGTCGTGGCACGGCTCGAGTAAAGTATTCGGATGGTGGGGTATAGAGATAGCTCTTTCAGGTGGGGACGCCCCTCAGGAAAGTTTTTTGTCTGCCACCCGCGTGTTGCGGTAGGCGTGTTGGTTTATGCCTGCGCACAAGTCTGATGCATGGTGTGTATGACTGCATAGAATCTACGGGGATGGTAGAGTAGAACTATTGGTATGATTGGCGGTCCCAATCTCCGCCTGATGGTCCCTCGTCGGGTATCGAGAGCAATCTCCCCGTGAGCCGGGCATACAGATTGTCGAGTAAGGCGCCCCAGGGACAACAACACCGCGCCAGCAGAACATTCAACCTAACTTCGCACAGAGACCCGCCGCGGTATGGTAGGAGTAGCAACGTGTTTTTGCCTAGCTAGATGGTTCTGGCTCACGCTCGAGACTTCTTTCCAAGCAAATTTGACTACTACTGCTACTGTGCACTACACAAATTGGTTGGAATGGCGTTCAGGTTGACGTTGAGACACGTGCTACGGTAGAGGTGTGTACATTTTTTTTTTTTTCTGAGGTTCCGTACTTTCGAAGCTCAACACCTTTAGAAAAAAATGATTCTGTGGAGAGAAAAAAAAACGGAGTCCTACCCCCGGATAAGAAATCCCACGACCTAGGTGTGTATACAACACGGCACGGGAATCACGCAAAACAAAAATGAACAAAATCCGACGCTTTGGGGTTCAGGAGCCCCGTCATTTCAGAAACCATTTCAGACGAAAAGTGCTACCTCTCCATCGTAGCACGTGTCTCAAAAATGATACCTTACCTGTAAGCCGTCGATATGTCCATCGTGTTAGGGCGCTTTAATATTTGTTTTTCTCGACGCCAGTTTTTGCGTAGTGTTACACGGCTTACTTTGGGTAAGCTATTGGTCAACCTTTCGCAAGTGATCAAACGGACTAATACCCCACCAACACCTTAACAGTAGGGTGCATGCTACGATAGAGGTATACTTTTTTTTGGCGAAAGTGGCTTCCGAATGACGGGGCTCCTTAACCCAAAATCGTCGAAAACAGACCACTGCTGTATTGCTTGATTCTCTTCGTGTATCTAGGCCATGGGATTTATCATCCGGGGGTAGTGCAGTTTACTTTTTTCCAAATCAGTTTTTTTTGGGGGGAGGTCTTTAGCTCCCATTTTGAGGACTCTCAGAAAATACAATGGTTGGTACGCCTCTATCGCCCGTAGCACGCGTCGTAGGACGTGGAGAGAGCTCCTCAAACGTGACGAGAGAAACGATTTTATTTTTTTTGGTGATGTATGTGCCAAATGTGTACCTTTATCCTAGGATGCGTCCGAACCGCTGCTGAGAATCCTTAGGTACCACCGTGGAATTTCGTTGGAGGGGGGGGGTGCCATCTTTCGTGATATAACGTCCTCTCCTACTTCTTACGTTTTTCTCTCTCATCACGGGAGATCCGATACCGAAAGCAACACCCCACTATGTCGAACCAGCAGACGATAATGAACCCCGACTGATTCTTACCACGATAGCCCCCCCCCCCCCAAAACCAGCGATTTTCGTTAACGAACGTTTCATGGCTGCTCAACACAAGGAAGGATACTATAGAAAATGAAGTATCCATACACATTTTCTTGTGTGCACAGAGGTCTATCGATCGATGACGTCGGGGTGTCGAGGGACACCATATTTCTGGAGATACGGCCGGGAGCTGGTTTCGAAACCGGCGATTTCGTTGAAGAAAAGTTGGGGGGAATGCCGTAGAACCACTCCGCCCCACGCGCAACCTTGAGCACAGCAAGCTATTTAGAAGTGTGCAGTGCATAATAATAGGACTTTTGATGTGCACACCCAGCGCCCGCCGCTGAGCGTGAATAGAGTAGGGGGTTGCCGTATTTTGGCAATTTTTTTTTCCTTTGGCCCCTCTTCCAGTGTGGAGCTATCGGTTATTACTATTGTCACAATTTTTCGATTACGTTCGTGTAGGGACTATCACGGGGATCCACCGTTAGCAGGGCGACTTATCAAACCAAAAAAGAGGCAGAAAATGACCCACCTTCACAGGACGACAGCCTTTGACTCAACTTTGACTCAATCAAGTATATTTTATTGGCTGATCTTACCTGGCGGTGTTGTACAGAACCGCAATCGAACACAATCGTGGCGTAGGAACGCTCCCCGGAAAGGCGGCGAGGATGCATGCTTTCCTCGTTCTGTTTTTTAGTTTCATCCTCTTCTGTAAAAAAAATTGATTTGCGTAAAATAGCGCATAATATAGCTTGTTGGTCGGGTTGCGCGAACGAATGCCTTTGAAGCCATGTTTCGGGGGTGATTAAAACATTGAGCTGCTAATCATGCTTAGAGGCAATACAGCCCGTCTCATGTATCTCTAGGGTGGGATGATTGCATATCTTCATTTGTAAATTGCTTGGCCCGTCCGGTAAAAAGACACGTATAATTAGCGTTTTGTTGAGGCGTGCTGCGATGAGGACAGAAGCAACTAGTGTTTCTGAGGACGCATGGTACCGGCAGAGAGAGGTGCACATCATTTTCTTCAAGAAAATTCTCGGACCAAGACCAAGGCTACGGTATCCGCAGGGAGTCGTTCTATACGGTAGCCCCCCCCAACTTTTCTTTGACGAAATCGCCGGTTTCGGAACAAGCTCACGGTCGTATCTCCTGAAATTCGGGTGTCCCTCGACACCCCGACGTCATCGTCCGATAGACCGTTGCAAACAAGAGAATAGATGGAGACATTTTTAAGTAGTACCCTTTCTTGCGTCGATCAGCAGTGAAACGTTTTCGTTGAATAAGATTGCTGTTTTTTTGGGGGGGGTTATCGTAGAATCAGTCTAGGGTGGGAATGCTACGATGATGGTATGATATATGCCCCCTTTTTTCACGACCGACTCGCACAAGAGTGGCGGCTGTTTGCCTCATTGATAAAAAATGCTCCAGGCGATGGCTTTGGCGCAGCGTAGATTAACATTCCAATGTTGTGGGTTCAAAGAGAAGAATTGAGATGACACGAAAGCTTTGTTAATAGACCGCGAACGAACAGGGGAGTCACCCTTCGCGCGAGTGATACCCGAGCCGCTGCAAATATTGACTCTAAAACAATACACGCCCATACCATACAATAATCGGCGTCGATTCAGACGTGTGCTACGGTAGAGGTGCACCACTTTTTTTTTCTCTAATACTACCCCTCGATTTGGTAGCTTAAGACATGTTCCTCTCCCAAAACTGATCTTGGAGAAGTATCACAACCACTGCGCTACCGGATGAAAAATCCCATCGCCTAGGTACACGACGAGAACCATGCCAAAAAAATAAATGACCCTATTTCTGACGATTTTGGGTTAAGGAGCCCCGTCCTTCAGAAACCATTTCTTCAGACGAAAAGTGCTATATACCTTTATCGTATCGGGCGTCTTTTATCGATCAAAACCATAACCAAACCTCGACATTGTCGACAAAATAATCATATTCCGAACATCGATGGACACTCCGACGGGCTAGGTGTACAACAAACACATTGACACTCACAAACGCGAACACTAAATACACAAAGCGCGATTCCAACCGAAGATGCTCCATATAGCTCCTCGTTTTATACACCCGCCGTACAGAAGCCACAATTTGGGCCGAGCTCTAAGTAAGTTAGATGCCCTTAGCGCAGCACGCACCTGAGGGAGGCCGTACATTCTTCCAGCGATAAGCATCTGAGGAGCCCCGCGCCCATGAATCGGAACTACTTTGCCTACCCCTCGAGCGCAGGACGCGTCTACTACTGCTGCTGCAGGTTACTTCTTGTTTGCGGGCTTATACCGTGCCCGAACACATCTGCACATACACTATCGCGCTTCATGAAACGATGAAAAGAAAACGCCAAAAGTGCTCAAGGAATTGGAGTGACAACCAATCCCCCGCCGTTCAAGATAGTCTGAGCGCCTTGCTTCGCTCCTCACAGCCACCGTTTTCGTTAGCAGGAGCGTATTTGTCGGAACCCTCGGAGCCATCTGCGGAGTCCCTCCCCCCCCCCACTCGCCCACCCACCCCACGCTACAAGGTCCTAAGAACAAGGGCAATGCATTATATGATGAACCCCCCACCCCGCACCTCCCGGCTCCTCCATCCCGCCCTCGTCGAGATGCGAGGGTCTGCGGTTGCACAGACTACGGGCTAAGACTACGGCATTGTAGTACACTCGTGCTACGATAGAGGTGTGCACACCGCTTTTTTTTTTCTGAGGTTCCTCAATGTGGGAGGTTAATTGACCTCTCCCAAAACCGGGTGGGAGAAAAATAGACTGCGACTGGATGAAATATCCCATGGCCTACGTACGTATGTTCACAACGAGGATAATCCTGAACAAAAAATGGCCTGGATATAGTTGCGGCGATTTTTGGTCAAGGAGCCCCGTCATTCAGAAAGCACCGTTTCACACGAAACGTGCTTCGTACCTCTAGACATCGTAGCACGCGCGAGTACCATAGCCACATTTTTACGGCCGGGTCTGAGCCAATCGCACGAGCGTGACTCTGCGCTTCAACGACGGAAAAATATTTCAGGCCGCGGGGATAAGTTTGGCGCAGCGTTGCCCACCATTCCGTTGCGGATTTATATCGCACACTATTTGAAACAGCACGAAAGCTAAAGGCCGTCCAAGAAACAGGGGGTCACTAGCGCGAGCGATCCCGAGTCGCCGAAAAAAGAGGCCTCCAAAAGTGACCGCTCCGACCGCAGCCTTTGGTCGACGGCCATTATGGATGCATCTGGCAATTGTTGCACTCAGCGCCCCCCACGGATATGGCTATGATCACCACCCCCGCCACACCTGACACCGTTTCTACACGGCTATGATCACCAACCCCGCCACACCTGACACCGTGCTACACGATAGAGTTTGTGCACCTTATTTGTGTTTTGAGACCGCTCAGCATCACCGTTCAAGATTTGACAAGCATAACCTCTCCCATGCGCTTGAGGGGCTCTACTGATGCCTCACCCTAACGCCGAATATTTTAAGAGCAGCTTCCGATGAACAACACCCCCCCCATGGTTGCGAATATCATAATTGGTTCATGTTTCAAAACTACAAGGGATTTCAGATTCCGAAGATTTTGGGTTTAGGACGGCTAAGGAACCCCGTCGTTACAAAAAAAAAATTGAGCCAAAAATCAATCGTTCTATCATAACACGCGTCACGTGCCACCTCCACTCCAAACCTAATCAGCCACTTAATCAAGGCTTCGTTCCTCACAGCCCCCGCCTCATTCGTACCGTCAAGACTCGGGGTCCATCGTAGTACTCAGCAGTGGTCATGCCCTCCGCCATGGCTACCCCCGCCGTCGTGGCTATGCCCACCCCCGGCACCATGGCTATGCCCACCCCCGGCACCATGGTGATGTCCACCACCCCCATAACAGTGGCTGGCTGCAATGAAAGCAGTGTGGCTGTGACTTCCCAAGTCCGATCCGGTGCTACACGGCGACCGGGGCTTCCTCGGGGCCGCGGTATGATGACGACCCCGGGGCTTCGTTTTTACGGCGGCAGCGGCGGTAGTGGCGGTGGTGGTGGTGACGGTGATGCTTTTTTTGTTTTCTCTCTGCGGAGGGCTTTGGTTGTTGTTGGTGGTCCTCCTCGGTATAGAGGCATCCTTTTTTGCGATGGCGGCGGCGGTGGCGGCGGCGGTGGTGCTGGTAGAGGTGGCGGGGGCGGGAATAGCGATAGCGGTGACGGCAGCGGTGATGGGGGCGACGGCGGTGGTGGCGGCGGTGGCGGCAGGAGCGGCAGGGGTGTTGTTTGAGCTGACCCCGCCGTGAACATGCTCCCGGTTCGCGGGAGCGCCCTGCCGGGGGCGCCAGCCACTCCCGGCGGTGTTGCTGCTACACGCTGCACCCATTATTTGAAAATGAAATCTAGCCCGCGGCTTATGGATGCCGTCGATTGTCTGGATCGCTATGTGTATGGTAACGAGAACGAGGACGTGCGTTGGGCAAGGGCAAGGGATGGTAGGATTATAACGGTTAATAACGGCTGTACGTTATATTCTGTCACGTATGGCTTGCTATTAGTTGGGGTTTTGGGGCATTTAGTTGTTCAGTGCACGGGGTGGCATGTGGCAGTTCTTCAAAGTTAAATATGTCCGGGATCTTTTCTGACGCTCCTGGTATTACAACGCCAACTCTCTCATGGACAAGAAGCATGGCGACTAAACTAGTCATCGTACAATTCAGGCAATAAGTCAAATTTCCACATAGTAGAGACGGCACAATAAGAAACCCAGAACTTAGTGTCATTATACCGCAACAACATTTGGACACAAACCCGCGTACCATAGGACTTGCGCTGTTGTTAAAACCTACCTACGCCATTCTGCGGAGAACACATTGTTGGCTGCTTATATGCGCATCCTCGTGGTGTAGCTCATCCAACAATAAGCTGCAGGGAGGGTTTCTACGTTTGATGCTTTGCAACAGCGCATATCATATCATGGGGAGCAAGCTGTTCGCCCAGAAGCTTTTCTTGTATTACTATGAATGGATATTTTTATATGATACCAGGTACAATAGACGAAAAGGTTTCCCTCGGTTTCTCTTTTAATTTTGGAGATCTTTTTGGGTCGTCGATGGCGTGAAGCTTATTATGCTGCACACGGGCGGGAGCCTAAACTCATTAAATGACACCATCAACAATAGGTCCTAGGATGCGTATTCCATATAGACTATAGACTATAGACTATAATACGAGCTGAGGTATACCAGGAAATATACTACCGAATGTCAAAAGAAAGCATTCACAGATCAGGCGACCACAAAAAACAAAAAACCAGGTGCTATTTATAGTAAGTATTTATTTCGGGGCGCAAGCACAGGAAGGAGTATACTTGAGCTTATATGCGATAAAGTGCTACCTACTGAGCTAAATAGAGTAGTACTACTGGTAGCCGCAGGAGGAGGATAACCCATCGATCATTTTTGCCTAGCCCAGCGTCATCCTTATACAACGCCCCCCCCCCTCGAACGGCATAATCCTCAAAACACACGCTAGGTACCAGGTACTGACGTACGTGGTGTGCGTATGTATGGTGGACACGGATGCGCAAGGAATTTGTGTTGCAGAAAAATCTTCGCCGGACTAACTTATTAGTCTATTCGGATGGGTTTAGGGTTTTGCTACGAGTACGACACGGCACCGCTTTCCTCGGCCGGTTGGCTCAGAAAAAGGCTGATCCCGGTCTTCATCTTCTAGGCTTTGATGCTTCATTGCAAGCGAGCGAGCTAACGAGCAAAGACAAAGCAAGCAGTCTAACAAGCAGGCAGGCAAGCAGGCAGGCAGGCATGCAAGCATGCAAGCAAAAGCACGCGGGCAAGCAAGCAAGCGAGCGGGCAAGCGAGCGGGCAAGCAAGCTCGTGCAGCTTTTGCTACAACAATTACCGACCTATGCTGTATGATGTAATTGAAAAATAACATAACCACCACCACAACAGCAACAAACAGCAGCAACAACAACAGCAACAACACATCAACAACAACAACAACAACAACAACAACAACAACAACAACAACAACAACAACAACAACAACAACAACAACAACAACAACAACAACAACAACAACAACAACAACAACAACAACAACAACAACAACAACAACCACCACCACCACCACCCGAACCGCCACAACCGCCACCACCACTACAACTACCACAACCACCAGAGAATGGAGCGAACAAGCTGAATGACGGTGGCGGCGGCGCGGGGGGGGGGGCTGCTCCTAAGCTAAAAATGGAGCGCGCAAACGCGAACACCCTACCGCCCCGAGCACCCGCGCGACCAGACCGTGTTAGGTAGTAACTCCCAAACTGCGAGTAACAGTGTTCCACCGCCATATTTTCCAAGCAACTTCCCCGGGCCAGAAAAGTGTAAAAAACAAGTGAAGATTGCAGCATCGGCGACACGAAACGGCTGCAGACTGGGCAAATGTGTTCGAACTGCTTCAACGGGAGGAAGCCTCATATATGATGCAACAGCCATGCATGCGGCATGATGGAGACTCGTCTTGTTTCAGGCAGTTTTCACGATATTGAAGGTAGATACCTGTCGATTTTTTGGTGGCTATGCCCCTGGGCCAGAAGTAGGCAATGAGCCGGGTGACGCTTCCTGTCGTGTGTCTACTCGTCGTACGGTGAATTTGAGCACAGCACAGCAGCATCAGTGCATGCTGTGGTGATGCTCTTAGCTGCTATTATCATTGTTATAGAAAAGACGACTGCTGCCAGCTACGTACCGGGTAGCTGGTTGTGCCTTGCGCTCTTCATGGAGAGGGAGGCAATATACTGTGGACGGTAATATATCTACGGTTCATGTGATAATAGCAATATCGAACGCGTCCCTTACGTTGCCGTCTAGAGTGTGGTAGGTAGGTACTAAAACAACAACGCGTTTCAGATTTTTCCCTAGTATATAGTCTAGACTAGGGCTCCGAGTTTTAGTGCATGTGTCGAAGGGTTTTTCGTATCGTCCATTCATTGCGTCACATCCTGCAGTATTAGCTCAAACGGCGAGCGACTTTCTTCGGTCTGCGTTCGAGTTCGTCCCACCACAAACTCCGCGTTACACTACTGGCGGCGAGCTGCTTGTGCGGTGTGTTCACGAAGGAAGCAAGCTCTCTCGCCCTAGCTCGCTATCTCGCCTTGCTCGTTCAAGCTGGAATGACCGAGGGCTGGAAAAATAACATATCCTGCCTATACACCACTGTATTGGGCACTCTGTTATGCCCTTGTTCGTGGAGATGTGTACAGCATGCAGTAGTACAGTAGTTGGCGGGGCCACGGCAAGAAAATATCCGTATTTCGCGAAAGGAGACCCATACATTACACGTTCATGCAGTTACTAGGACTGTTCTTTGTACCGGTACAAGTACCTGTGTGCTGCAATTGTTACAGCTGCACGCACAACAGGTGGGCCACTCTATCTAGCGTGTGCACCGCATTTTGTTGTACTCATTCGTATACAACACAATTCGACGCGAGTCGACGAGGGAAGGAAACGCTGAATTATTTTCGCGATAAAAACGAAGGCACGTACCGTAGTGGGGAGGGGGGAGGAGGGCCCGCTATGTGACCCCGGAGCTGAGTTACTGCGCTGGGAGGGAGGGCGAGAGCAGTGCGAGGATAATACACGGGATGAAGAAAATATGAAAAAGAGCAAAAAAAAAGGAAACAAATGCTAGGCTTCGCCTGGACAACGAGGCTCTCACCGTTAGTCTCTCACCCTGTCTGTACTCGGGTCTCGCAACCAACGATAGAAGGGCCGTGTTCCGAAGGCGGAGACACATAAACATACACTCATATAGGACTGTTCATTGTACCGGTACCTATACTGCAGTTACAGTTGTATACACAGATGGTACACGACTCTAATAGCGTGTGTTCCAAATTTGTATATGAATGCTTATACGCTATAATAAATAGGCTTCGCGTGGACAATGAGGCATTTACCTTAACCTCTCACCCTGCGTTCGATTCTCGCAACCAACGAGAGAAGGGCCGTGTTTCAAAGGCGGAGACACATACAGTTACGAGGACTGTTCTTTGTACCGGTACCCGTACTGCAGCTACAGTTGTATGCACAGATGGGGACACTGCTCAACCGATCGTACCATTTTTTTATACATTCTACCTACGCCATTTAATAGGCTTCGCCTTGACAATGACTGGCACTCATCGTTATCACTCACCTCTGTACTCGGGTCTCGCACAACCAGTAGTAGTAGTAGGTCGTCTGGAACGAGTGTGGGCAATGATGATGCGGCCTGCAAAAGGTTCTCTCTTGATACTGTGCAACGTGTGATGGTATTCCTGATTCTGGTTGAATCCTGGAATGTCTTGGGTTCTGGAATGACATCCATGGGCGCGTGTTTCTCCCCTCGCAGCTTGGCAAAAAACCACGCCATCAAAATCGAAGGCGTTTTGGTTTAGGCGGAGGAATTTTGTGATGCCACCAATAGCTTCAATTAATTAGACTTGCTACATATCCCCCTTTCCCTTCACAGCTGTCAGATTTTGTCCCCCTCAGAAACGGGTTTTATAGTTTCCGCGCACAGACTGACTAAAATCATCCTGTTGACCCTGATAGCTACACTGTAGTTGTAAGGGGAGTCGCCGACCTATATCCTTAATGAGGACACACAACTCGTAATGCGCGCGATCGGAGTATCACACACAGCTTGCAAAGATGAGTTTCGACGAAATCTTCGATCTCACAGCTAGCTGGAGTGTATTTTAATTTTTATAATATTTCTACTCCATTTATTTATTGTTTCACTTGCCATCTGACAATGTAGCGTGTGAGTGTCGAAAACCGTAAACATGATGAAAGAACACAACGTCCAGATGAAAGCGTGAAACGATGTTTCCAACAACAAAAAACTGCGAATACTAGATGCACCTCCCTGTTCTCCTGGCTCTGCCCCCTCTAGCCGCGTTCACTACTCCATTGAATTTTTAAATACTCTGATGCTTTACATGTATTTATAGGAACGCTCTGTGTTACTATTATATTTTGCTGCGAGAAAAGACGGCGTACTGTATGTAGTACGCAAACGCTCTTGCGAAATGGTCTTGTTGGCAAGCTGACCGGTTTCCCTTGTCTCCTTTAATTATGTACGGACAAGAAAACGGCCAATCTCAGGCTATGGGATGCGACCGCTCTCGCGGAGATCGGTGTTCCGCGCTAAAACATCGTGCAGCTATACGACGTTTAGAGAGCGGAGAGACACATGTACACAGTTGGGACTGTTCTTTGTACCGGTACTTATACTGCAGTTAGCTGTGTACACAGGTGGGACAATCTAGCGTGTGCACCACATTTGTATACATACCTCTGCGCTAGGCTTCACCTTTGACAATGAGGCACTCATCGTCACCTCCCACCTGTACTCGGTTCTCGCAAACGGCAGTAGGTAGTAGGCCGCTTGGAACAAGTGTGGGCAGAAACGGTAGGGCTACCACAACAGTGTTTCTCGAAATACAATGCGCGAGTGCTCCTGATACTGATTGGAACACGAAATATGATGTGAAGTTGTGTTCTGGAATGCCATGGGTGTGTGGTTCACCCCTCACAACCTGGACAACATCGGGCCATCAAAATCGAAGGCGTTCTGGTTTAGGCGGGGAGATAGCATGTTATACCCCTGCCCTGTGAAGAAAAGCAACCCGACTCTTGAGGGGCTATTTCCGTTTGGTTAAGGCTTAACTCCACGCGAGTGGTCGGATCTCCTTGGACCCGCATGAAACTACCCGAAAGCTCAGCGGTGTAGAGATATGGAGGCAAGCAAGTAACAAATAGTAGCAAGTACGCAGGATAGACATGGTCTTTAAGCAGCTGGCCGGATATTGTGTTGGTTGAACTTGGAAGTGCACCCACGCACGCGTTTTGGGGTCGCTATCATACGTACCGGCATGCACTAACTCTAGGAGTTCGTGCGGGATTAGTTTTGCAGTAGTAAATACAAGGAAGCGGTTTTGCACCTTGAGCCATATCCGCGAGCTGATGAACGAATTTTGGGCCTCTGCCAAACCCTGCCTCGCTCCCACCGCCGCCTCCTTGCAACTCCTCCCGCCGTACGCAGAATTTCCCAGGAGTAACAAACTCGCAAGAAAATCGTTTGCTATTACGGTGAGGGTGCATGGTGCGCTATTCTCTTCCACCTGAGGAGGTACACCATCGGCAACCCCGCCACCAGAAAAGCCTGCTACATGAGTCGCCCACCGTTCGAGGAACGCCCTCACACCTCGTCCGCGCCCTACCGGGGGCGATGACCAGGCATCCCCTATCCCGCCGCCTTCTACCGGGGACAACCATGAAACACCCCGCTATCCCTTCTCCTCCTACCTTGAAAAAACACTTGGAGGCTACGATAGGTGCCACTTTCTTCACAACCGGGTTTGGTCGCTCGCCCAAGTGACCCTGGTACCGCGCTGAAAAAACAAATTGAGGTTAACTTTTTTGGCGCAGCGGCGTAGCTAACCAGTCCATGTCAGTTTCGTACCGCTAAAGAAAGATGCCACGGAATCTTGAGATGGCAAAGTGAAAAAAAAGAGTGGTTCGCGCGAGCGACCCGCCGTCATTGCGAAAAGAGGGACCAAAAGTGGACTCCCAGATGTACCGCAGTCTTTGCCGATGGTGAAACACTCCCTATACCCCTATCGTGGGTGATGAATATCTCCTACTCGCAGCGTGGAGGCGGTGTCCTCTCCTTTGCTGGAAGTGTCCGAGTGGTGAGAACAGTGCGTGTAGGGGGCGGGACTTGTGGAAAACAAACTTCGATATCACATTGCCAGGTTAACCACACCCCGCTTTTTTAGCCGATCCGCATTAGGGGTGTACAACAATTTGGAAGTCTCCATAAGCCGGTAATTTTTTTTCACGGGTATGTCACTCAGAGTACCACTTGAACACGTTTTAGCAATAGGGAAAGGGATCCAGATATGTAGGCAGGACTTTTACGGGTCCGGTCATTTGCCACCTGTCGGGTTGGGTTACCCTGACACGACCCGATCTGTGAGAAGTAAAAACCTCCTGCCCGGACCCGACCCAACCCGACCCGACCTGCCCCGGCCCGCGATATTGATAGCATCCTGACATGAACCGAGGGCCGTGCCATGACTCAACAGAAAATCTGAGAATAACGATACAAACAGCGACAAGGGTTAAGCGCGCGGTCTTACTGGTAGTCCAGGAAGAGCGTGCAGAATCACGAGAATCACGATGGTGTATACAAGTGCTTTTAATGGGGGCACGCGTCTATCAGGTGAATACCAGGTAAACCTTTGAGAGACCCAAACATAGCGACCGAAAATAAATCACCAGGGCTTTTCGCGAATCGGGTCAAATCTCTGACCCGATCCGATAGATTTGAAAATCTTCTGATCCACCCCGACCCGTTCCGATCCGACCTGAACCGACCCGTCCCGACCGACCGGACCCGACCCGACCCGACCCGACCCGACCCGACCCGACCCGACCCGACCCAACCCGACCCGACCCGACCCGACCCGACCCGACCCGACCCGACCCGACCCGACCCGACCCGACCCGACCCGACCCGACCCGACCCGACCCGACCCGACCCGACCCGACCCGACCCGACCCGACCCGACCCGACCCGACCCGACCCGACCCGACCCGACCCGACCCGACCCGACCCGACCCGACCCGACCCGACCCGACCCGACCCGACCCGACCCGACCCGACCCGACCCGACCCGACCCGACCCGACCCGACCCGACCCGACCCGACCCGACCCGACCCGACCCGACCCGACCCGACCCAACTCGACCGGACCCGACCCAATCCGACCCGTGAGGTTTCGAACACCTCCTGACTCGACCCGACTCGGCGCTCTCGAGATGATTAAAGCCTCCTGGCCGGACCCGCGTGCAAGTTCATGAGCCATGAAGACACATGCTACGATAGGCCTGCGCCACGGTGGTCTTAGGTCCCCCACTTGAGGGTCTCTGTCCCTTCTTAAACTTTCTAAACCCAAAAAACGATTTTGGGCAAACTGAAAGTGCAACTCGATGAACAAATCCATGGATTCTTAGGCACACACAGAAAAAAACAACAGCTACCGTGTAAAACATGATTTTCAACTTGAAGATTTGGGGTTAAGCCCCCCCCTCCCGTCATTCAGAAACTATTTCGCACGAAAAGCGATGCATTATGGTACCTCTGTATTCGCAGCACGCGTTTGAGCAGTCCTCATTAACGAGAAGCGCGGTGTTACCAACCGTCAATGCAGGAAGAGCGTGATCCCCTACGAGTATCCCCATGCAGCACCAGACCCGTGCCTGCGGTAGAGGTCAAGTGCCTTCGGGCCGGATGTTTTCGGAGTGACTTGGCTCTTTATCCAGGGGAACTATCCGTTACTTTTGGAACCCCCCTTTGTGTTTCCTAATTAGAACCTATCGGTAACCTGTCAATACCCTGTAGATAACCTATCGGTAATCTATCGGCAACCTATCAGTAACTTTTATGTACCCTATCAGTAACCTATCGATAACCTATTCAGTAACCCATCAGTAGCCTACCAGTAGCCTACCAGAGGTCAACGTATCAGTAAACCTACCAGTACCCTATCAGTAACCCCCCAGAAACTAATCAGTAGCCCATCAGTAACCTATCAGCAACCTGTCATCAACCCATCAGTAACCTGTACGTAACCTATCCCTAACCTTTAGTATCTGTAATCTGATAGTTGTACACCCATCCCATGGATCATTCATCGAGCTTTGAGCAAACATTACTAACAAAAAAATCGGTTTTCGGGGTACGAGGTATATCGAACTTCAGAATCGTCAGAAAATAAAGGAGGCACTGGGTCTCTACCTTGTGCATTGATCCGTCACGAGCGTCGGATCAATGCGACGGTGGGCAGAGGGGTCATTTTTGGGCCCCTTTTTTGCAGTGGCTCGGGGGTGTGACTAGCTTGCGATTGATCCCCCTCCTGTCCATTTGCGGGGTCTTGAGTGTTTCGTGCTGTTTTCAGTTTTTTACATGAACCCACAAATGGAATGTTAGCTACGATGGGCCGGGAAAATCGCACGAAGCATTTTTTTCGTCGGTGAGATACAGAGTCACGAATATGATAGCTCAAACCCAGCAGTGAAAAAGAGGGGTATGATGCTACAACGATACTACAATATCGTGGCCGTAGTCGTCGGTATAGACAGCTCCTTACAGTTCGAAGTGCGATACATCCCATGCCCCAGCTTCCCGGGTTCTGCTTCGTTTGGTCGATTCCGTATTCAAAATAAACGTTTTCGACGCTTTCTCTTTCTGCTAAGAAACAGGCAGCATCAGTGTCGTCCATTGTCGTCAACAACGTTCAGACGAGAGTACTTGTTGCGTGACGTTCGCATTTCGTTTCTACGGGTGGAGGCGTTGCAACTCAGTGTGGAATTCCAAAAAGGAGTTAAATACCAGGTAAACTATTTGGCATGTACCATCGCAACATCGTGCGCGCCTTGTGCCTCTCCAAAGGACTCGAGCGATCCCTCACGCTCTTCTCCCTCACTTCCCGTCTTCCCACCGCCTTCACAACCAATTTCCCACGTCCTCTCCTCCTCCCATCTTTAGCATTTAACGTAGCGTTATCCTTTCCACATCCACTGCCGCCTCCGCCATGTTCGCGCCGCATGCCGATACTACTGTGGTAAACGACTGGCTTGGTGCCGCTAACATATTTCCAGCGGTTTCTCAGTTAGCGCCGGGTTCGCCCGTGGACGTCGCGCGTGGGGGGGACTTGACCGCGGCACTTTCCTAAAGGAACCACCCGAGCCTCGTCTCGCGTACTCCCGTTGAAACCAAGAGCTTTGCGCGGACGGTGTGATGGGCCGTGCGTTGATGTTTGGCTTTCGTTTCGTCGCCGACATTGTTTAGGATTTCGCGTTCAGCCGCTGGCCAACGTTCTCGAACTCAAACTACGGTTTTTTCACGATCTCAGGTTCGCACGCGCTGGCACCGAGACCAGCGTTAACGCCGATACATACTTTCACTCAGCGCCGCAGCTCAAGCCTGGTCACGTGCTCCGGCGGATGTGTAATTGCGTGTGCTGTTTATGCGACAGAAAGAACGGCGGTCGCACTCTCCAAATATTATGTGCAGCGTAGACGTCAAAGTTTCTTTTGGGCAGATTTTTGTTTGTGACCTCGCCGGCGCGCCAGCGTTTGGGTACGTGGTCGGCGGTGGGCGCGTGCTACGATAGAGGGGAACCACGTTTTTCTGAATTCCTTCATTTTCGGAGCTCAAGACCTCTCCCAAAAACTGATCTGGAGAAAAATAAAACTGCTTGACCGGTCGAAAACTCCCATGGCCTAGGTATACAACGAGAATCAAGCAAAATGTTTTGTCTGTTTCCGACGATCTTGGGTTAAGGAGCTCCGTCATTCAGAAAACCAATTCAGACGAAAAGTGCTACCTCTATCGTGGCACGCATCGGTGGCATGCTCGCGGATCTGCGTGCCTTGAAGTGCGATTGGCGTAGTAGCCCCGGGTGTGGCAGGGTGGTAACGTCTTCTCTCGAACTCGCGCTTGTACACGCCCGTTCTACTTCTCAAGGCGCAGTCGTGCCCCCACATGGGGCAGCCCCCGTCGAGCACGTCGGGATTGCTCTAGCCGTGGGGAGTGCCGGTTGCTCCATTGCCAAGCGACTGCCGGCCGACCCTTCGGGAAGGCGGCACTACCCAATTTTTTTCTTCGTGCGCGCGAAGTCACTTCGTTGACGATGGCATCCAATTAATCGTCGACTTGCAGTGGTGGCCGGATCGTTGCCGCTGTATGCGGGCGGTGCAGTCGCTTGCGCGTCAGATCAGTAGACGCGTGCGCTACGATAGAGGTATCACTTTTTGTCTGAATTGGTTTCTGAATGACGGGGCTCATCTTATTAACCCAAAATCGTCGGAAAATAGACAAAATATTTGTGCATGATTCTCGTTGTATACCTAGGCCATGGGAGTTTTCATCCGGTAGCAGTTTTACTTTTCTCCAAATCAGTTTTTGGGATAGAGTCTTGAGCTCCGAAAATGAAGGACCTCAGAAAAAATGTGGTGCACCCTCTATCGTGGCACGCGTCAGTATCGCTTGCTGGAAGAACGCTGCGCGTGAGACCCCCCACCTCCTGTCAGCCGAGAAAATTACCGGCTGCGACACCCAGCTAGAAGTGTCGAGATGGATCATTTATACCAGGGCGCTTGCGATTACGTTATTATCTCGTAAAGGCGACAAGCTGCGCAGGCTCCACGCGGAGTGGTCACCGTCGCGAGCATCCGATCCTGCGCCAAAAAGGTGTCGCAACAACCCCAGGTTCTGGCTTACTCATGCATGTGTGTCTCGTTCGCCGCTCGGGCGGAGGTCTACTTCGTGCCTCGTTTGCTGGCCTCTGCGGGCATGTGCCGAGAATCGCCGCGGGGGCTGACGTCGCGGAACGAATGGCTAACCGGAGCCGATGAGTAGTCCTTGGTGCTGCGTGCCGGGAGGCCCTTGACGTTCGGCGTTCGCTCGTTGACGTAGGGCTGGACGCGCAGGGGGAACGCTGTCGTCTCCGACGTATTATGTTTCTGAACAACCCGCACGACGTGCCCTGTTTCCGGATGCATCCAGACCGCGATCGGGGTTTACTTTCTCACAACCGGTGCGTGTTGGCGTTACGGTCTCAGCGCCGGGGAGCAGTCGCGCTTTTTTGGTTCGCGCGTGGACGTCACAATAGAGAATCACATACATATTTTCGAGGTAGCTTTCAACGTTCTTGAACGTTTGGACACGGTTGTTCGACTTTCGAGTCATCCCACGGTAGAGGTAGGAGTTGCAGTTATTGGGTATACTAATAATGTACCTGTCCGGTTGAGCTCTTCAAGAAACGAACTAGCGGTTAGTCATTAATCAAGTAATTTCACGAGTACGTATTGTTTTAGGACTACTACTAGGCATAGAAGCTTGGTCGGGTTAGAGCGAACGAACGCCTTCCACAACTCATGTTTCACGTGATGTAGAGTCGTTCTACGATAGCCCCCCCCGACGTTTCTTGAACGAAATTGCCGGTTGTTAAGCGAGCTCCCGGCCGTATCTCCTTTTGATTACGGTGGTGCCCCACACCATCCCGACGTCATGGTTCAATAGTCCTTTCAAAACAGCAAAACATATATGAAGGTTTTATTTTTCATATCATGCTTCCTCGTGTCGAGCAGCCATGAAACGTTCGTTAAAGAAAACCGCTGTTTTTTGGGAGGGGGGGTATCGTAGAATCAGTCTGTACGGGTTCGATACTAAAGAAGTTACAGTCGGTGACCTTCGAGGGCAACGTTTCGAAGCTACTGACATTTTTTCCGTCACATTTTGCGGGGGTTGAAGCTCGACCCCACGCATCCCGTCCTCGACATCGCGCTCGAAGGAGCCGCTCGTTGCCAGGCCGACTTGGACTACGAAACGACCGTGTGAAACGGACTTAAAGCGCGACATTGAACAGTGCATCACTTTGAGGGGTCGAATCCGGCACAATTATTGTCTGCGAAAACGTGCTGCCTGACGCGAGCTACGATGATAGAGATATAATAGTACTTTTTGCGAAAACGGTTTCTGAATGGCGGGGCTTCTTAAGCCACAATTATCGAAATTACGATCTGTTTCTGCACGATGTTCGTTGTATATACCTCTAGAATTGTATTTGTTCATCTGGTGTTGCAGCAGTTCATATCTTCTCCAAATGCGTTTTTGGAGACGTTTAAGGAATCTCAAATGAGGGTAGTAGCAATAGAAAAAAAAAGGTCCAAGGCTACGGTAAGGGGGTTAGGTCCTTTTTCACTAGCGCGTTGAGCCCCACTCGCGCGAGTGACTCAGTACTTCACGGATAAACACACTTTAGGCGATGTTTTGTCGCAGCGCGTGTAGATTACACTCCATTGCGCGGATTGGTCTACCTCGTCAATTCAAGACATCAAGAAACGTAAGAGATCAAGGCTACGGGTACGGGGGTACCCCCCTTTCCCCCCACCGGGTATTCACCAACCTCGTGGGTGACTCCGTGCCCTTACCGACAAAAACACGTGCGGCGACCTTTTTTTTTTGGTGCAGCGTCGATAACCATCCGTTTTCGAATTAACATCGAGAACGTTAAGCAGCACGAAAGCCGGTGACCGCAAGGAACAGGAGCTGGTCACTCGCGCGAGTGACACCGAGCCACTGAAAAAAAAAGTTGCCAAAAGGGGGTAGAACAATAACATAACCCTCCTACCGCACCTTTGATCTTCGTTGCGGATTGGTCTCGGCCATTCAAGACATCAAGGAACGCAAGGCAGCAAAGGAGCAGAGGAGTTACTCGCGCGAGTGACCCCGGGAGACACCGCACCAAAAACAAACAAAAGCACAAGGGACCCACCTCCCTACCGTACCCTGGGTCAAGGGTGCACCCCTACCGCGCGTAGCATGCGTCGCCTCTTTCATAGCAAACCCTCAGATCCCGACACCGACCACCCAGGCTACGATGGGAAGGGCTCGCTCATATTTTTCGGTGTGGGCAGCGCGAAACTAAAAAGGACCAAGTCTGCGATAGATGTATACCGTTTTTTAGCGAAAAGGTTTTTCTGAATGACGGGGCTCCTTTACCTAAAATCTCGTCGGAAATAAGTTTTGTTTTGGCATTATTCTCGTTGTATGCCTAAGCCATTGGGTTTTTCATCAGAATGTAGCAGTTTTAATTTTTTCCCAATCAGCTGTTTGAGAGAGAGATCTTAAGCTCCCAAATCGAGGGAACCTCAGAAAAAACAATGGTTGGTGCACCTCTATTTTAGCACGAGCCTAAGATCGGAGGGGCGGCGTATTTCGTGGTACAATATGCGCAAGACACAAGTACCAGTTGCACAAGCAATGTGGTCACAACAACCCAAAAAATTGCTCGAGCGACCACATGATCCGCTAGAATATGAGGCCTTAGAAGTACTTCCGCTTGTGGTAGAACCACGGTGAAAACGATAGAGCGTCCGCTCGCTTGAGTGACCCAGAGCCGGGAGAGCGAAAGCCTTGCAAGCACTTCTCCTACCGATGCGACTCTGCCTCTAAAAGGGTATACATGGCCAACCTTGGCTTCGCCACTAAGGCAGGCAACAAATGAGTACACCCCCCCCCCTCCATACCGTAATATCGATCCTACCCTCGGTCACGAGATATGCAGCGTACGCGACATTTCTCGCGGTAACTTTCCAAGTAGCTGGGTGCCGCTGGACCCGCCCATTAACGTGGGCTGGACAAAAAAAAAATCTTTTACTTCTGGTTGAGTCAGCTGCATCGCAGTATTAATGCTTGCCCCGCCCACGAGAATCAAAATTAGCTTACTGGATAAGGACATACTAAGGCTCAAATGTTTCGTCGCGTTAACCGCTTTGAATTGATTTTCGTGCTAAGGTGCGGGCGGTACGACATAATCCTACCAGAGGGTGCCTGGAACATAGCAGCCTCTGCCCGGAGTTGCCCAATGCGATGCCACAGTAACGGTTGAAGACTTGCTAAGAGAAGCTTAGTTCTTGTCGGCGGGTCCATGCTGTTTGCATCCCTTCTGCCCGCGACTGTCGGACGAACATGGGCCTAGACCAAGTAAGCAATGTGTCATAAGTCCGTTGTAGCTCAGAAAGTCGATGAAATGCGGCAACGACAAGTGCGTAGCCTTGCGACGCGTGCCACGACAGGCCCGGGTTACGTTGGCGGGGGTCAGTGTTGGGGCCGTTCGGTGCAGTGCGCGGTTTCTGTGTCACGCGCGCGCGTGGCCGCTCTGTTCTTTTTGCCGTTGAAGCATTTCTGCAGTTTAAATTGGCGATGTGAATCAACCATGGCATGGTAAGCTATGCAAGCGTCTTGAAAAAAAAAAAGATCCAAAGTGAATGTGTCTGTGAGGTGCAGACTCACTCGTGCGTACGGCTGGTGAATACCGGGTAGTAAACATGCCCCCCCCCCAACCATCCAACCATAGCCTTGGTCGATAGAGTTTTTTTCATAGTAGGTTTTTTCGGTTAAAAACATTTTCTGAGCTACGGGGGGCTCCTGAGACCAAAATGATCGGAATTCAACTTTTTTATTGCATTTATTTTGGTACATCCTTGCACATGGATCTGGCCATGGCACGTGCTACGAGGTATACCTCTTTTGGGCGGAAATGGTTTCTGAATGACGGGGCTCCTGAACCCAAAATCGTCGGGGCAATCTAGGTCATTTTTTTCCGTTATTCTCGTCGTGTACCGAGGCCCCACAGGATTTTTCATCCGATATATAGCAGTTACATTTTCGGCAAAAAAAAAACAGTTTTTTTTGGGAGAAGCCTCTTGACCTCCTGAAAATGAGTAACCTCAGAAAAAAAACGTGGGGTGCACCTCTACCGCAGCACGCGTCGTCATCGGATATTGCATTCGCACTTTACTCACAAAAAGGTTTGAGGGTGAGGCGCAGAGCTTCTCGAGCGGGGAAGGAGCACCAGAAAAAAAAAGAATTAACAGGGAGCGGCTCTACCGCCGTAGCAGGTGCCTTGCGGTACGTCGCCGTTGACGACTATCGCTTGGGCATCTCCAGACGCCTGCTATGATAGAGAGTGCACCAGCCATTGTTTTTTTACATGAGGTTCGTCACTTTAGGGAGCGAGAGGTTGAAAAAAAAATTACACATGTCCTTCTTAACTACACTTCTTAACCCTAAATAACTCATTTTCGGAATAAAACAAGGCTGCAATACATACATAACGGATGAAAAATCCCGTGGGGTCTACGGTGTCAGCTGAGAATCACACAAAATAATCTAACCTACGGATTGATCTATTCCTGACCATTTGTTGGGGGTAAGAAGCCCCCCCCTCCGTCATTCAGAGACTGTTTCAGACGAAAAGTGATAGGGCCATCCCACGGTAGGGTAGGGGTGCATGCAGCATCAGCCCCTGAGGTCCTCACATACATAAGGAGCTCAATATCTCACCCGATACTACATGACTTCAAAGGCATTCGTCCGCGCAACCTGACCAAGCTTCTGTGTCTTGTAGTAGTCCTAAAACGTATGCACTCGTGAAAATACTCGACTGAGGGTCCAACTGGTAGTTCCTCACTTACTTGAGGAGCTCAATCGGACGGAGGGTACATTACTAGTTAATCCAACAACTGCAACCCCTACCGTGGGATGACTCGCTCTACACCTCCATCGTGGCACGTACGTGCCGATCGCTGCATGTGCGGGAGTAGTAGAGGGGTGTCACGTTTGCAACACACATCGGCCTTTTTTGGGCAGTAACAGCAGAGCTTGGGGTCACTCGCGCGAGCGAACCCACGCCTTTCCCTTCTTTAAGTACTCTGTCTAAACCTTTCGCGCCCGTGTTAACTTAGCAATGATTATGCATCAGCCCCAATATGATGGTGAGCTACCCTGCCCCTGAGGGACATCGCCTAATAATACCGTCTTTTGTCGGCGAGGTACACAGAGTCGCTGGTGCGACTGAGGTGGAAACCCGGAAGCGAAAGTTGGGGTATTTCGTAACATCCCCCCTACCGACGCGTGCTACGATAGAGGTGTACCAACCACCGTTTTTTCTGAGGTTCCTCACTTTGGGAGCTTAGGACATGTTGTGTCCCTCCCAAAAACCGATTTGGAGGAAAAAATGAAACTGCTGTGCTACCGGATGAAAAATCTCATGACCTCGAGGGTACACGACGAGAATCATGAAAAAAAAAATGCCTGTTGTTTCCGACGATTTTTTGGTAAAGGAGCCCCGTCAAATTCAGAAACCGTGTCAGAGTCATCCCACGGTAGGGGTTGCAGTTATTGTATTACTAAAATTGTTCCTGGCCAACTGAGCTACTCGTGTGAGGAACTATCTACCGGTTAGTCATTGGTCAAGTGATTTCACGAGTACATTGTATTGTTTTAGGACTACTACAAGGCATAGAGGCTTGGTCGGGTTGTGCGAACGAATGCTTTCGAACTCAATGTTCGGATGAGATATTGAGCTCCTCATGTGAGGACCTCAGGGACTGATGCTGCATACACCCCTACACCGTGGGATGGCTCTACAGGCGAAAAGTGCTACCTCTGTCGTAACATCCCCCCTACACCGTAGTCTTGGTGATGGGCAAGGCACGAGCTAAGGCAGTGGTACTAAGGTATACCTTTTTTCGGCTGGGGCCCCTCACTTGGTTAGCTCCTTGCCCCAACCCCCAAACCGATTTTCGGTGAACTTAAAAAAAACGTGTAGTCCGATGAATAAGTCAGTGGCCTCTGCAGGTATACAATAGGGCACTGCAAGGGAGGAACGTTTTCCCGACGATATTGTTGACAGGGTAAGGATTTCCGTCGTGTCCAGAAAAACAAATTATAGCCCCGAAAGAGCTACCGCTATCAGAGCACGCGTCGCAATTCCGCTTGTCGTCTTAACCCATTGGCCGTCATATCTCATCTAGGACCGGGCAGCGAATAAGGAGGGCACGCGCTTAGGGCCTTTTGTGTCACCGGCTCGAGACCACTCGCACGAGCCGCAGCCTTTCGGCGCAAGCGTACGTGTGGTACAAAGTACCATAGGTTTGGCGAAATCGCCGCCTTCGAATGAGTTGATCGCGCTGCAGCTTGGAATGACACTGGGGGTATAAGGTCCCCTCTATCCGACACCGTGACATTTGCCGAGCACTTTCAACGACGACACCGGCAACGATACCGGTGTACACCGGGCCCCCTACTCTTGCTCTACCACGTATTGTAGATGAAGGTAACCCACAGTTTCGGGAAATCGCATCTTATAGCTGCCTCATATAGGCCAACGTATTCGTAAAATATAAAAAAACGATATGCCCATTTTGGGGGGGGGACGTTCTAACAATGTTGGATTTAAGAACAATATTGGATTTGAGAGCAATGAATGTTGGATTTAAGAAAATGTTGGATGAAAAAAACCGTGTTCCCAGCGGCAGGCGCTATACCCTCCCCTGAACAGTATAGCTTATGAGTAAGTTTGCACAAGGTTGGTGTCACAATGATAAATGCCGCCACCTCCAGCAAGTATTAGAGATGGGAAAACAGCAAAGCCGGCACCAGTAGCACCCAAACCTAGAGAGCAAGCACGGAGGAGCTGTTTTCGGCCGCAGACCGTGTGCCACCTTCCCTTGCTCTCTCGCTTGTGGATACGGGCAAGACTTCAGATGAACGAGCCCGCTGAAGCGGACGCCACCAAGAGTGTGCAACGAGATGGACAGACAGCAATACCGACACAAGTAGCGCCCAGTCGGACAGAGCAGCGGGGGGTGGCGGTTGCTTTCGGCTGTAGTTTGTGTGGCTGCCCCACGCTCGCCGTACCGCCATAACTTGCCAAATTGCCGCGTCTAACACATGTTTGTCGAATGTTGAGGTTGATGTGTGTCTTTCTCTGCGCGCTTGGTGTACAGTTCATGGCCACGAACAAGAAACACAACAGGGAGGAACACGCTAGACTCATTCTTTGGGGGGCTCCAAGAACGTTGGAGTTTGGAAATGCGCTCGGCGGCGAGCGCTACGCTTAATGCTATACCCCCCCGGACACATGGTAGCTTGTCGTGCTCAACGTAACCTTGCTGAAGTTTGTGGTGGACGCATGGTACGGCACGGCAGAGGTAGCACTTTTCGACCAAACTATTTTCTGAATGACAGGGCTCCCCTTGAGAGCCCCAAAACCCCTCCCTACACTAATACCAAGAAATCTGGTCTCCTTGTGGGGACTGCGGTGCTTAAAGGGTTAACCTAAAATATCGTTGGTGGAATCTATTATTCTTGGTTGTGCAATAACAATTTTTGGTATACATCTAGATAGTCCATGTGTTTGTCTTGGGCTATTGGGCGGGGACACAGTGTCCCCTGCAGGTCTGCCTATTGAGCAGGTCTCAACGAGTACTCACTTTCTTAGCCGCACGTAGAGAGGAGAAGCACCTTAGATTTTTCCCACCAGAACCCCAGAGAGCGCGACTGATTGTATGTCGGTTTTCACTCTTAGTTTACCTAAAATCGGTCTTGGGTTGGACTCATCCCACGGTAGGGGTCGCAGTGGTTTTATTAACCAATAAAGTGCCTTCTGTCCGATTAAGCTCCTCAAGTAAGTGAGGAACAAGCGGTTAGTCATTATTAATCAAGTAATTTCACGAGTACATGTTTTTTTAGGACCAACGCATAGAAGCTTGGGGTTGCGTTGTGTGAACGAATGCCTTCGAAGTCATGTAGAGTATCGGGTGAGATACTGAGCTCCTCATGTGAGGACCTCGGGGACTGGTCTGATGCTGCACCCCTACCTTACTGTGGGATGGCTCGTTGTATGGTGGCAAAGCTTTAAACTACAACAGACCTCCTCAAGAAGTGAGGACCTCCAGGAAAACAATGGTGTCCCTTCTATACGGCACCTCTCTGCTGTGGCCAGGTTGGTCACAGTACAGTTATGCTTCAAGCCTAGTCCAGGTTTTTAGGTGTTTGCTGTTGCCAGTACTGTACCGTTTTAACTTTGTAAGCAGCCTTTGTATGTGGCATTTTAGCAGCCCTGATTGCCCTGGTAGCCTTCGGAGCCTTCGTAGCCTTACTAGTTTAGCAGCCGTTTAGTAGCCTTAGTAGCCGTAGTAGCCGTAGTAGCCTTACTTGGTAGTCTTAGCAGCCTGAGTAAGTAGCCGTTAGTAGCCTTAGTAGCCATATTAGTCCTAGGACAGCATTAGTAGCCTTCGCAGCCTTAGTAGCCTTATCAGCCTTAGTGAGTAGCATTAGTAAGTAAGCAGCCTTAGTAGCCTCAGCAGCCTTAGCAAGTAGCATTGGTAAGTAGCCTTAGTAGCCAAGCCTTAAGTAGCATCAACTATCAGCCTTAAAGTCGGGCAGCACGTCAATCGATTGGAGATTATACGCCACCAGCTCTCGCTCCATCATATTCTGCACACAGACTGCCTAACATCACCCTGTTGACCCTGATAGCTACACTGTATTAATAGTTGCAAGGGGAGTCGCCGACCTATATCCTTAATGAGGACACACAACCCGCAATACGCGCGATCGGAGTATCACACACAGCTTGCGAAGATGAGTTTTGATGAAATATCCGATCTCACAGCTGGATGGAGTGTATTTTATTTTATATAATACATAGTCTATTCGTGCGGGAATTACTCCAGGAAATGACTGTTCAAGCCCGCCAATGAGTGCATTGTGAGGGACAGACAGCGATGCCAACACCAGCTCGAGGTATGTAGAGAGAAAAACCGAAAAGGCTGGTGGATTCCGAATATTGTATGGCCGTTGTTCTGAGGCCATATAGAAACACATGCCCCGGTGTGGGTGCACCGATATGTTTCCGAGGCTAGTTCTCACTTGAAGATCTCTCTATGCCTTTCTTAATTAACACGAATGACGATTTTTTCTTCTGGAAACATGAAAATGCAACCCCGTACCTCTCTACCGTACGTAGCACGCGTCCCCGATGTACAAACCCATGACGTCCTGTACGTATTCCAAACAATGACAACTAATACCTGAGGCACTTGCGAAAACACATACATGCGAAAAAATGTTGAAATCCCGACGGTTCCGGGTTATTAAGATGGGACACATTCTACGATAAAGGTGGCCCTTTTCGGCTATTTTTTGTGCTTAACGACGGTGATCCTTGATTAACCCGTATTCATCGGAATTTCAACAAATCTTTGCATTTTTTTTGTTTTTTTTCTTGATTACCTGGGGGCCTGCCATGGGATAGTTCATCGTAATCGGGTGTTGCTTTTTTCATTTTTCACAATAAATAGTTTATAGGGTGGGGAACACAGAGCTTCTGTATGTAACTGAAACTAAGAGCCTGAGAAAAGGATGGGTGGACCTCTAGTCTATGGTAGCATGAGTCATGGGTTAACGAGCCCTGTCACTCAAAAAGTAATTTAGTCCACAAAAGCGTTACCACTATCGTTGGGGAGGGGTTGTTTTCGGCTGCAGTCCATGTGGCTACCGCACGTTCGCCGAAGCAAGATCACTTGTCGTGTATCGCATCAAGGTCGAACGTAACGTGCATGTATATCTGTGTCTGCTATTTTCTGTATAGATTTTACGGTCAGGGTATAAGCCATATCATCCTACCCCCCCCCCTCCCCCCCCCCATCTCCCGCGAGAGTTTAGCTCCGCTTCTTCATATAAAACAGCCGATTTTTGTGATTGAGAATTGCCGTTCCAAATATGATCGAGTAGAAATCACTGACGAACGAATTTAGCCCGCATAGATACTTTGTCGTGAGCGATTTTGCCGACTGGACAACGCATGGCATCGAGCCCATACAGCCGCATGGCATTGTCCAATCTGGCCAGTCGTGGTCACGCATTAGTGCGATATACAGCCTTTAGTGCGGGATAGCGCTTGCTTTGTCACGACCTCCTCCTACCTTAACACCGCGCTATCTCGGGGTAAATCGGGATGCCACGCTAGGCGGGCATTGCTATCAGGCACGGCACCGCACTAGTCACGGACCAAGACCATATATATATAATATTAATAGTGCGCATATCTGCTTTCCTCCGCTAAACTCGTACCATATCAATACTTCGAAGTGTGGTGCTTATTATGCGTACGTGTTCACGGGCTAAGCGATAGCAGTGTCGTAGACGCGCAGCGTTGGAACTACGAACAAAATACGTGAGATCTATGTGCATGCATGTGCTCCCACTAAACATCTACATCTAGCACAACAGCTTCCTTGCTGTTGTCCCTTCCTTGGCATCGCCTAGTTTTTCGGAAGTGGTTTAAACACATTTGGAATTCATTAGTGGAATCAATTGTCTAGCACTAAAGCGGTTATTTGCCTTCACCCCCGCTCTAGAGGACCACAGCTTTCTTCTATTCTAAAATGTGTTGTACCAGGTAACTGGTACTCGCCTTTTCAGTATTGGAAACCCTCTCTCGGGGGACAAATTTACTTGAACTTAGTACGGTGAGGGGGATTTTGAGACTGCAGGTAGTAGGTAAGAGGAACGCGAACGAATGGGCCGATTCGCTTTTTTTTTTCGGTGCGAACGCTTGCGGCTTGGCCAATTCTGTTTTATACGCGCGAACGATTGCGGCTTGATCATCTCCATTTCGCACCTCTATGGTAGACAAAAACGCTTGCGGCTGGCGTTCATGGCGATAGAAGCAATGATGCTTTGTTCCCCCTGATGACAATAGGAGTTAGCTTTTGTTAGAAGTATGATGTGGGCGACGTACATCAAACTGGAGTATGGTATCGGTATGGATTTATGCCATCGACTATTATTATTAACATCGTCGTTGTCAGTACCTGGTATCATACTCTCCACACGCTTTCGGGGTGCGGAGACTTTAGCATGCTATATGTTGATGGAAGGCTTGTTTGTGGCGGGGATAGGGATGAATATGATACGTATGCATAACAGAGCGTGTACATGTTGTCTGGAGCCCCCCCCCTCGCTTATCACATATTTTAGACGTCCTTCGAGATCACCTTGTTGGGGAAAGTGCGGACACGTACACCGATCGATCCACTAATCGCGCCATTAAGTTAAATCTGTCTCCAGGACTAGGAGGTTCTGCTGGCGTCGAGACATCAAGACACACAGGTGAGAGGATTCAGTGGCATGTCTAGCCGGCTGACGACAATCTAACAAACATGCCGTGTCAGTCATTGTGCTTACTTTCCAAAGTTTGTCTATACGGCTAGAAAGAAGCGTGGGACACTCCAACAAAAACGTCGTTTCAGTGATCGTGCTTTATTTTGCCAAGTAAGTGTGTTTACACCGCTAGAAAGAAAGAGAAGGCTACTGCTAGAGGAAAGCGTGAGAGCTCGTTGAGTTGGGCGTATCTGACCTACGTATTATACCCTGCAGGCCAGTGTACAGGGCTTCTCGTTCTTCTTGTTTCTTGTTCCTACGTGTGGCGTCGTGCCCTTCACATACCCTTGGCGGTGCTACCGTGTGCGAAAGCGAATCAAGCATTCATTGGGGAACACCTACCCCCGCTTCGGAGCTTCATCAGCCTATCGATGCTGCGATAGAGCGATAGAGGTTCTGTAGAGCCTGCATATTCTAACACTTACTTTAACTTCAGCGGATCTAAAACCCACCGGGGAAAAATAACTGAGTTTATTAACAAAAACAAAAAAGTGCCGTATGTCTGGTGAACAATCCTATGGCCAACGAGTACATATGCAAAGCACACAGAGGAAAGTCTCGAGTATATCGGGCAGGATCCCAATTAAGGAACCCTCGTGGTCACAAATATTTCCCCCCACCAAATGCCACCTCTATCGTAGCCAATGTCCACGCACAATTTTCGAGGAAGACGCTGCTTGAAATGAGCCGCGCGAAAGTTGGCGCAGTGTTATCCTTGTAGGGTAAGGATCAAGTGGGCCGTCGTCGCCATCCGTAGGTAGTGCGTTTCGTCATATATATCCTCACTCATCGGTCGGCCCTGAATCCTACCAAGTCCGAGCTATACGATATCAATTAATGTTAGTATAATATGAATAATGGTGTATACATATGTTGTGCGGAAAGTGGTTCGGATAGTGGGGATGAAATGCAGGACGAGTTAGATACAACGCACGAAAAGCAAGAATACTGCCGGTACGATGCAGGTTATTATCCTCGCTGTAGCAGTAATTGGGGGGGTCATTTTGGCATTCGAGCCGTCAAATTTCTAGGCACTCGACTCAGAGAATCAACACCATACAAATCTTGCGAATGTACAAAAAATCTCACCCACATAGTATATTACAAGTACCAACAACGCAGCTCGCAAAGATGAGTACAAGTATTGATCCGAAATTCGTCGAACTCACGGCTGACGTCCTTGAAAAATCTTCATAAAATATAAAGACTATTTGCATAGTCTAGACATTCTGTAGCTAGCTACTACATCGTACCTGGTAGAGCACACAAAGGATAACAAAACCAGACGGGAATCTTGCGCCACGAACCATGCTCGAGGGGGGTGCTCTCCGAGCTTCTCTAGAGTCCCACATTCAGACAGTACACCAGGCCTGAGCCGCAGGCGGTACAATCGACGTTTCACCACAGAGGGAGACGTACCAATAGCATTCTTGATTTATTACGGTCCTGTAGCGAAAGGATCGGGGGAGGGGCCTGCTGCGTTTCTTCGTGCGAAATCCAGCGTCTAGCAAACATGATGATATGGCCAGGTGAGCTTGAGGGAGGCGCGGCGTGGTCGATGTTGGATACCAGGTATATATGTACTATTATGCAGATGAGATGCAGTGAATGAAGGGTCTTTGTACTAGCCAGCCGTTGTTTTTACGTCGAAACCGGTTTTCGGTTGTCGTGCGTTTTCGGTGCTTTCCGTATCCTTATATAATTATGGTGGTGTTCGTTTTCTTGCTGAACCAGTTGGGCATCGTTTTTTTGTTATTCGCGCGCTACCTATTATTTGCGCATTGTTGTCAAGATTACAAGCAAATATTGTACACATACGAAGTATTGTGGTAGTACGAGACATCAAACGGTCCGACCATAAACAACAACACCTGGCCTACAATATGACAATGGTTGAGCCATCCCACGGTAGGAGTTGCAGTGGTTGGATTAACTAATAATAGTGTACCCGTCCGATTGAGCTCCTCAAGCGAGGAACTGGCTTCGGTTAGTCATTAATCAAGTAATTTCACGAGTACATACGGTTTTAGGATTAAGGCATAGATACTTGGTCGGGTTGTGCTAGTGAATGCTTTCAAAGTCAGTTTTCGGGTGTGAGATATTGAGTTTCTCATGTGAGGACCTCAGGGACTGATGATGCTACACCCCAACCGTGGAATGACTCATTTGGCCCAACAAGATTCCCGCACTGCGCGACTGGTATCGTAGTACAGGAGCCACGGGCTAGGGGTGCAAGTACATTTTCTGAGCCGCCTCGCACACTTGAGTGGATCTCCCAAAAAAATAAATAAATACGGCATGCCCACGGTACGAAGTGACACATACATACATGCATAATATCCTGCACGCACGCGTGCGTCTTGTTTTCAATTGCATTCCGTTCCACCACGCAATGTTACTAAACAATGGTGCTTTTTTGTGTAGCGGGGCCCGCCGCCACGGTCAGAAACGATCAAATGCAAAAAAAAAAAAAAAGTGCTCTGCGCCCCCTGTCTCAAAGCATGCGCATTGTTAACAGTACGGGTAATAATTCGAAGTACAGGGACACGCCATCGATCGGAAGTTATGGAGCATATTGCTTCTTTCGTGTATAGGCGATACAAATAACTAGTTGTATAAACTAGAGTTGAGAGATCCTCATAACGGCATTATGTCCAGACAGGGGTATGTTCGATTTTGATCGGAACGACATCATCATCTACTCTATCTGTATGGTCGGCGGACAATAATAAAAGTAGAGTACGATTTGTTGTTAATATCATAAGTAATTGAATGTACAATACACCAAGAAGGGGAACTCTAGGTCCGGTCGTCAAAAAATGCCGTTCCGATACCCGCCGGAGTTTTTCATCCGGCGCAGAAGGTTCCTGGGTATTGAGACCGAATATCAACATCGAGTTTTTGATTGACAGTCGTGCGGGCGGGGACGTGGAGAATGCGTATATATATGTGTGTTTGAGGGAGTCTGTATGTATGTGTGAGTGAGTGGAGTGCGTGCTGTCACGTTGTAGGCACACACACAAAACGATAAAAAAGAGCGGTTGCGTTTTTTTCCAAGGCAGCCACTCAGCCTCGCAGCGAAGAAACACAGCTGCTGCAGCGGTACAGCAGAGTGGTACAACGGCAGTCGTGCTCCAAGCTCTTGCCTGTGTGCCGGTAGCCACGGTGTACGTGTGTGTGGCTGGTGGACAGCACAAAACCGGACCACGACGGCAACATGTACACGTCCAATGAGATCGAACGACGACACGACAACAACATGCTCACGTCCAGTGCAACAACCAAACACACATCGTCGAACCTCACACCAAGTATTAAACGAAGCACACAGCAGAAACAAAAGCAGCAGCTCATATGACCGTATGATTCCTGCTATACATCAGTGGAACGACTGCGACCGTGTTCATTCTTTTAGATCTGCAACCCCTTCGAGATATCAAGTCGACCCCAGACACGTACGCCGTACGATACGTACTGCATGGTAACCCGTTGACATCCTGTTCCCAAATTCGTTCCGCCATTGGGGCGGAGGCGGCGGTCCTATCCCCTCTTGTAACATGGATAGATGTTGCGCAGAATACAAGCGTAGTGGATTGAACCCGAACGGTGTATCGACACTTACTTGTGCTTGGAACGGTACGTACGCCCGGCAAAACGACACGTCCAAAATAACCAAAATGTTTCACAAACAATGAAAAGGGCGTAATACAAGAGATATGATGTACTACAAGAGATATGATGTACTACAAGAGATATAGAGGAAAAAGGGGAAGGACTCGTCCTATGCGATAGGCTTAATCTGATGGGGCACATTGTCGCCAAAACGCTTCTGACAAAGGAAAGCTCTCCACCCCATGTCGCTGATGTCGTGATTCGTCTGGTGCCCAGAGCTCTTGAAAGGGGATCGTGATCGGGTTCAAACCCCCGCCCTTCCCCCCTCCTCCCTCAAAGTTGCGCTTTCAGTTTCTGTGGTGACTGCACTACGTTGGTTTGGTGTGGACCTCCTCGAATAGGAACCCTGAGAAGATAGCATCCACATGCGGCGAAGAGACGGGGGTATTTTTTGCTGGCCATGGATGACGGGGATTTTGCGAACACGATGGATAAATTTTTGCTCCGAAATTGTGATGGGAGGTGAAGTGAACAGGCCCAAGAGCAATCATCTCGAGCATTCCCTACTCAACCTACCGGGGGGGGGGCGTGGCTCGAGGCTTTGCCGCGCGGGCGTCGGTATTTCCACCACGCTGCAGTTTCGCCGCAATAGAACACTAGCGGGATCTAAAAGTGTATTGGCTGCATATTCTATTGGCGTTCGTCGTACGGGCTGCTCCCAAGCCAACAATCGGTCGTATAAACTGATAGGGCACATGAGGATGCTGATGATAATGCGATTTTCTTGAGCACGCGGGCTACGAACCCCTCTTTGTATAGGTTAGACGTAGTTTACAGCAGCCCCTCCTTTTTCGTCAGACTGTCGCAGTATCAGTTGCTTCCTGATGAGCGAAAATAATAAACGTCAATACAGGAGGATCCGTAGGACCTAGACCGGCGCATGTGTCACGGTGACGCCATAGATAGGCTCTCCATTGGTCTCGTGTGTGTCACTATTAACATGTATATGCTCCACGTCACGCCGTGGCAGGTCGCACACTGGCAGCACTGCATGTCTCAGTATGGCAAGTAATGTGTTTTCTTCCGCGGCGGGTAATTAAGGACAACTAGTGTTGACGGGTGAAACCGCCACACACAGCGGTTTATTCTAATACAAACTGGTATCAGGCAGATCACGACTTAGATGATCTATTAATAGATCCTATTTGGTACCGAGTACGACCAGGTGCCAAGCTATGATATGATGTGGAGGATCTGTATACATAGTTGGGCCACACGTAGTAACATATGCCCTACTACCCAGGAGGCGTGAATGTGGTGTTAAATAGATTAGACGGTCTATCCGGCTCTCCCCCAGCAACAACAACAGCTGGCAAGCACACATCATGTTTACCAGGGACATGTTTGCCCTGAAAGGCGCCTTCTAATTACTAGATGTAAGAATGTCATCTGTCCGACCTCCGAACACTTACTATAACGCCACAGCCCCCTCTCCTTCGCAGACGACCGCGCAGCATTGCTGAACGAAAAACGCAAACAGCAACAAATCAATTTAAATATTATAGCTACGATCCCTAGGGTTTCGAGTGGCATGTATCATCGTGTGACCCCCCCGTGCTATAGGGGATCTCGATTGGTATGTCATGTGCCCGTATATCGTATGCGTCACCGTGTAAGGTCGCGCATTGGCGGCACCTCAGATGTCTAGAGCAACTAACTTCCGCGATATTTTGTTCCGCGGCGGGTGATCAACATCTAGATTCTAACTGTTGACAGTTGACAGGGAAACGGGAGCTACACCGGAGAGACGTATAAGGGAACAGATGTCCATATAGCAGGAGTAGCTATACCCTCACCCGCACAATGCCATGTAACCCCGGTTGTCCAGCTGTATTCCTCGTAACCTTTACCTGGTAAGAAGGCTGATGGTTTTGGCGAGGTCGAGCCCGCCCAGAGCCCGTAGGGACTTTTCCCGAAAAGGCGAATGGCGTGTGGAACGTGCGAGAGCGTGAGTCAGCAAGGTCCGATGAAAGGGTCGAAGAGCAGCAATGAATGAGAGTCCCGAACCCTCCCTGCGCGATGAAAACGAAGGCATACTGTATGGGCCAGAGGATGGGCGGACGACACCTGTCTGTGACCACGGCTCTTGCGTCCAGAGGTAGGAAAAAAACGGGTCTCCATCTCGGTGGCACATATGCTTTGTATGTCACGATACAAATATATGTTGTGTCCCCGCGTCGTATGTCACTACATACGAATATATATGGTGTTCCCGCGGAATGCCGCACAATGGCAGCACTGCATATATAATATGCCTGTAGCAAGTGATTTCCGCCCAGTATAATTTTGTTCCGCGGCGGACAATTAGCAAGTTGTTGACAGGTGAAAAGGCCACGGTAGGTGAATATGCCGATGAATATGTAGCTATCCTCACCGATCTAACAAGATTCCATAAATGCCGGCGCCCCTCCCGGTGGTTTGTAGTGGCATTATTCGACTCGTGCTACGATAGAGGTGTGCACACCGCTTTTTTTCTGAGTTTCATCAATTTGAAAGCTGAAGACCTCTCCCAAAACCGGTTTTTTTGGAGAAAAAATAAAACTGCTACCCCCAGATGAAAACTCTCCTACGGCCTAGGTACACAACGAGAATCATATATATACGAAAAAAAGATGGCCTATTTCCGACGATTTTGGGGGTAAGGAGCCCCGTCGTTCAGAAACCATTTTAGCCAAAAAACGGTATACCTTAATATGTCTATCGTAGCACGCGCCATTCGCTGTGTGCAGTACGGTCGATTTCGTCAGTCCGAGCAGTCCCGAGGTCGAAGGGGCTTTATATCTTGCAAACATATGGCCCCATTAAACGCGAGAGCGGGGCGTAAGACAACAAGGAATTTATTGGACTTTATTTCTTGCAAACGCATGGACCCATTTAAGCGCGAGAGCGGGCGTAAGAAAACAAGGGATCAATTGGACTTTATTTCTTGCAAACACATGGACCCATTAAGAGCGCGAGAGCGAGCGTAAGACAACAAGGAATTTAGACGAACAGTGTACATACTGGGGGGGGGGGGGGGGGCGAACGGCGCCTTGTGACAGCACGGGTTTTCCAGGAGCCGGGAAAGTGTACGCGTACACCACGCTTGAGTCTTTGAAAAAAATGTTCTAAACTGGTATGTATGCGACACAATAATATGCTTCAAACCTCGGAAGGTCGCACGTTGTCGGCACCGCGTGTCTCGATTTTTCGGCAAGCATGTTTCGCCATGTTTTGTTCCGCGGCGGGTAATTGTACCAATTGCTTGAGACAAAGGTGAAAAGCCAAGGCACGTGGAAATCGGTTGCTTTCTGGCTATCCTCATCAAAAAAGTAATGGCCATACGATTTCAATATTTATAACACAATTAGGTGTGCATGATAGGCAATTCGTAGAGATATGCCATCAGCGCGCGGCACCTCATATTTTGCACGGCGTTTCACGGGTCGGGTTACTCTTGGCGGGTCGGATCGAGTCAGGGTGGTCCGACCTGCCCCGTCAGATTTGAAAACCTCCAGACCCGACCCGACCCGACCCGACCTGACCCAATGAAAAACGTGAGATCGAAATCCCTCCTGACCCGAACCGACCCGACCTGCGTGTTTTCTCTGGCCGGTTCATGGCCAATGAAAAATTCTTACTTTTTAGGTGAGATGCTCTACTTTAGGGGCGGCAATGCTAATGCTCAGTGTGTGTCCCACACCAGTTTCACGATGAACGCCATACGCCATGGTGCGTTGCTTTTTGTCAAAACTGCAGTTATGTTTTGGCGACAGTTACTATAGGCACTTCACATACCTGGTGCATTGAAAGTGGTATGGTTGGTCGGGTCGCATGTCGCGTACTATCCTACAAAGCTTTGTGCTTGTGGAGGGACGCAGGGTCAAGTGGGTATAGATACCTTCTTTAAGACCACTCGGTTTGTTTAAGAGCAAGAATATGCGTATCGAGACTGCTGCAATGGCCTGACCAGAGGTGTTAACAATTTAGGTACCGAGCCATCGGGTCTATGCACGTTGCGAGGAACCCGCCGTTATTTCGATACCTATATGAGTATACTTGTGTGAGGACTAGCGCATCGAAGTGTTGGTAGGACATTCCAGAAGCGAACGCTTCCGAAGTCATGGTTCGGGAAGTTTTAAGCCATTGAGCTCCCAACGCCATGACATGTTATCGAATGGGAGCTCAGAAACTCCCGCTGCACCCCCTGCACGTCTACCGTGTACAGCACCAAGTGCTTGCGAGATCACACATACACCTCTCCCACGTTTTGGGAAGCTGAAAGGACGCGTGCTACGATGATAAAGGTATCACTTTTGGTCTGAAAATTGTTTCTGAATGGCTGGGGCTCCTTAACCGAAAGAAAGCCGTCGGAAATACGCCCCATTTATTGTGCATGATTCTCGTTTTGTACCTAGACCATGGGATTTTTCATTGGGTAGCACGTTTATAGTTTTCCAAATCAGCCTTTGAGCCATCTCACGGCAGGGGTGCATGCAGCATCAGCATCAGTCACTCACTGAGGCCCTCACAAGAGGAGCTAAATATCTCACCCGAAAAATGACTTCGAAGGCATTCGTTCGCACAAACAACCCGACCAAGCTTGTATGCCTTAGTTCGAAACTATAATGTACTCGTGAAATTACTTTATTGATTGGCAGTTCCTCACATACATGAGGAACTCAATCGCCCAGGGACATTTTGGCGCAATCATACAACTGCAACCCCTACCGTGGGATGACTCCTTTTTGGAAGAGGTCTTAAGCTCCCGAATTGAGGAACCACAGAAAAAAAGTGCTGCACCTCTACCGTAACGTAGCATGCGATTGATTTTTCTCGTCGACGGCGAGTAAGAGAGAGAGAGAGAGAGAGAGAGAGAGAGAGAGAGAGAGAAAAAAACGACGAGCGATATGCGCTTATTATCGAAAGCTATCGACAAGCTCCTTCACGCTCGTTACCCCCTCAAATTTGCTGCTCTCGTACAGTCATTGTGTGTGCCCAGGGATGGATGCTGTTTAGGAGGAAAGGCTGCTGTGAAGTTCGTCCCAGGGGATTTGTTGGCTTTCGCGTATTGTTGTACGACCGTTCACCACTCACTCACAAAATTGTTCTATAAATAGAGAGTGGGCTGAGCTGTACAATCACAGCTGCTGCTGTAAACATAGCCTTTATAGTCACGGGACCCTCGAAACACGATAGTCTTCAAAAAACGAGACGCGCAGGACGAGAAGTATTTTGCTGCTGCGCGCGTCGTACAAATGCATCGCCCTGGGTGGCCGTTCGGAACGCAAGTTACCACTCCTATTGCAGCAGCCAGCAGCCCTATTTGTTTTCGCGTGATTGATACCGCAATATCGCCATGCTGTGTTCGCCAATTAATTGTTCTTTCGGGTGTCCACCAAGAAGAAGAGCAACGACGGCTACGTACGGGTAATCACCAGGATTTCATCGTCGGAATTTTATCCAAATCAGAGTTTTCTGTCATTTCGTGCAGAAATATTTTACCAATTTTTTGCATCTACAGGGTAGTACTGTAATCGAAATGGAACTTTTCTGTCTCTTTTCTTGGAAGTATTTTGCCCTTTTTTGGGTCTACAGTGTGTAGTAACCCAAATCGGAATTTTCTATCATTTTTTGTTTTAAAATGTTTACCCATTCTCTCGCAGAGTTACACGTTCTTTCACGTTTTCTATTTCGTGAACTTTTTATGTTTGGTTAATGTACATTGTTGGTTAAAATGTATATCGGTTAATGTATAGAGCTCCTCAAGGCAGAGACATTAGGAACAAGCAAGGGCACCTCTGCCGTGGCGCGCATTGATACTCGAAAATTTTACGCGCCGCGAACGCAGGAGCATATAGATTGAGATCAGAAGGGGTTGTTTGTTTCCTGGACGCGTGCTACGATAGAGGCGCACCCCTTTTTTTCTGAGGTTCCTCAATTTGGGAGCTTAAGACCTCGCCCAAGAAACTGATTTTTCGGAAAAAAATAAAGCTGCCATATACCGCATGAATGAAAAAATCCCATGGCCTAGGTATGCAACAAGAATCGTGTGAAAGAAAATGATCTATATCCGACGATTTTAGGTTAAGCTGAGCCCCGTCATTCAGAAACCATATTCGCCGAAAAAAGGTATACCTCGATCGTAGCACGCGCCTGTGCGGAAACGGTAGGGCGGTAACCTATTTCAATTCGCGAATGACGCGTGCTACATTAGAGGTGCACCGCGTTCTTTCTGAGAATTCCTCAATTGGGGAGCTTAAGAACTCTCCCAAAAACTGATGAGGAAAAAACAAAGTTGTTACCGGATGGAAAATCCTATGGCATAGGTATAAAACGAAAATCATATTAAAAAAATTATCTATTTCCGACGATAGTGTTAGTATAGTATTAGTATAGTTTAGTATTCGTAGGTCAAAGAGCCCCGTCATTCAGAAACGATGTTCGCCAAAAAAAGGTATACCTGTATCGTAGCACGCGCCTGTGTGGAAACGGTAGCGGGGACAACCCTATTTTGATTCGCATATTTTGGCCATTTAGGCCACCAGTGCAAACGTCCGAAGGATTTTCCCTATAACCATCACAAACGCAACAATATTTTGTGGCATGGGTATAGACGAAACTAAAACAAAAGCATTCGCCTCGTAAACAAAACAGAGCACACTCGCGAGAAGAGAGACCATGGGTCGCTGAAGAAAGAGGACCTGATAGCCCCCCGCTACTGTCGTGGGTCGCTGTTATCCAAAAGCAAGACAGTAGGCATAAGGTGCCAAAGGTCGTCTTTCGAGCGGTTCTTGGAAGGATGCAGTTCACCGTTCATGCGGCTCGCCGAACACCTCACGGCGCTTCGCGCTTGGTGCAAGCAATGTCTGCCTGGTTGGTGAAAACTCGACGTGCTCCGTCCCGGCATAGTCAGGATGCGAGGGTCTATGGTAATACGACTGCGGCCATGCAAGAACTGAGTACCCCCCCCCCCCCCCCGCCGCTACCGTACCCGCGGCGTGGTCCAGAGAGATGAAGGCATTAACGAAAAGGAGAAGAATGTATTGTTAACTATTCATCCTAACCTGGGTTTCAATTTGAAAGTGATATCAACGAGGCGACGCATGTTCGCACTTTCATCGCTACCGCCGCGTCTGTACCCGTTGGTCGCTGTCGCCCGTTGTTTCTGAGATAACAGTGTCATCTGAGGGCCCGAAACGGGCTGGAATAGGATGTGACGCATGTCACGGCAGGGGGGGGGGGGGGGGGGTGTACTCAATTCCTGCATGGCCGTAGTCGTATGACCGTAGACCCTCGCATACCCATTATACCGGGACGGAGCACGTCGGGTTTTTACCAACCAAGTAGACCTTGCTTGCACCAACCGCGAAGCGCCGTGAGGTGTTCGGCGAGTCGCATGAACGGTAAACGGCATTCTTCCAAGAACCGCTCGTAAGACGGACTTCGGTACCTTGTGCCTCTGCTTTCTTGCTTGTATGGATGACAGGGCCAATTAGTTACGTTGTTTTCTGGTGTGGTCACCCCAGATACAGAACCGGGTATTACTATGTAACTGCCTCGTGTAGGTGCCTTACCATATTGACACTACGTGATGCGCATGACACGACAGGGGGATCGATTGTGGGGGCTCTTTTTTCTGCGGCTCAGGGCGACTCGTGCGGAGCCAAACAGCTACTCCGTTTGAGTTTGGGCTTCGGCTACGCCGTATGCATCGCCGAGAAAATAGTTTATTGGGCTGCGCCGGCATAAACAAATTAAAACAGCGCAAGCTGTAAGTGCCACCAAGCATTGCGACCTCTACCGTCTAGCACGTGTCATCGTTGGCAACATTCCTATGCTGTACGCTTGCTCATCGGGCTGTACTTTCGTTTTTCTCAAGTACTGGTTATGGACCCGTGAAACTCATAACCCCTTAAGCGAACAGCCCCCTAAAACAGCACGCACACGCCCCTACCTTTGCATGGTGTGTTTTTACGCCCCTACTTTATCGTCTTCCCCCCGTGACCGCACACACGCCGCGTATCGACACGCATCAGCACCGGCCACAATGGATGCTTTCCGAATACAGCAGCTAAACGTAGCGCGCAACCTAATGCCTCCTCCCCTCGTGCGCACGTTAATTATCGCCATATAACAGCATCGACCATAGATGAGGTCCTCCAAACGCACGAATACCGCAGCGAAATGCACACACCCCTGCATATGATCCACACCTCTCGAGCACAGATCATAATCTAGATTATAAGCAGAAGATGCTATACACCTCTGCCGTTACGGGATGCTGCGCAGGACCTGTCGCCGATTGGGCCGCTTGACGAACAAAGCCAGAAGATATATTTTTTGAACGTTTTCTTTTCCCTTAGCTAGACCTTCATCCCATGAAACAAGCGCGAGATCATGCATATAGGACAGTCCCCATCGGGAAAGACGAGCTAGACCTTACGAATCTTGCTGCAATATCTACATCAAATCAGGGGGTCGATGATCTGTCCGATTTGTGGGCGATTCTCGGTCTTCCTGGTCGGCCAAAACCTGGCGTACACCGTCCCGGCTTTGTAGATATGTCATGGTCAACTAGGTATGTCAATACGAATGTGGTTATGTATGACACTGACTACACCCTCCCCCGCCCTTATGCACACACACCGTCTGCCGCCGCAAAGCAGGACCGAGCACCGACGAACCTTCCCCGGACGCACGAACACCGCACGCAACGAGACATACTCGACATTTCAACCCCGCCTCCTCCCGAATTCGTCGTACGCAGACCACCTCTTGCCACAGAGCATCTCAAACCACCGACAACGCTACGTTAAGGACGCTACCTACCGCCACAAGGCAGCAACGACCGCCAGCGACGTAACAAGGACGCCGCACATCGCGACAAAGCAGCACCCACGACCGGCGACGCTCTAAGAATGGGGACAATCTGCAGTACCGCTTTCACCAGCGACAGCACAGGTTCTCCGAAGAGTGACTGCACTAGCACAGAGAACGTTCACGACAAAAAAAACATCAAGATTAAACGCAGTCGAAGGAGAACGAACCAGAGGAGCAGCAGGGTCTTACCCCGTCGCTCCCCCGCCTCGAACAGTCTAATGACACCCGGGAGTGGATGGAGAAGGGCCGCCTATGATGCGGAAGCTCGTCGTCTGGCCAGGAATCTACACGGGGGCGAGAGGTCTACGGGGGAGGAGGATACCCGCATTCTAGCTAACAAATCAGGCCGACGGAGTCAGGGGACGGCTGAGGGGGATACTAGGGTATCTGTGGCCGAGGAGGATACTGGGCTACAGGCCAAGACTTCAGTTGCTACAGCTGTGGACGACAAGGACCTTCAAACGAATACGTTGGGCAGGGGGCGGGGGACGGCGACGGCGACGGACAAGGATGCTCGACTTCATGGCAACGCGTTAGGAGGGGGGAGGGGGGTTACGTGGGAGGAAAATTCTCGCTTTCAAGCCAAGAAGATAGACGAAGGAGTCGGGACAACCGCCGAGTACGATATTCGACCACCGATCAATGAGTTACCGGGGGGAAGGGGGTTTGTGAGGGAAGAGGATGCTCATCCTCTGGCCACGCAAGCGGGCGAGGCGAGGGCCGTTGCGCTTGACCAGAATACTTGGCTTCGAACCAAGGTGTTAGGCGGGGGAGGGGGGGCTAACGCTGAAGAGGATACTCGGCTACCGGCCAAGACGTTGTGCGCGGGGGGAAGGCCTGCGGTAGACGAGGATTCTCGTCTTCTGCCCAAGAAATTGGGCAGGGGGAGGCGGGCTACGGTTGATGAAGACACTCGGCTTTTGGCCAAGATATTAGGCGGGGGGAGGTGGGCTACGGGTGAGGGGAATACTCGCCCCTTGGCTAACAATTTAGGCCCAACGCCCCCCCACACATAGTTAAAGGTTCGTGCTACGTTTGGCGAAGACAGGACCAAGGCTACGGTAGTGCAGTGTCATACTGCCGGGTTTTCACCACTCGCGCGAGTGACTCAGTACCTCACGGACAGAAATTGTCTAGGCGATTATGATGGCGTACCGTGCACATTACCATTCCTGACCAAAGCTACGGGACCGTAAGTTTTTTTCCTTTTCTTTTTCGGAGCCTTTTTTGCAGTGGCTCAGGGTCACTAGCGCGAGTGACCCACCCCCCTGATCCTTGCGGTCATAGACCTTTGTGCTGTTTCAATTTTTCGATATGAATCTTTAATGGAAGAGTCTTACTACGGTAGCCCCCCCAGAATTTTTTTAACGAAATCGCCGGTTTTGAAACCAGCTCTCGGGCATATCTTCTGAAATACGGTGCCCCTTGCCGCCCCGACGCCATGGTTCGATAGACCTTTGCGAACATGAAAATGTGTGGGAATGGGTTTTTAATAGCATTCTTCCTCGTGTCGACCAGCCATAAAACATTCGTCAAACAAAAAATCGCCGGTTTTGGGGGGGGGGGGGTATCGTAGAATCGGTCGGGATGGTTAGCTAAGTTGCGCCAAACAAATCTCCCAACGTGTTTTTGTCAGTGCAAGGTACAGTCACGCGTGCGACTGGTGAAGACCAGGTATTGAAGATTAGGGGGTACCATCTTCCGTAGCCTTGCTCTCTATGCCGATTGATTTCGTCGACTTGCCAACAAGAATAATACGTAAGATCGCAAAGGAACACAGCGGGGTTACTCGCGCGAGTGACCCCGATCTACCGCAAAAAAATAGCCCCTAAAGGAGGACCCTTATGGTACCGTATCCTGGGGCATACAAGGGCCCAAGGTTCTGGCAGGGGGGGTTGTAGTAATGAAATTATTTCATGCATGATGGCCAGTGAAACGCCGACCGGCGTACCCCGCCCCGGCCGTGCGGGGATGCGAGGGCTCAAACTTTCAGTTTTCCCAAAATAAGTGTTTTCGTTGAGGTATTATTATACTTGGAAGTATAGCTCTAGCTACTCAAACAAGTGAGGAGTCAAGAACAAAAAAAGTTCAAATCTACCGTAGCATGTTGCCTCAAGCACACACGAATACATCAAAGGCCCTTAAAAAAAAACACATCGTTGAGGTGTACATATTTGTCCCTTGCGCGGTATCATTACATCCAAACGGTCAAATTAAACATTTGCATCGTTGAGAGATCAACGAAAACGTTAAACCGGGTCCTGAGGCGTAAGTATCGGACCCGGGCTACGGCAGCGGGGGGGGGGGGGGGGGGCGCTTTTGGGGCCTTTTGGGGATTTTTTCGCGTGACTCGGGATCACTCCCACTACTAACTATTTTTCTTTTTGATTGGTGTACGTTATCTTCATTGTTTCCGCGAGAACTTTTTATTTGACTATACCATGGGGTTTCATGGGGGGCTCCCGTGAGATCTCCCATGGTGACCCGTGAGCAACCATTGAGCTGGCCATGGGTGACCCACGGGAGACCCAAGCGGTTCCGACGGAGGACCCCGTGGGACCCCATGGTGCCCCATTGGGTACTTAATCAACCCCATGGGCCCCATCGGGGATTTAATCTAACCCCATATGGAACGCCATGGGGGCTCCGTGAGGCACAATGGGGAAGAGGATTTAAACACCCCATGTGGTGGGACAACTACCCCATGCGGCACGATGGCGAGTCCCATTGGGTCGGATGAGTACCCCATGGGGCACCATGCGGCACATTTGTGGCACCATGGGGTCCCAAGGGGTTGAATAGGTACCCGATGGGGCCCCACGGGGTTTCCCGTTCGGAATTATCGACGGTGTCTCCCATGGGGTCGGATAGGTACCCCACCGGGCACCATAGGGCCGCGTGGAATCTCACATGAGGTCGGATAAGTGCACCATGGGGCCCCATGGAGTCTCCCATGGAGTCAGATACGTACCATACGAAGCACCATGGAGTTTCATGGGGTCCCATGGGTCTACTCTGTGTAGCGGACGTAGATTATAAACGCCCGGGGTTGTACATTTTTGTCTTTATAAATTAGTGAGATATATACGGGGTCCCATGGGGCCTGCCATGCGGTCTCATGGGGTCGGAGAAGTACCCCATGGGGTCTTTTAAGGGGCCCCATGGGGTTGAAGCAGTAGCCCATGGAACAACCTATGGATCCCCATAGAGTCTCCCATGGGGTAGGATAATTACCCTATGGAGCCCCGTGGAATGTGATAAGTACCCCATGAGGAACAATAGGGCACCATGGGGTCTCCCATGGGGTGGAAATAAGTACCCATGGTACCCCATGGGGCACCACATGGGGTCCTGTCGGTTAAGACAAAAAGTCCTATGGCGTCGGAAAAGTACCCATGAGGCACCATGGAGCCTCCCATGGGGTGGGATAAGTACCCCATGGGAATCGGCACCATGTAGTCAGGTGAGTAACCCATGGTGCCCCATGGGGTCTACCGTGGGGTCAGACAAGTACCCTATGGGGCCTCATGGGGGTCTCGCATGGGGTCCCCTGGGTTTCCCATGGTGCCTCTCATGGGGGTTGTACGGGGTCCCATGGCAGACCCATGGATCACGAAACAGCTTTGCGATGAGAAAAGAAAACCACCATGCAATGGCATGCTATAGAGTACCCTGTGCCAAAACAAATTGCCTGCACCATTTTTGTCGGTGATGTACAGAGTCACCGGTACGAGACCACGGTGAAAACCCGGCAGTGCAAATGGGGGTAACCCCCCCTAACGCAGCATTGGGTCATCGCTTGAGGAGGCATCCATGCGAATACACAAAATGTCCTTAAACATAATCACCCTCTTGCGGGATACACCTGACACAATGAACGCCTGATTGGTGCTTAAACCTGTGTTATATGTTCAAGTATATGAGGTGCACGTATGAATAAGAACGCCCAACAAAGATCCTGAACTGCAAGCACGGTCGAGGTACACGGGATATATGGACACCTCGAAAAACCCGTAACGTTTTCCTTCCACCGTGGTAGACATTATTTAGCGGGCCCATCACAGCTCTATATCTCTGTGTACAAGATGCATTTTTTGCTTTTGGCACGTTTTGTTCTCCGGTGGCCAAGTTTTCTCCTCGCGCTTTCGGCCGCGGATTCAGCAAGGGGGCCATCGGTACATTAAGACGCATGCCTGGATCCCAACCGAGCTCCATGGCTGTGCTTTGAGCATTAAACATCGCTGAGCTGGCTTTCGATTTCAAGGGACTGCGTTCCGCCTCGATGAGGCGAGTAGGTGCATGTAAAACCCCATATTAATATCGATTTGTTTTCAATAGCCCGCTCCGCTCTGCTACGACGTACATACGTATTATTGACCCCGTAGCAACAACAGCACATCTGCCGAACACCACACGTATCTATTGTATCCAGCTCTATGATTTCTTCTGTTGTACCCCTCGCATTGGACACGTATATCACACCTCACCCGACAAACCTGCCTTTCTTACGTCCGTCTACCTGGGAGATTGGCACCTTGCGCTATAATTTCTAGGGTGGTCGTGCCCGTCACACCTGGGAGTAGTGTCGCACCGGGAAACTAACTATAACGCGTTAACCTCGCAACACTTCCTACTCGATTGATCGATTATTCTGAACCTCTCTTTAAATACACCGTTTTACGTGCATGATGGCACCTCGAGATACCCTGTTACCGCCGGGTGTACGCTTTGCCATGCGACTGATTGATCTGCAGTGCAAAATAAGCAACCCCGGTGTATCGAGCGCCCGGCGTCAAACTCCTCCTTGCACGTTTCCAAAACCTGACGGACCAAAGCTCAGGTATTGGGCAGCCCAAACCTACGGTATGGACGGATACTAGCTAGAACAATATGTACTAGTAGTTATGATTGTTAATCCCTACGAAGCGTAGAGGGCTTATCCTTTGTACAATCAGCCGTGGGGTAGTGGGTCAGCAGGATGTACATAAATGCACCATGAGTATATTGTGTTATCACGGCTGCATGTCGAGGCGCAACGTGGAGAGACGAAGACTCCTCGTTAGAAGAATAACAAGGAGGAGGAGAGGATTTGTTTTGGCTGAACAGTCCGGGACATATTCCGTCATCCCGATATCCCGCTACCATGTAGCTAACCTATAACTGAAACCCCCTACTATACCCGACCATCACCAATGCGTATCATATCCAAGCATACAATCAACAGCCTCCCTGCTCCGTAAACTATACGGCATGATGCTATACTATTATCATATCATCAGGGTAAAACGATTCAATGAAAATATGGTCAAACGATATCCTCCCAGTACTACTGTTGTGACATGAAAGAAATATTGCAGCACCACAGTTCTTGAAAAGCACTCCATAAAGCTAGAAACACAATCCAGGGATAGTACCCACAACATTAATCTTGGCGAACCTAGGATCTAACTTGTGAAATCCTACATCCAAAAACAAAAAACCCAAATCCGAAATCCATAGACCGAAAGCTCAAATCTGAAATCCAAATTCCAAAATCCGAAAACTCAAACGTCGGCCCTATAGTCAGCACTCAGCCTTCCTTGTAAAACGGTTATCAGCTCCATAGAATAGGGCTGCCAACAAGTGTAGTCGGACAGCAGTCTAAAAAATCTCACTTTCGAATTAGAAAAATGTCTGCCGGCTGGGTATAGGCCAAAAATCCATTCAGATTCCAAATGCTCAAATCCAGAGTAAAATAATATCATAGCCGACAACGTAAATCGTGAAAAAGCATTATTTCAAAAGTCAAGAAACAGGTTACTTGCCTCCCAAAAAACCATGCGCTCCTATAAGTACCAACATCCAGCAAATATATGCAGAATCCTCATCCCCTTTCAAAAGTCAAAGCGCATCAAACTTCCAATCAGCTCGCGAAAACTCCAGTCGCTCTCGGTTTCAGACTTATCGAACTCGTCGAGTTTGAGACCTTTTTCCAAGTTAATGAGCCTTCCCAAATCGAATACAAGTGAATTGCACCCCGCACAAGCGGTAACAGGTGGGCGTGACCCCTCCTTGCAGGGTATAAACTAAAATATTTGGCTCAGCTGGGTCTCACTACTGGGCTTGGTTGTGAAAACCGTAGACAGATTACGCAGGGCTGACCCCGGGTAGTTCACCAAAACGTTGCCACCCCCAAATCCCAGAATTGGCCAGATGATGAAAAAGCCACACAGGCCAAATTTGCAATATTTAAACTAAACCATTTGCCTCAGCTGGGTCTCACTACTGAGCTGGGTTGAGAAGACCATAGCGCAGGGATGACCCCGGGTAGTTTACCAAAACGTTGCCACCCCAAATTCCAAAAACATCATACTTCCAACTCATAATATACTCCCAACATTCCATCATCAGGGATCAAATACTGAAATGGAAACGAAGAATCTCAAAATTATTATCAAGTTGTAGAAACAGCGAACCGCACGTACTTAATCCTGAGAAATTTCATCGTTCTCCAAGTCAAGCGCTCATCGTAAAATCCCGATGAAAGTGGAAATGTCAACTGAAGTGTTCCGGTATTACTTCCTTGGCGAATTCGTGTACCTAGCCACCGCCCTCACTGCGTTCGCAATGTCCGGACGTGTCTGGTTAACAAGCCACATCAAGCATTCGACCAGCTCGCGAAAAATGCCAGTTGCCCTCGGGTTAAGACTTAGCGAACTCATCGAACTTTCGACCTTTCTCGTGCGGGTTTCTCCTACCAGAACTAACGTATATACCACCATTCACCGCAAATCCCGCAACAAGCCATTATGTTTCAGACTTGACTTGGCACCTGTTTAATGCAGGGATAGCACGAATTCAACCGTGTGTTTGATTCTGCTTCAGAGTACCGATAAATCAGAGTGCAAATGCCTCGATACACGCGACGAGGTTGCTCTATCGAGGGTAAAGTTATTTCGCATGTTCCTTCCCAGAAGGGCGACACGTAGTATAACAGTGCCGCAAGAGTGTTTGTCCATGCTGCTACTTGATAAACTACGATGGCGAAGAAACAAAGATCCTTTAAACTGTTGGGGAACCTTGACTAAAACGCGCATGTAGAATACGGTATCAGATAAACTCCATAACGAACGCAGGAATATTGGTCTTTATCGACTGTATGTACTCATAATCCTAATATATTACCCGCACAAAACGTTTGAGCACCTGTGGATTATGTAAAGGCCTTATAATCTACCCCGTTCCGCCTGCTCATTCTTTTTTGGTACGGCATACAGATACCGCATTCCATAACACTCTGCACACGCGCATGGTAAGGGCGGGCGGAGTTGAGGCGGCGATCTAACAAAAGGGGGCTTGAACTCAATCAAGCCAATAATCAATCATTGTCAAGAAAATAATGTCAGACTACAATACTATGTACATATTACATCAGGCACGCACAACAGGCGCAAGATCAGGGTGGAATATTCAGCTTAACGAGAAAAACACGTCCCGATACCTCCACCACATACTGCCTTATAAAACGCGTGAGTAATACCAAAAATATTCCCTCACTACCGGTTTCTTCATTTCGTGTAACGCAGTATGCTAGATCGCTGTTGAGGTTGACAACCAACCATTATGGAAGTAGCCGGCATTGTATAAGACACCCAAAACACCACGTATGTGGCATCATATCTCGTGCGTACCCTAAACAAAATACTACTGGTACTAACCATACTCCTACAGCCATCAACCGTCACCAATGTATCTGTAGAACCGGATGACGTATATATCTCGTTCCAGACATTTTCCCGGGGATTTTAGGAAAATACGGCACGGTCGGAATCGAAAATTATGTTTCGGAAATGGCAAATTATTTTCCTCTTTGGTACGCGAGGGAAAATGGTTGATTGAAAATAAATCAACCCAAACTGTTGCAGAGAACAAAACCCAACATATGACAGACAAAAAACACGGCTGTTACAATCAAGCGCTACCTACGGCCGACATCATCAATTATTCAACCCGTCAAGCATCCTGCATCCTGTAGTAGTAGTAATCGGTTGATCAGCAGAGCTATCATACCACAAGCAATCACAGTTGCCGGTGGTTGGGGCCAGGGGGGCTGAAGTGCAGACACAATCATTTACCCTGCCGGTCCCTCTACCCAAGCTACTCTGCCCTTTGCGATGATAGAACGCGAAAACAAAGTCTTAACTGCAAATAATGCGAACCGCAAAGAATGCGAAAATCAACGCCTTACCCGCAAATAATAGCATGTCGTCGCTTCGCCAGTCAAACACTGCTACTGTACTTTCAGCAGTATCAGTATATCTCGATAGTTCATACGATGTCTTCTCACACGGGGAAAATCCCTTACCTGCTGTGTTACTCTAGAATGAAGACAAAGACCAGACGTAATAAAGTGTACCGATACATTACATTACCTGATTGTTGCCTTAGTCGGGTGCAAAAGGCGGAAAGGACTCTCCTCCTGGGTGTCCGTACATACCTCCCACACCCAGCGTCCTCCATCGCAACCAGCCATCTTGTGCCGATCCCACCCTGGCCCACACGTCAATGGGCTCGGCAGCCGTCGCTCCCGCGGAGCACGACATATACGGCTCGTAATTTAGTTGCACAACCAAATCGTCGAGCCATCCCTCCCCCCCCGTGTCAAACTCCACCATCTCTTTGCCTGCATCAACCATGCCTTGTCTCTTCGTCTTAAACTGCTGAGCTTTTCCTGAGGCTGCTGCTGTGCAGTGCCCTCGCTCCCAGTCTCAAGTAGAGGGTTACGAGCTGTGACTTCCAAACAGGTGGTGGTGCCGCCAGAGGTTGCAGCTGCCGCTGCTGCTCCTGTTGCAGCTGCAACACTAACACCTCCTGCTCTTTCTCCCTCGTCTCCAATTCCACTATCTCTCTGCCCGCATCAACCACAGTTCCATTTTCCTCCGTCTCGAATTGCTGCTGCTGCTGTTGCTCCTACGTTTGCTGCTGTGCCGTGCTCTCGCTCCCACTTTCAAGCAGTGGGATTGCGAGCTGTGACTTCCACCTTGCCACGCCCGCTCTCCTCTCTTGTGTCTGGGTTGGCCGCGAATCTCTCGCATTTGCTCCTGTCGTAAAAAGAGGTTGGAAAGCTTGAGGAGTACTTACGAGCACTCGCAAATGATTAGTTTGGTTTCATCAATCTGACCTTTGATTCGGTAGAGTTCGTCCCATCCTTTCGAAATCTGGTCGGTGGTCCGGAAACCAATAACGAAAACCACCCTCAATTTATTTCTCGAGGCGGTCCCTTCTTGCAAGCAGCTCTTCCAGCTCTCGTATCTTGGCCCGCTGAGAGCTCCCCGCTCTCTCTGCCAACGCTTTCACGTCCACACCGCCCAGTTTGACCTCGCCCTCAGGCATGAAATAGGACAACCATCTTGCTCCCTTTCACAGGGAGGGCTCTTTTTATGCAGCACCCTTTGCTTCGAACAGGAATCTACCGCGTACGGCGCGAGATAATTTTCTTGTTTGTTATTCCCTAAGAAGCGTAGAGGGCTTACTCATTCATTGCACAATCAGCCGAGGGTAGTGGATCAGCAGAAGGTAGATAAATGCATCATGGACGTATTATATTATCACGGCTCCATGCCGAGGCGCAACGTGGAGAGAAGAAGACTCCTCGATAGAAGAAGAACAAGATGAAGGAGAGGAGGAGTGTCGGCTAAACAGCCCGGGACACATTCCGTCATCCCGATATCCCGCGAACATGAAGCTAACCTATCACTGGAAACCCCTACTATACTCAACCGCCATTATATCCGTATCATATCCAAGCATGCACTCAACATTTACTGTGATGGTCTCCGTTTTCAGCGGCTCAGAACCACAGGTTTCTCTTATTGTTTTTGGTTGTTTTCAATGCTATATTTCATTTTTGTATGTGGTCATGAATATTAGTGATGCTACTTGTCAGTAACCGTCATGTCGTTACTTGATAACACTTGAAAGTCGTCTGGTATACATTGCGAGTTGCTTGTATGCATACAACAGAGAATGATAATATGTCTGTTAAGTGTCGTTTGTTTATCGATGCGGCATTTTTAGCATGCAGCAGTCTCAGCAGTAATAACTTGGATACATGATGCACAGCCGTTTACTGGTTAATCATATAAAAAACTGGTACTTGTATTCTAGTACGTACGAGCAATGCGGTGTAAAAAAATAATGCGGCAGAAAAACGTACGCATAGCAATATTCATGAAATATGATCTTAGGCTGACTTTGGGACGTTGACGTGGCTAAGCTCCCGGGAGCAAACCTCAGGGAATATTGCCATAGGCACGGTAGACCACGAGCAAGCCTCAGGAAACGTTGCTGTAGGTAGATCAGACAACTACCCATCATAGAGGGCATCTGTCCGTAGCATACGCATTGTGCCGTCTCAATCAAGTAATGACCAGACTCACCTCGATCACTTTTTTGCTCACCATCAGCTCTCATCTGCTGAGTAAATTTATCGTCAATCAACGTATCGGCCTGGGGTCGCCGACCAACGAACTTCTTCTCTTTTCTTCTTTGAACCTCTTCTACAGGCACACTTAACCGTTAGTCTGCGTTAGCCTCTAATTATCATAGGGGCTGTGTCTTGATCGGGTCATCCGCAAGCGAGCCTACGCAAGGGTATACCAGCTACGGGCTGACACAATGTACATGCTACACACCGCCACCTAAAGGTCAACAGGTTGCGTTCCTCGTATCGCGCAAACGCGTCAAGCAGCTGGCACATCGGTTCACGACCATTGTCACCACTACTGGCTAGGAGGGGGTCAAGAAGTCTGCTACTTCTGCTGCTTAACGGGGAGCTTCTTCATACGACAAGGAGAATCCAGCATCGAAGAGTACTTCGTTGAAAATATATTCATGTACGGTTCGCGTGGGTACCACGTGTATCGAAGAGGGTCCTGCGTAAAGCAACTACTGCTGTTGTCTAACTGCTATAATACGACTAGTGGCACCCATCGAGCACCGTCACGACCGTGTCATCTCGCCCTTCGTCTAGTTTTACAGGCGATATCTCTATATAATCGAGCGAAACTGCTGAACGTCGTAACTCAGCAACCTCATCTCACAACCCCACCACTGTTGTAGGTTGGGGGCTCTGCTGAAGCGTAATCCATACCCGTGGACAATCAGCCCCAATTACACGGAGCAACATCAGCGTATAAGTCAAACAGCTCCCTACACGCCTGACCACTATCTGCCAAAGGAGCATTGTACTTAACATTTTTCGAGAGGGACAGACCGACAGAGCTACCACCCACGGAACATTCTGATCACCACATTATTTTGTAGATCTGGAAAAACAAAATTAAAACCTCGATACACTCGAATATACAACTGCTGCACGTTGCCTCGACTCCAAACAAGCGAGCCATTCTGAGCAACAGGGGTACAGAGGCAACTCTCGACGGTATACAATACTGTCTGTTAATAGAGCTCTGACCTCAAATTCGAGGGAACTTCACGTGTGATCATCGTGATAGACCGAACAAACTTCGAGCCCAACGCACCTCTTGTTGAGTGCGGACCAAAGGCTTCACGTGTGGTCATCGAGATAGACCGACCAAAATTCGAGCCCAACGCACCTCGTTAAGAGTGCGGGACAAAGGCGCGACTTCTCAGAAGGACTCGCCGAACTCCAAGCGACAGGATGTATTAAGAGCACTCCCGACAGTAGAGTAGCGGTCTGCTAAAGGAGACTCTTACCATCAAGGCGACTAGTGCAAGCCAGCACCCAGCAGCATACATAAGTATACTACTGCTGTATTTTTTCGAATTTCGAAATTTCGAAACCTCCACAACGCCTTGGATTTCTAGACAAGCACCACTACTGCACTTGAAACGGCTGTTCCATAGTCTATAGCAGCACGTATCATACGTGCGGCGGGATTACTGGTACTACTACATTCTGTGTGGGATCATACAAGGCATTTGAGTGAACTGCTACCTGGTACATACTACTCATCATCATCATGGGGAAATCCAGCAGCAGCGCTTCACTCGCTCAAACCATCAAAGGATTGCGAACGTTCGATGGGCGCAGCCCAGCCGATTTTCGAGATGGGTATAAAATATTAGCGGTTGTAATTGGAGCATCCGGACGCGATATCGCTAGCCTCATTAAAGGGCATCCTGGATCGACCGAGGCGACGGCCGGTACGGGATCTTCACCACCAGCACTCGCACAAGAAATCGCAGCTTATGAAAGGGCAAATCAAGACCTGTACGCCATGTTTTTTCTACTAACACCGGAGAAACCAGCATCTCTACTTGTACTCAAGCACGAGGATGAGACTGGGACGACCGATGACGGACAAAATGCCCTACAAAAGCTTGTTTCGAAGTGCAACAAGGTCACTCACGAAGTGATCCGGGCAAAAAAGGACAAGCTCATCAAGTCCAACATGAAGCAAGGAGTAGATCCGGATTCCTATTTCATGGGAAAAAAGCTTGCGCGCTTTGAGCTCGAGAAGATGGGCGAGACGATTTCCGACAGCAGATTCAAGGACGTATGTGTTCAAGGATTCACGGCGGAGTACAAGGACATCAAGATGATGATGTACCGAGACCCGGCTTTCGACACTGATCAGATACAAAGCACGATGCGCCATCTTTACTTGGATGATCTTTCGCGCAACAGCGACACCAAGATCGCTGGTCGTGGCGCAGCCATGACTGCGGCATCGACTTGCAGTCATTGCGGAAAGCAAGAGTACTACGCCCGCAACTGCTGGAAAAGGAAGGACGACTATGACAGCAGATCTACTGGCGCCCACAACAAGCAGAAGAACAAGGAATCTTCAAACGACAAGACAGCATACAACGTTGGAGCTGGGCACAAGTGGTATTCTGTACACAAAACTACCTCGCACGACGACACGGAATGCTACAAGCCAGGAGCGCCACGCCCACCGCAGAGTAGACGCGCTCACACTGCCTCCGATGTACAACGCGCGAGCACACGCCGCAATGGCGACAAAAAGCCGTCCCTCAATTTCGACGATGGTTTCGAAGAGGGATTCGCGTTTGCAGGGCTGCTAGCTGGTAGCGGCAATAGGGGGTTTTCACCCCAATGGTAGCGGCAACAAGGTTTTTCACCCCCACAGCGACAGGTTCACGATGACTGTGAACAGCGGTGCGTCGGACCACTTGATAAACGAAGAGCTGGTCTCAAGACTGCGGAAGAGCATCAGGGCTTACACAATGCTAAAGGAGCCGAAGGCCATCATGACCAACGGGAACAAGAAGGTATTCGCAACAACAGCCAACAGGCACCATCTGGGGATACATCATCGACCAGGCTGGCCAGCGTGTTCCTGTTCGCATCTCGGTCATGTTCGTACCTAGACTGGGACGCAACGTCTTCTCCTCGATCAAAGCAATGCCCTCAGGGGTAAGCAATATCCTCGAGACGGGAAACCCCCATTTGTAGTTCGACAGCTGCAATTTGCTTCCGCGCACCCAACACCCAGAGGACAAGGGTGTATGCTCTTACAACGTATTTCTTCGCACCCTTGGCGGCACGGCTTATATGTCATCAACGCCTGCTGCAGTTCCTGCAGCACAGGCAAGAAACAACGCCAATCAAGGCGATCGCGCCTTCACAGAGACCCAAGGACTTGTCATCAACTCCAGGATCGCCATGGAACACACCACGACGGCAACGCCCCAACGAAAAACGAATCCGCGCGGTATGGACAGAATATTGCAACCCAAAAGGAGCGCACACCAAGAGGCGGAAACAACACGCCTGAAGAGGCTACTGCCACGGAGACTGAGCGCCAACATGCGCAAATCCCGGACGCCACGCCCGAGGAAGCCATTGTCACTGAGGTGGAGCGCTTTTGCGCGCTAGTCCAGGTCATGCTACACTACTACGCGAACAACCTTCTGGAAGAGGAAAGGTCATCGTCAACAGCCGGGACGTCATCGACGGGAGCTGGAGCATCCTCATCAGAAGAAGAGGCGTCATCTTCACCAGAGATTGGAGAACCGCGATCAAGGGCTGGAGCACTACCGCAAGAAGTTGGGGTGTCATTGTCAGGAGTTACACCTGCTATTTCTCCAGGGGACGCACATTCTACTACATCTGGGGCCGTACCAAATGTACCGCATCACGAGACCGCCAGTACAAGACCCAATCCAAGAGTCGAGGATACCTTCGACAACACGCGCGCGACAAAAGCATCGTGGACAAAGCCACCGATCACGTGTGTTGAGTTTACCTACGCCGAGAGAGACCCGTTTCGGACCTCGGAGGAGGAAAACCGGGTGATTAAAATCCCCAACGACATACTAAGATGCCAACCACTTCACGGATTAGCACCCGCTGGAATCACCGGAACCGGAATTACCGGAGCTGGACCAACAGCATCACATGGGACCATTGGAGTCGCTGGATTATCGCCATCTGAGGCCACCGGACCATCCGCTGAGCCAAGTGTCGACGGATCGAAACACTCACAATGAAAGTCCCACCATTTTTCGCTTAGGAGCAGCCGCCCCCCGCCGTCATTCAGAACACACGGTTGAGCTAAACAGTATTGCCCCGGTCGTAGCGCACGCGTCTCATACGCACCAACTATGACGAAATCGCCTCTTACGTTGCGCCAACGAGTGCTCATCCCACGGCAGGCGTGCAGCGGAGTCACCTCCCCCCCCGTAAGGGGCTGCCCTTAGGCTATATGGCGTTTGGTATGGTATTCCCTTGGGAGCCTAACAAGGCGTAAGATATGGGATACGGCTGAATATATAAGGGTTTCACATGCCTTTGAAGGCATGTGCGTATAAGATAAAGGGGATGATGGTTTTGCCTCGCGGAATTGAACGCTATTCAGTTCGTCCGTGGCGAGTGTGGAACTAATACAAGGGTTTATCTAGTACAAGTGAGTGATCAACGTGAAACTTGCCTAGCAGAGAAACCTGCAAAGAAAGGGTGACCCCTGCGTTTGTAACAGCCCCTTAATCTTATTACATGTTTCTGGCGTTCTGACCCGTTGACCTCCCTCAAGCAAAAGTATATGTAGAACTATAATAGGTAGTACGATAGTTTTTCAAATAGTGTGTTTGTTTCTGGACTATTAGTAGTAGTCTACTAGAGCGCATACAAACTCACAGCTGACGTCCTGAGAATATTGTTATAAAATAGTGGTCGGGTTGTGCGGGCGAATGTCTTCGAAGTCAGTTGCTTCGCGTGAGGTACTGAGATATCTTCATGTTTAAGGGGCCCAGAAACTCTTTGTTGCGCTCCTATCGTGGGATGACTCGGCGCCCAGCTCCCTTTTCCTTGCGGAAATATCTCTGATTAGTCTATAGCTGCTCACCCTCAACTAAAGCAACTAATGACACACACTACTACCCGATATCCCTGTTATAGGTATACCATGTATACCATGTATGTCTCACCATACTTATCATCGGTGATGTCAGAGGAGCGCGCGGATCTTGATCCCAGACGCCACACAGTCCTCGAACAGCCAACCCGACGAACAATCGAGGAGGATTTCGATTTCTGTACGAATCGAGAAAGAAATTGACATTTATTTTTCATTTTTCTCGTTTTTCTTTGTTACTCACTGTTGGTTTTGCAGAAGTACATATCTCCCCGTCTGGGCTCTCGAAGAGAGGATTGCGGTGTTCGGAATGAAAAGAAGGTAAGTGTTTCCCTGGCGATAGGCCTGCAGCAGTACAACTTTCGTGTTGCCATCTGACAACAATGCTTAGAGCGTGTCTTCCAACCAACCATACCGTCCACGCACTCACTGTAGTATTACAAGGAAAAGCTATCTGCATGTATAGTCTTACTACTGGTGATGTGTGCACCCAAAACAACACATTCTCACCTTTGGCTTGTTTCTATGTGCTTCCTCGAAATACATCTTTAGAGCCGCAGAAAATGACCGTGCGGCCCTACCGTAGTGCCCACGCACGTCTCTTAGATATCGTAGTAGACTATATATATGTGTGGGATTTTCGGTGTGGCCCTATCGCGGCCTCGGTCTGTATCTATAGATACGAAGCATGCCACGAGAAACAAAACGGGACGCAAACGGTAACCAATTAGCTCACCCGCCACGACGACAGAGTCGTACACAGGAGGAGGGTGTTATCCGAGCGAAGCCCCTGTGCTTAGATAACCCGTGCATGCGGAAAATCTATGTACTCAGTATGACATAATATACGACCATTCTACTATAATAACAGGATATGGAACTTGTTGTGGCTGAAACGTTTTGGGAGTAACCGGGGCTCCTTCGTTGTTGTTGTCGTCGTCGTTGCTGTTTGATGTTGTTGTAGAGGTATAGAGCTCCTCGAACGAGGAAACCCAGAAATCAAGCCGTTTTTAAAAACACCTCTATATCGTGGCATACGTATCTCACCCGGGATACGACGATTTGTATAATTATTTGCTGGAAGGCGTGCTTGTAGCGGGAGGAGGGCAGGAGGGGGCATGAAGTTCATTAAAACAATCGCCACAACCCGCCCCACCCGGGTTTCATTCTATCTGCCAAAGGGTTGTTACCTGAATCACACGGACATCGTTTCCCCCCATTTCCGCTGTGTTCTTTAGAGGGGATACTTTACTTCGGCCTGCGAAGAAGGAAACACACTGGTAAGAGGTAAAGCTAGGCGGAGAGACCGTGGCCACGGTGTTGGGGTCAGCTCGGGGGTCTTTTATTTTTGCAGTGGCTTGCGGTCACTCGCGCGAGTGCCCCCTCCTGTTCCTTTCTTTCCCCGGTCTTAAGGTCTCTCGTGCTGTTTGGAGTTTACGATATGGATCAGCAATATAATGGTTTTTGCTGCGCTGCTGTGGGCCAAACAACTCTTCTACTAGCCTGATTTATTCTTGTCAGTGATGAGGTGGGGTGTGCAGAGTCACTCGCCGTGTGTGAGTGGTGAAAAGTCGGCCGTGAAAAAGGGGATACACCCCCCCCCCCCCCCCCTCCTACCGTAGCTTTGGTCCAGAAGTCTATGATACTGTTAATATATTATAAAAATTAGATTAGACTAGCTGTGAGATCTAATATTTTGTCGAAACTCATCTTTACAAGCTGTGTGTGATACTCCGATCGCGCGTATTACGGGTTGTTGTGTGTCCTCATTAATATATGTATGATACTACCAGGTACCAGGTATATGATACTGTATCATGGAGTGCTAGGATAATATCTGATGCAGTGCTCGCTCGCCTAGCCTAGAAGAACGGTCAGCCTGTCTATATCGATGGATTTAGACATTCATTGCTATAATTGTTTCGGACGCGTGCTTCGTTGTTAAGGGGTATCAACAGCACTCTATTTCTTGTTTTTTTTTCATGTTTTTGTTTTTTCGAATGACGGAGCCCCTTGACCCGAAATCGCCGGAATATCATTCTTGCAAACTAGGTACACTACAAGCATTGGTAATATTTTTCCTGTGTGTATCTTATTAACATTTTTTTTTATTTTTCTAATTTTTTTTTTTTTTTGCACACTTTTACTTTCCAGCTTCTGGACAAACCGTGGTCACAGGTTTCGTCCCTTCTCCCCCGGTTCTTGCCTTTAATTTTTATCGCGCATAGGGTTCAGCAATCACACTGCTCGTCGACATTATAAGGTATCATACCATGACATGCTCATTGGGTTGCACTTGTAGCCTACTCCAATTTTATTTTGTAGGCGGGACAGATAGATTCTCTAACAAATATTATATAGACTATACTACTGTAGATAGTGCTTTTTTTAAAGCGAGGAGAGACTCAGACCAAAAAAAAAAAAACTACCTACCACGAACCGGTAGCATGTAACGTGTTTTCGGGTGGTCAATATGTTATCTCACAAGCTTTCGGCCGAAAGCTCTAGACTTTGCCGTCGCTGTGGCTCGTGCTGTTGGTAACACCGTTTGGTACTTCCGTGGGGGAAATAAAAGTAAGTGCCGAAACCAAATTGACGAATACAGCATCGGTGACCCCCGAGACTGCCGGGACTGCTGGCAGGCGTGGTAGGAAATGTGCCTGGTGAAAGTTGAACGTCAGGCCAGGGCCACGCACGACACGCACCGCAGGCGCATGCTACGCTAAATGTAGCACGTTTAGACCAAGACAAAGATAGGGGGGGCGAAGGGTTTCGTTCGGGGTTGGGGGGGGGGGGGGGTTGCAGTGGGTCGGGACCACTCACGTTAGCGAAACCCTCCTGTTCCTCTGCAGTCTTCAGCTTTTGCGATTATGTTAAATGAGAGCGCCATTGTATAGAATGAGAAGCTAATCTGCACTTGGACAGTCGCCAAGTATATTTGTCAGTGAGGTACAGAGCCACTCGCGCTCTGAGTGGCTCAAACCCGGTCGTTGAAAATGGGGGTACCTACCCTCTCTACCTATTCCGCAGGCGTTGACCCTTCGTATTTTCGTAAAAATCGGTTGCGGCCGACGAGACTATTGAACAACAGTTTACTGCTGAGGAACTACTACTTCTACTACCCAGTGTCGTTGTTTAATCGTTGTTATTTGTACATCTTATACCTATGTTATGGTATTCCCTTTCCCCCGTTTCGGAGTTATGATTTATAACAACAACAGTTATCCCCTTATTACCTGGCAGGCGTTATCGCCTCTCTGCCCGAACGAATGGCTCCGCCCCTCCCTTCGCTCAGAAGGCATTCGGCGGACAGCAAGCAAACAAGCCCATACTAGATATACGGCGTCCAAGCAACCCTCTTGTGAGTGATCGTTACAGAGCCAGAGGCACCCCTGCATAGCAGTATTCGGTCCCTAGATCAGTATTCCCCTAACACTACTACACTGACTGGCATCATCGGCATAGTACATAGGCCATAGGGGGCTACACCTTGGGTCGCGCTTTCGACCATATTATTTCTTCAAGTCGGAGTTTTGGATCGGTATGGACCTCCTGTGACAAGAGTCGGGGATGAGGAAAAATAGTGTTCCCCGTTGTCGCAGGGCGCGTCAGCGCAGCACGCGTTGACTGCGACACTGCTGGCTGCCCGACCTTTCTAGCCTCGAACAGGTGGTATTCTCCTCGCTCTTCCCTCATCCCTCTCTCTGTTCTTCCTCGTCAGTTTTCAGTGTCCCCTGAACTCTCGACACAACAACAGTCCGTTTTTCCCCAGTCAGTGTTCCTTATTCTGTTGGCCGAAAGCGCCCGTTAAAACATCAATAATATATTCTTGCCTCGTGCATCTTGCTCGCTCCTCCTCGGTCGGCTTAATTTCTGCTAGCGCCAGCCTCTCTGTGACCACGCCAGGTCGTATCGTCACATACGACAATAATAGCGTTTTTCGTTTTGATCGGTAGACATGGACCCCAAAAGCGCGAATATAGGAGGAGAGTTACCCTCGTTTCACTTGCCCCATGAAGAAGGAGCAGTGCCCTCGCTCACAATTTGATCAATTACCGCACAGACAGGACATCATCTATGAGATATGCATGATGACCCAGGCTAGGTTCTCAATTGGGCTAGGGTGCATGCGCACTATAACTTCAGTATACCCTCTCCCGGGGGGTTCTTATAATCTTGCACATATCAGCCTGCTGTTCTTTTTTTCCCTGTTTCTTGCGAGTTATCGTCCCCTTCACTGTGTAGCAACAAACTGCACAACCGCCTAATACTCAACAGCGACCACCGTTCGTTGCTGAGGGTATCAGATCATACGTTCTACATACAGGGAACTGCTAAGAAGGCAGGTAGTCGCTCGACCGACCGATTAGACAAACACGTTGTCTGTGTCGACGATGTGAAGCTCTGGAAATTCAAGAGCTAAGCTGTCTGTTGAAGCCAAGAAACGCCTATTAAAAATTAGAAGTTAGAATGATGACCTTGTGAGTAGTAGTAACAAAAGGTCGAAAAAGGCACACAAAGCACGTGGGACGATGAGCGGCGATAAGAAAAATTTCAGCACCTTACTTACATGGATTTGACAAGTCTTGCGAGCTCGCGTGCTAGGAGGCGCTGCGGATAATTCGTCGGTTTTTACCGTAAGAGCAGAGGAGGGAGAACAAAATAAACTCAACTGTGTGGCCGCCCTAAAGTGACTGTGCACGGAAAAAAATGCGAGATGAATCTGGGGCACCTAAAGCGAAAACAAAAAAAAAACAGTCTTTTTATGTGCAGTGTCTCGCGACCAACGAAAAGAAACTGGAAACAAGAACGAGATAATAGAGATCCAGCGCGCGGTCAGTCAGCGAGTTGTTGCAGTCAACTCGCGACCACGGAGAAATGCCGACAAACTGCTAAATCAAGGCGTGCTGTAATACGACACGGAGGGGTAGTATGTCTTGTCGACGTCTTTTTTCGGGTTGATGGGCCTCCCCAACCGAAAAGGTGGCCAATTTCGACTCGTTCGTCGTGCTACAATGATAAGAGGTAGAAGAGCACGTTTTGGCTGACTGAGTCGATTTCTGAACATATACATGGTAGACCTTCTAAATAACCTCAGGTCGCGTCCGAAATTCAACATGATAATATTTTTTCGAGAATTAATGGGTTTCGTTGGGATAGGCATTATTGATCAATAACCTCAGTCGACAAAATTGCACGTCTCTGTCGTAGCGTGATTTTATCGTTGTTAGTTGACACACAATTAATTTGCGTTTTACTGATTATGTATAGTGTAGGCAACAATACGAGAGCAACAACAGTGCTACCGACCGACAGACCGACCGACCGACCGACGTGGTGCGAGCGACGATGCCGGCGGCCCAAAGGCCGCCTATACTCTGGTGTATCAACCGAGAGAACGGAGTCGATCGCAGCATCGCCCGCACGACCGACCCACCGAGCGAAATCCCAGATGAAACCGAATAGCACAAACATAGCAAAAAATTGAATTACAAAAACGACGATCTACATGTCACCATCAGCATTGCTGCTGCAGCAACTTGGTAAGGAATTAGTGGGGTATTACTCCGTTTGATCACTTACTTGCAAAAGGTTAACCAATAATAGCTTACCCAAACTAAGCCTTTTAACACTCTCCCCCCCCTGAAATGGCGGGATAGCAGGTCGGCCGGAATTACGGGCGGACCTGTCAATTATCCAAGCCGTTTCATTTCCTGGGTATACCGGGGAGAGTATTTCTCGAGTTCGCCATGGATAATGGGGAAAATCTGAAAAAGTTTATTATAAAAATGAAAATTACACTCCAGCTAGCTGTGAGATCGAATTTTTTGTCGAAACTCATCTTTTTGCAAGCAAGCTGTGTGTGATAGTTCTGTGATATATGTGTGTACCACCTTGGGTTGTGTGTGTGTTTTCCCTGGGGTATTCCTCAGCTCCAGAGTGACTGGAGCCTGTCCTGTGACCACGGACTTGATTATGCGAGTTAATGTGAGGACAACAACAACAATGAATGGTGGATGTGGGGCTCGAACCTACGACCCAAAAAACCCATGGTCTGTCGACGACGCCATTTGTTAAGGAATTAGTGGGGTATTAGTCCGTTTGACCACTTGCAAAAGGTTAACCAATAGCTTACCCAAACTAAGCCTTATAACACTCTCCCCCCCTGAAACGGCGGGATAGCAGGTCGGCCGGAATTACGGGCGGACCTGTCAATATATTCAAGCCGTTTCATTTCCTGGGTATACCGGGGAGAGTATTTTTCAAGCTCGACATGGGGAAAGTCTGAAAAAGTTTATTATTGTGGATGTGGGGCTTGAACCCACGACCCAAAAAACCCATGGTCCTGCCGACGACGCCATTTGTTAAGGTCTTTAGTGAGGTATCAGTCCGTTTGACCACTTGCAAAAGGTTAACCAATAGCTTACCCAAACTAAGCCTTATAACAAACAACAGCGACAACAACAACAACAACATCTCACTTCGTTTAAGATCGGATTCGTTCTAGAATTGGTCACACTGTGGATCCCATGTTCCGCTTTTCTTCAGTCCCCGTTCGAGTGAGAGGCATATAGGGTACAGCCTACCTAGCTACCTTATTGGCGTATAGTATGCTTCCCAGTCCAAGAGCAACCGGCGTCGTACTCCAGAGCCACCGTGGCTCCAGGAAACCTTCCGGGAAAGTGCGAAGCGATAGATCCAGCGTGCAGGCGTATAGACTAGGCTTGAATCTTGTTTTCAACTCGACCACGTAGAATTATGCGTCGACGCGCGCTACAACAGAGGGGGTAGATATGTAGACTGTTTTTAATAAGTTCTTCCAGATTGAAGTGGTTCTTGAACGAGCTGAGTGGCCACCTAATAATATCGTTGTCTGGAACAGCGTTGTTGCAGTACCACGTTACATACAGCATAGTTTTGTACTTCTTCTCGCCTATGTGCATGCGTTCGTTGTGAGGCTGGTCGTCCGGTTGCATGCTCGGCCTTTCTCGAGCTGTTTTTAGGGTGGGTTATAGAGTTCCTCAAAGCGCGCGGGGGGGGGGGGGGGGGGGGGGTAGACGCGTGCTACGATAGCGAGGTGGCACTTTTTGTATGAAACGTTTTGTGGATGACTGGGCTTCTTAACCCAAAATCGGCGGAAATATTAGTAGGCCTTATTTTTGCCCGAGGATTTTCGTCGTGTACATAGGCCATGGGGATTTTCATCCGGTAGCAATTATTTTTTTCTCCAAATCAGGTTTTTGGGAGAGAGGTCTTAAAGCTCCCAAATTGTAGGAAACCTCAGAAAAAATAACGGTTGGTGCACCTCTATACCCTACCTAGCAGACGCCAGCATCAACTTCGAGTGCACCCTTCCTTGCCGGAGCGTGCGTTTCGAGCTTACAGCGACCGTAGTCGTGCTTCGGAGACACTACAAGTACGTGGTCAGGGAAAACTTCTGGGAAACTGCACAGCGATATAGACTATTATATAGCTTGCGGTCAGTGCGCTGGATCCTTTCGACCGCGGCGACATCTTGTAATACGTGATCCGCCACACACAGCGCTGCTTGTCAATTTGTCGTACCGTACTACCCTACTTACTTGTAGAAGCCTGGGGTTGTGGTGGTCGCGTTGTGTTTTCGATTATCTGCCAAATAAAGTCGGACCGCTGCATCGGGTATTAATGTACAGCAGTACATACTGGAAATATTTCCGCGATTAAACAGAGAGCTCTCCTTATAAATTAGGCGCATCAAAATTTTCGGTGCGCACTCCTATACCCGTTGTACGGGTGATCGGACGGGACCCCTCCCTGTTTCGACGACATAGTAGAAGGTGCGCGAAAGAGCGACCCTTCTGCTGAGCACCTTTGGATACGTCAAATATCCCAAAACGTGCGGATTTTTTTCACACGTGTGCTGTAAGCTTAGGAACCGTGCCACGGGTAGAAGAGGCGCACTGACCGGCGCGTTTTTGCCTCCTGAGGGTTGTTGCTTGAGGAGCTCTATGCCTCACCCCCCCACACACACCGATTTTTAGTACAACATTGAAAGTGCAACTCCATGAACATGCAGAATCGTTGTGTGCCTCGGTATAAAAACCTTGATATTTCCCAAAATAATGAACGTCATTCCAACGAATTTGGGTCAAGTGAGCCCCATCACATTCATTCACAAAATATGTTAGCCGCAATTGCTACCTCTGTAACGTAGCACGCGTCTCTTGGCGTGATTTTTGGCGTTCGAAAAGGTGCTCCCAAAAGCTGAAATTCATTTAACAAAGTAGCCAGTTTTTGCCAACGTTCCTGTGGATGTTGTGCCATACTACACATATATATATATAAATATTGAATGACCACTTAAATAAAAAGGTGTGTTTACGCCGCTAGTGCGGCAACGCGTGGTGGAGACTCAAAAACGGTGACACACAGAAATCTCCATCCTGTGTTTTCATCCTACCGTCGAGCCTGACTCAATATCACAACGAGCTAAACAACGAGTGATATCGAGATGCGCGGACGAACATCGCATCGTGTCCCCGACATCCCTATGTCTCACTGCCAGAATTCCTATTCAGCATGGAACTCTCAGTCTACGATGGATCATCTCCGTCGTGTTCCTGGGCATACCATCAAAACACTTACTTTGAAAAAGATTATCAGGAGATATGTCTTTGCCCACGTTCTACTAAGTCGAGGAAACGGGGGGGGGCTCCATCCACCCGTGTGTAGCGTGCGTCTCTAACTTTGTATCACGCAAGGAGCCGTACCATGTTGTGTTCCCTTGTTTCCCTTGTCAACAAAACAAAACTCTTCTCCGGCCCATGATACCTGGTATGTTTTTTCTAGTACCTACCGGTATACAGCTAAAATTGATCAAAATAAAAAAGTTTATTTCATAAACGCGGTTAGTTGGTCTAGAATAATACCAGGATGCAAACCAAATAGTCTAGTCTAGTCTAGACTATAGTCTATGTATAGTCTATCCAATACATCCAAATATACACATTTTAATGTGTTAAGCACGTCAACTGCTAGCTCGATCAAATTAAGGGCCGACACTCATCCCTCAAGCTGCGTGGCACTCTTCACTGCTCTTGTCGCGCGTTTATACTCATTGATAAAGATAAATGAATCCCTTGGATATTGCGCAAGGGTTGTACACGGCTCTACCGTATACGTAACGGAAAGTTATTCTTATATTTTGTTGCATGCAGCTGTTTTTTTCAAAGTGCTGATACCTTTTCCCTCCGACGAAACGTGCAGCGTGCGCTTCAACGACGCCTTTCACTAACAAAGAGTCCCCTCGAAAAAAGAAAACTATTTAGACTAGACTATATGAAAAGAAACTCGGTTTCAACCCAAACAAAAATACCATGCACGCACGTACACGCACGCTGTTCTCCGCAGGGTGATACCTACCGCCGACGATATCGGCGGCAGCAGCAGCAGCAGCAGCAGCAGCAGCAGCAGCAGCATCCCCACCGCCATCAAACCAACACCGCCACAATTACCACCCACTCTCACCACCACCACCAGTACCCCAGCAGCAACAGCAGCAACAGCAGCAACAGCAGCACAAGCAGCAGCAGCAGCAGCAGCATCTCCACCGCCACCAAACCAACACCGCCACAATTACCCACTCCCACCACCACCAGTACCAGCAGCAACAGCAGCAACAGCAGCAACAGCAGCAACAGCAGCAACAGCAGCAGCAGCAGCAGCAGCAGCAGCAGTGGCAATAGCAGCAGCAACAAAAGCAACAGCAGCGGGAACAGCAACAACAGCAGCACCCAACGTTGTTGTTGCAGTACCTGGTACAGTGTTGCGCAGAAGGAAGTACCGTGAGTATGGGTTGCACCGCCAGCAAAGACCCGCCCTCGTACGGCTTCACCGTTGGGGAGAACCAGGGACAAAAGGGTTCCAAGCAGCACGCGAAAGAGATGGAGAAGAAGAAGCGAAAGGAACGTGCCCGCAAAAGAGCGAACACTGCCGGTGCTGTTGCAGCTTGTGCAGGAGGAGGTGGCGGCTGCGGCTAGTGAACCGCGACGGCACCTCCATGGCAATGCCGCTTTCATTTGCCATGGACTGCAGCAACGGCAATGCCATATGGGGTGTATGTCTGCCGTTGGAGTCTACGACGACAACGGCATGACATCGGACACGAAAGTCCCCGTCGCAGTACCATCGCAAGCCATGGCGCGCCATGGCGCGCCATGGGGACTGCCATGACAACATGCCAGGAAATTATCAACAGAATAATGTCCGTCCGGGTTTTTCAGTGATAGCGATGGGGAAAAGCCCGACCGCGCACAGTCCGAGATCCATGACCCCTTTCCCGGCTGCAGAGACGGGGGATCAGGGACGAAAAAAAAATACTACACACGGTAATAACAATTAAGGCATCGGCCCAACGGCGTAGCATGGGCTGCGCTGATTTTGGAGCTGCGCGCGGTAACTACTAGAACACGCACGTGCTGCGGTTGTAGTAGGGTATACTGTAGCATTGATGGTGCCGGGCATGTTTCGAATCAAAGCCAAAACAAAATATTTTTCGGTTTGCAAATTAATGGGGTATTATAGTCGCTCGCGCGAGAGGCTCCTGGACATTGAAGCGCATGGCACGGAAAGCGCCCCCCCGTTCCATAGACTTGGTTTGTTATGTTTCAAACAAGGCTGCCTCTCTAACACTTCTGTGCAAGAACTCAAAACTAGCCGTTGCTTGAAAGGAAGCGCGGGAGCGGGTGGCCTATAGTCGTAAGTGGTATAGTCTAAGGCTTGGTCTGGGTAGGTAATTTTGGTTAATCTTTTGCGAGTGGCCAAACGGACCAATACCCTCTAGACTAATTTCTTAACGTAAGTCTCTGTTTTGGAAGCACATCGTAGCTTATTGTAAGAGTGTGTCCAGTGATTTGGACGGATTGTAAATGTCATTAGACTATTTGCCCAGAGTTTGCTCGGTAGGTTTGTGCGCAAACGCAAGAAAGCTCCGAGGAACTGATATCTCGTTGCTGCCGAGCTCTGTATACTAGAACACTGGAGATGGGGGTTCGGCAGCGGGCGGGTGATTGTGCTGTACAATATCAAGTAAGTTCTGGGTAATTGATTTTTTGATGGGGGCTGGGCAGAGAGGCATGATCTCGTGTGGTTTGGGCCTGAATGTTTGAACGTTACCGGCGGGGGGGCAGGGGGGGGGCAAGGATGGCTGATGGTAATGTGGTCGAGCTCCGTATGACTGGAAGTGGACGCATGCTACGAATATGGTAGCGGTAGCCTTTTTTTCCCTTTTTTTCCAAGTAGTATAAGGTATTGGATATAAATTTGTATTTTTTTCTCGCTGTGCGTTTTTTCTTTCGTGTCTAGTCTTCTTGCCATTTTCCATGAAAACCTTATGTTCTGATGTATGTGGATGGTTTGTATGGGCGTTCACGCCCTACCTGCGGACCAAACGTGTGCTTTGTTCAAGGAAACATGTAGCACCCTCTGTCGCGGTGAAGGGACGAGGGCCGCGGGGGTCCCTGGAAAGCCTGCAAAAAGTAAATCCACTCTATATGTATGTGCCAGGAAACGGACGATGAAGGGGCGATCAGACACACATTTAATATCTCTGGGGACCATTGTGCCTGAACCACTGTTGTCCCCGCTGTCCGTGACCGGGCTAAAGTGCCATGTCAGAGGCCGTCCATCACACCTATGGTAGCTATCAAGCTTAAACGGGTGTGCTGTGCCCAGACCGCTGTCGGCAGAGTTCTGCACTGCCGTCTCGGACGCGGTTGGTCACACCTTTAGGAGCTCTCACACTAAATCGGGCCTAGACCGCTGCCCGTCAAAGGCCTGGACTGCGTCTCAGACACCGTGAGTCACGCCTTTGCGAGCTGTCAAACTACAGTGGGTATACTAAGTCTCGACCGCTATCCGTTAAAGCCCTGGACGACGGCCCCAGGTCCCGTCAGTTACACCTTTACATATTTCACGCTAAGACAGGTAAAAAAACGTCTAGACCGCTGTCCGTGGCAGACGCAATCAGTCGCACCCTTACGAGCGCTTACATTAAATCGAATATATTACGTCGAGACTGCTGTCCGTCACACGCCTCAGGTGCCCCGCCAGTCGCGCTTTTAGGAACTGTCATCGTCTAAAACGGCTATATTAAGCCTAGACCGTGTTCGTCACGGGTGTACACCGCCGTCTCAACGTCAGTCACACTTTTTGGGGCTCTCACATTACGACGGGCATGTTAAGCCTAGACTGGTGTCCGTCACAGGCCTAAACTGCCGTCCCAGACGCAGTCAGTCACACATTTTGGAGCTCACACTACAACAGGCATAATAAGCGCGAATATCTGTCCGTCACAGGACTCAACTGCCGTCTGAGACGCTGCCAGGCACACCTTTAGCAGCTCTTACCCTAAAACAGGCCTACTCAGCCAAGACCACAGTCCGCCACAGGCCAAAACTGCCGTCTAAGGCGCTGTCAACCCCACCTTCAGTTGCGCTCACACTAGAGAACGGGAATATTTCGAGTCTAGGCCGCCGTCCGCCACAGGCTTAAACTGCCGCCCCCTGACATTGGGCCCGTGCTGCGCGACAGGGGCCCAGCACTTTTTTTCTGAGATTCGCACCACTCTAGGAGCTCAAGACCCTCTCCCCCAAAACTGGTGCGTTTGGTGGAGAAAAATAAAAGTGCTAAGTCCTACTGTTGTCTAGAACTGTTGTACATGACGCAAGCTGGGTTGTTGCGCGGCTTGCCCCGATGCCGTATAGGCGAGGGGAATAAAAAAACGTAGAATGGTATCACAAAACACACACAGGAGCCAGTACCTGATTGTCAAAGGCCCTCATATAAACCATAAAGAAGCGGTACCAGTATGTCACGCACTTCGTACACACACGAGTGAGCCGTGCCAATTTGTCACGGACTCCCCTCGGCCATATATTCGGGCAGTATCATTCCATCAAAGCCCGGGTCCGTATCGTTATCATCACCGACTGCCTCGCCGTGAGGCAACCTTTCACCCCACGAAGAAGGCGTCCGACCACTGCCAGAAACGATTTGATTGGAAAGTGTTTCCCTGATGTTGCAGCTCGCATCGAATGGTGTACACAAGTCTGAATGATTTCGGGAACCAGGATTACGACTAAATAATTAATCGTTTGGTGTACTCAGTCGTCTTCGTGAGAGTACGTAGCACCATGAAGGGGGTCATCCTGTCCTGTCTCTGTGGTCGCAATATGAATGGACGATGTGTGTCGAGGCTCACAACCTTGTCCTGGCATTGGTCATGCATTGTGCCGAGAGATGAATTTATTCAACATGTCAGGATGGTGTGTAGGATGGAAAGATGTACGAACTGTGTGGGTCGAGGCTCATAACATGCAGGTTGGGTGGAAGTTATACAGACGATGTTTGTTACGATGATGTGTAGGCGGCGTGTCAGGATGACGTGTATAGGCAATATGCTGCATTTATGTGCACGGTGGAAGGATGTGTAGTGAATGCGTCGACGCCCTATCTCTGTGATCACAGTGCACCATGACGATGTGTTTCTGTGCTCACAATATGTTGCCATCGTATTACACAAGCAAAGTTAGGATTAATCGTACGCAACATGTCAGGATAATGCGTAGGCAATCTATTTGGATGATATGTGGGCTTCACGCCAGGTGTGGCGTACTGGGTAGAATTATCTGAGTAATGTGCGTGTCGAACCCGTCTTTGTTATCGCACGCAATAATGATACGACGATGATTTTAAGGCTCAGAACCTCTTGGAGTGGTATTTACATGCACTGTTAAGATTTTGTGCAAGAAACATATCAGAATTACGTGTAGCCAAAAGGTTAGGATGGTATCTAGGGTGAACGATGTGTATATCAATAGTGTGTGTGTCGAAGCCTTGTCGCCGTGATCACAATATGTTAACGTGCTGGGTGCTGAAGCTCATAAACCTGTTAAAACGGTATCACACACGTACCTGATACATGCGACGTTAGAATCATGCGTGGGCGACCTGTTAGGAAAATGGGTAGGGTGGAACAAAGGGTGCAGCCCTGGTTCCGTGATCACAACATTTAGAACGGTGCATGTCGATGCCTGTGAAATCGCGTAGCATGGGTTCTACGCAAGTGACAGTACGCGGAGTAGCGACCTTGCCGATATATTGCCGGCCTTTTCGGCCGCAAAACACTGGCGGCGCTATACCGACACCACTACTACTGCTGTACTGGCATTTCGTAAAAATGCAGTCCTTGACGAGTGCGAGCACCTCAGACGGCGAAGAAGGGCGCGTGATACTTTAGAGCGGTGCCTTCAGCGCAGTAAAAGAAGCCAGCCTCACACATTGAACAGATCACATCCGTACGTATGCATTGCATGTACCTCCGACATGCAGATCCCTGGTCAACATTCTCTAAATGACCCACAGATCATATCGCCGGGTGAGAGCTGCATGACCTGCATGATGATCTACATAGCATAGCACAGGTTTCCTGGGTTGAATGTTCTCTATACCCAGATGCTGCACGACACCTGAAAACAACACGTACATGACCTAGATGATGTAGGTCATGATCTATCTGTCTCAGGGGTGCAACATTGTAAATTACCATCGCCTCACACCGCATAAACGAGCAAGCGACCTACAAATGAACAAAAGAGAAAAAGCGCCAATCAGGCGTGACCCAGTCCAACATCGAACGGGCATCGAGTTAACAACTAGCACCGAAAAAAGAAAAAGTGTAGCCAAACCAGTTACACACCAATATTCGAACCAAACATCATGTAACGCGCAAAACGCAACCCACCCCCACACAATCCAAACCATCCAGATATAGCTCGCTCCCATAGACCATGGCACCCAGCGCGCTACTCTATCTAGCATTCAATGCCAAACTCTAAAATTATACTTCGCAATTCTCGAACAGCACGTCACTCCCAACCCCTCCCCCCTCGTTTTTGTGCCGACCAAGGAGCCATACGACATAGCGTCAATGTAATGCTCGCGCAAGTGTCCACCCTCAATATATTTGGCTCCCTAAGATTGTAAGCAAATCGGTTTCGCGATATACAAGAGCACAGCCACCCACAATGTAATGGCAACTGTGTGTTACTTCTTTGTTTCAAGCCCGTCCTTGCCCGAAATACAGAGCCGCTCACGGAGCAAGTATGCCTTTTAATCCCATGGGCTACAACTTTATCGAAGGAAACCGTAGACACCCCCAGATAACTGGGATCTTGATTGCAATGTACCAGTCAAGCAATATGTCAAACCCATCAATGTATAATGCACATTAATATGTAACTCGAAACAAGAGGCATGCACAAAATCCCGCGGCCGCCATCACACAAAGCTTGCAAACCTCAGTATCGACCAGGCAATCGGCCAAACATGGCTGACGAATATATTCTGCGTGTAAAATCTTGTTCAAATATATATATGTATATATATTCGGTGGGACTAGTCGAAGTTATCTCTATTTCGAGGAGCCCCACCAGTAATAAAAATCGGCACTCAAACAGCGCCCCCCCCCCCCCCCCCCCCCCCCCGCCGGTACCGCCCCGTGGCATGGCTGACCACGTCACCAGTACTGCTTACCACACCTATGCGATAACACCCCACTCATTGGCCAACTTCTGATGTTCCAGGAAGTTTTATTGGTCAACACACGCACCCCGCTACCGCTTGGCTCCCTCATCCCACCCGAACCTGATCTCGCCACACTGACCCCGGGGATGAAAAGAGTCGGCGGCAAGGCCACAAAAAAAAACCCTCATCCCACACCGACCAAAATCGAGGACCGGCCATAGCCAAAAACAAACGATTGTCGACAAGTGGTAAGGTACTCTCGACCAGGTGCGTCACTGACCAGGCACGTTACCGCATCTGTTCCGGTCCGTCGGGCCTCCGCTACATCTAACATCGTCCAAAAATTCGGAAAAAAAAAAGCTGGCCGAAAACAGGCCGGATCCGACGAAACAACCCCCTTCCGCACTGGTAACGGTATTATAGTACGCGAACCAGCTGCATTACAAGGTCAACAATTTCCCCTTTCTTAATAGCGCACACAAACGTGCGAGAAACACGCAAAACACAAAAAGAAACACATGACGGGACGGGTTATTGATAAGAAAATAAAAGCAAAAAATATAATACAAAACAAAACGAAAATACTTGCAACCAAGAAACACCTGTTCGGAAATAACCTACCACCCCCAGGGACAGTATAACACGTACCAGGATAGGTTGCTCGGTCGGCAAGAAGCGCAACGAACAAAACTAAAGCAATCGCAATCTTGCAAATCTATCAACTAGGAAGCATCTATCATCGTGTCTATGTTTCAAGCTTTTGGGGAAAACACTCCCAAGAATCTAACACACATTATAATCTAGTGAAGTACTGATATTATTACCGAAAAACCAGCTTGCCAAGGACGGTCCCCAAATATATCACACAAAAAAAACTTGAATACAGCAGTGGTCCCTCTAGATAGTGCCGGTTGCTCGCATGTACGTAGTGTTTATGAAAATTCCTTGGCACATACGGGGGGAAACAGCCGTGTTAATGTGCGGAGCAGTGCCGGTTGCCGCTATACTGCGGATGTGCCTGGCTGGCCCATGCCGGCCGTATAGAGGGCCACTACTGTAAGAAATCACGAGCACATATAATAGCGCAATACAGAAAACGATGGGGCGCCGTATGGTCAACGCCCCCCCGCCCCCCACCCTTCCACCGAAAACGCCACATCCATATGGCATCCTACGGACACTCTCTATGCCGGTGCACGCGTACAGCAGATAGAAGGAGTGGAGGGGGCTACGAATGTCTGTCAGGTCCGGTCGCCCCCCCCTCCCTCCGCCCATAACGCCAAATCGCAGCTCATGAAACCCCACGCCGGTACTCGCCCTCAGAAGATAGGAAAAGAGGAGGTGCACCAACGTAGGAAGAGTGCCAACCTCCTCCGGTGCTGACTCCTTCCCCCTCCACCGGCCTATAAAGCCAAACGGTAGCCCACGGAACCCCCCCACCCGCACCGGTGCTCGCGTTCTAGACACAAGAACATAGGAGTCATGCGACTACGGCAAGGACGTTATTATCCAGTTTTTTTTTTTTCTCTTTTCTCAGCTCCCGAACATGAGTTGGGAGCGTCCAATCTTCACCCAAAAACCTAGCGCTAAAAACAGAAAACGCAAAGCCCGAAGAACAATCCCAACTGCTGGGGGCCAAAACTCTGAGATCGGTGCCACCAAAACGTGGAGGGGCAGAGAGGTAAGGGGATTCAACAAGATCCCTGTGAGCTTTTCTCTCGACCAAAGAAAAACACAAAAAACACGGGCGATGGTTTCACGTACGTAAAACGCGCCGACCCGACACCGACAAAAAAACGAATCTCACCCCAAAAAAGGCGTTTCGCATCCCAAGCGCGACTAAAACCGTAAAGAGTAAACTCTGCGAACAAGCATCTTGCATTTGATTGGCCAGGCTGAGCCTTCTATCAATCGACGGGGGGCCCGTGCCAATGGCGGCAGCTGCCCCAATCGCTTGTCCGCTATTACAAAAACAAAATCACCCAAACAAGAACGCCCGAACTTGGGTAAAGCACTCAAGCACCCCATTCATTACCCAACACTCTACTTTTTTCCCAGCCGGGGAGCACTATAGCCTTGCTTCCCTCTCTCCCACCGAGTCGGTCTCGCCGCGCCCCCCGGTTGGCCTCTTTTTCCCTCCCCGTTACCGTCGTGTCTTCCGTCCCCCCTCCCCCTTCAGAGGGGTCCATGGTCGTACGACTGCCGCCATGCATGAATATCAAGTACAAGCTCTCCCCCCCTTCCCCTCCACCCGAAACGATGCCAAGCGGTCGGCAAGCCAAAATATGTATCATCCATAGACTCAACCCCCCGTTTGGTGGCGAGCGCCACAGCCCACAACACGTGACCGCGCCCAACCTGACACCGGTCCCAGCTATCGTTCCCAACCATCATTCCAGCCATCGTTCCCAACTATCGGTCTAGACCGTTGTTCCCAACCAATGTTGCCAACTCTCCTATTGAGTCGTCCTCTCCTCCCCTCGCCACCCGTCGTGACCCCCCCCCCCCCGCCCCCGCCCCTCCGCCTGCAACCACACCAAGTGATCGGCAGCGGGGCGTATGCGTCAGCCATGGCGACCCCTCCGCCCTGCCCCACCGCGGCGGCGAGCGCATTAGCTCACAGAACGAGCCCCGCGCCCGACCGAATATCGTTCCAAACATCGTTCAAAACCATCGTTCTCAGCTAATGTTTCCAACCCTTGCTCCCAACCATCGTTGCCAACTCATTCGTTGCGCTGGCCTCGCTCCCTCTCGCCGGTCGTGGTGGCATCGCTCGCCTCTCCCCTGTTGCGATGCCCCCCCCGGGCCCCCTCGCCCTCCCGTCCGTTCGTTCGCCTGCGACAACCTCCTTGCTCCGCGGCGGGACCTATTGATCATCGATTTTGGTCTGACAAATGACGCATGCTACGATAGAGGTAGCACTTTTCGTCTGGAAATGTTTTCTGAGTGACTTAAGACACTCCTTAACCCAAAATCGTCGGAAACAGGCCATTTTGTTTGCATGATTGTCGTTGTGTACCTAGGCCATGGGATTTTTCATCCGGCAGCACTTTTATTGTTCTCCGAATCAGTTTTTGGTAGAGGTCTTAAGCTGCCAAATTGAGGAAGCCTCAGAAAAAAAGTGGTGTGCACCTCTACTGCACTCATTAAAACGTCTGTCTCAACCAAGTTGTCGCCGACCATTGTTCCCAACCGTCGTTGCAAACCCTCGCGGCCAAAGACAGCAAGCTGGTCGGGCAGGCGCCGCGGCATACGAGCCCCAAGGCATCCCCCGCGATCACGCATCCATCCATCTATCTCATCTATCCATCCATTCACCCATCCATCGCACCATCTCCATCAGACCAGCCAACAGTCTAACCACCCACAGGATCACCCGATCATCCAACCATCGGGTAACCAAAGCCATCCGTAAATCCAACCGTTGTTTATTCCAACCATCTATTCGTCTCATCTATCAATTCAATCACATACCCATCCGTTCACCCATCTCAACATATCTATCAGACCAACCGACAGCCTAACCATCCACCAGATCATCCGATCATCCAACCATCGGGTAACCAAACCATCCGAAAATCCAACCATTTCCTTATTCCAACCATCATGCAATCCAATCGTGTGACAACCCTCCCAACCATCCAAACCACCGGGCACTCCCGGCCATTGGATTATCCGAACATATTAGATATTCCAACCATCGGACAAACCTACCGTAAGGCAACCCAACCATCGGACAAACCAACCATAGGACAACCCAATTATCAGGAATCCCAATTGGTCGAAAATTCAATAACTAAACCGTCAGAAAGCCACCCTTCGGGCTAACCCATCTGTCCCACCATCCACCACGACACCAATCCATCCGACCACACAACAATCCAACCATTCGGATACCCACCCTCCCACCCCACCCGACCCAGCCCACTCGAAGCCACTTATCTCCCTAACCTCCGCTGCGGCACCTAGGACAGCCAGCCATCAGAAAAAACACACAGACAACCATTGGGCAATCCAAACGAACCACCAGACCGCCCACCACCAAAGATGCCAGAAAGACCGTACTTGACCCCTTAACCGACGGCAATGTTCCAATAATTTTACCTTGACTGACGCCAAACTACCTAGATTTCGGTGTGAAACGATCGGTTTGACACCCTTGGCTGGACGTCTTCCCATGACGGACCGTCTCCTGACACATTTTGCGGGACAACCCCACCGCGCATCCAACCATTGACACAAGCCACGGTGGAGGTGCACTGGCTCTTTTTTTGCCTTCTGAGGATGGTTCATTAACCCCTTGAGAGCCCTGAAACTCCTCTCCATACTAGTTCCAAGTACTTTTGTCCCCAAAAAGGTTTTCCAGCTACAAATGCGTTAAGGAGATCTATCACCTCGCCCAAAAACAAATTTTGAGCAATCTCAACCCATTTCCAACTCCTATTTATTTTCCTAGTCTAACTCCAAGTGTTTCGTGCCCGTGCCGGGAATGCGATGCTAAAGCTCATAAAGTGCTTAATCCGACGAACAAATCCGCGGGCCAGCTGCAAAAAAAAAACAAGAATTTTGCAAAAACGTGAGCCTTTTTTTTTCCGTCCGACGTTTTTTTGGGAGTTAAGGACCCTCACGATTCAGAAAAAAGTGTGTCCTCCCCCCAAAAATGGCACCTCCATCGTAGCACGCTTCCATTCGATAATCCAAACAACAAAACCCATGGGAAAATACCCAACCACCCGACCACACAAAACAACCCAACCATTAAAAAAACACTGGACCATTCAACCAGCCCACGACGGGCCGACGGGCCACCCGACAATTGAAATCATCATACCACACTTAACGGCACAGTCCAGACTACGAAGGACAACCATTGCTCGTCGCCCACTCGAATACGTCCATTGCCCCGACCTCCGCCGCCGCATCGAGCGTGCGAGCATCCCAGGGGCAGCCCTTCGCCCTGAGCCAGGCTAGGACCTCCAAGTTGGAGCTGCGAGCTGCCGCGGCGCACGTTCTCCTGTCCCACGGACACGCCTCCTCGAACAGGAAGCGGAGCATTTCCACGTTGCCAACCCCCGCCGCAGCCCTGGGATAAAGGATGGCGAAAGGACGAAAAGGGTGGGGAGGAGGGGAGGAAGGATATAGATGAGGAGAGGGGGGGGGGAAAGGGGGGCATACACATTTCTTGCTTGCCTCAAGTCCTTTGACCATTTGACCACGCATCCCTTCCGAGACGGAGCACAGGGGGGGGGGGGTTGAGGGCGGGGGGGGGGCGTCTTGAGTGGGGTGCAAAGAGTACGTGACACCAAGGGGTGGCGCATACATTACGCGACACCCATGGGGGTGCACACAGAACGTGACACCACATATTACTCGTTTACTTGATTTCATACAGCATCGCGACCAAAACGGCCTGAAGAGAAATGCGATCACCCGCCTAGGAAGAGCATGCAAGATAACAACCTTAACCATGCTGCGCGAGCGCCCTGCAGGTAGTACAGCTCCCCACCGAACTCCAGCCTCATCTGTCGCTAACCTTGCAAGCCGATCCTCGCCACCCCGATATACACCCCTGTCTCCCGCCCCGCTCCCCGCGGTACGATGCAGCTAACCCTTCACGCCACTCCCCAAACACCTGACGGCGATTCGCCCTTGGCGCACGCGATGCCCGCCTGGCCGGTGAAGACCCGGCATGCCGCGTCCCGGCACTGTAAAGATGCGAGCGACTACGTTTACACGATTGCGGCCATACACGACACGCTGATCACACACACACACTCTCCCATTTCTCACTTCCACCACGCCCCGCCCCTCACCTAAAAGTCGCCGACGTCCACGGGCAGCCGTGCTTGCGGGCCCAGTGGAGTACCTCAAGCTGCCCTTCCCGCGCGGCGAGCGTGCACGTTGCCTCGGTCCAGGGACATCCCTCTCCGCGCGCCCACTGCAGCACCTCGAGGTGTCCCCCCTCGGCTGCGTTAGCGCAGGTGCCATCTCCCCACGGGCAGCCATTTCCTCGCGCCCACTTCAGAACCTTTTAACAAATGTAGCAACAGCAATGCGGTTTGGGGTCGGAGGCAAAATAATATATATATATATATATATACGTCGGATTCAATAGGAACAGACCGGCAATAACACTCCTCTGACCCCACTCCCCGCCTCCCGCTATCAACCCCCCTCCCCCCCCCACCCCCCCTCCTCCCCATCCTTCTACCGCCACCGACCTCCCCCCCTTTGCGCTTGGTGCACGCGACATCTGTCTGGTCGGCGAAAACCCGACGTACTCCGTCCCGGCAACAAAGGAACGCGAGGATCTACGGTCTCAAGACTACGGCTAGGCATGGACACGAATGCACCCCCCACTCCTCTCGCCTCCACCGCCGCCCTTCCGTCACCCCTCCCATTCCACGCCCCTCCCCTGCCCGTATCGCCGCACGCATCTCAACACACCTCGAGCCTCCCGCCCCTAGCAGCGCTGGCACACGTCTCCTCCCCCCAAGGGCAGCCCCTCTCCCTCGCCCACTTCAGGACCTCCAGATGTCCCCCCGCCGCAGCGAAAGCGCAGGTTGCCTCGTTCCTGTTGCGAAAAAGGCACAACGCATAGCGCAAGCCGTCGACGCACATTAACTAAACTAAGGGTCTTGGGTTTATATTTCCGGATCAACCGTAACAAAAACGACATGATCTTCGTCTTGGACGTTCGGGCGTAGTGGGTAGGGTTACCAGATAGAGGGTAGGGATGTACTCCACATGTTGTGACCACACATATACTGCAGTATACCTGGTACCTGGCAACTGGTATGAAGTTACGTTTGGCGGTGGTTTAGCTGGTAATCACGGCAGCCCGCGTACAGTCAGTCGCATGGAAGTGAAGCACGTTTGGATGCGGATAAAGAGAGAAAAAACACAGGATTGCTGTATTAGTCTGCATGTATAGCAGGAGTTGGATGGTGTACGTGCGGTCGACCAGTCGCTTCCGCTCGGCCCTGCCGGCAGCAAACCAACAGGTATACCAAGAGTCCACAAACATCACAATATACCAGATATATTCCAGATACCTGGTACGACATTGCCCGACACATAACCCCACACCAACCCAACGCAACCCAACCCAACCCAACCCAACCCAACCCAACCCAACCCAACCCAACCCAACCCAACCCAACCCAACCCAACCCAACCCAACCCAACCCAACCCAACCCAACCCCACCCAACGAGGGCATTCGCTGAACAAGCACCAACAGCGGCATGATTACTCCATCAGCGAAACGCCTCAGTAAAACCGTCACGCGATTGACCGTCCCCTCACACCAAAACCAGTATAACTATTGTAGAAAAAAGAACATCGACGCGCCCAATATCGGAAGCGAAAACCGATGTCAATCATTTTGCTACTAAAGAAAATAAAATCAGCCCGCAGTGAGTTCGATCAATCTAGAGGTCCATATCCATCTTCGCAAGCTGTCTCAAACTCCAGGCGCGAGTTTAAAGCTTTTTGAAGATAAACCTATATGAATGACTCCCCCGAGTGCTGCCAGGGCGGACTGGGAAATTTTACGAAGGGCGATTTTGGTCCAAAACCACCCTGGGCAGTCTTTGTTTTTTTTTTCACTCTTCCGCTCCAGCTCAACCCGTAAGAGGTTTTATCCTAGCGACCTCCTGGACAAGCCGTGGTCACAGGTGTCCTCCCTTCCGCCCCGTACATGCCTCCATTTTGATCGCACATATATAGGGTTCGGTATTCCCACTTTTCAGCTCTTCATGCCCGTCGATTTTGATCGAATTTTGCTAACTCGCGCTCTCGCGCTTTCCGCTCTGATACTTTATAACCCCTGGTTGTTCAGAACATAATCATTCACAGGCTTCATATTGACCTCTCCCCGGACTCCAGGGTTCCGCCAGATTGGTTGGGGGGGGGGAGGGGTTGGGGCTCGTTTCGCTCGACTACTTTCACTCAAGTAAATATTTTTTTTGATCAATCGGGTTCGTTTAATCCGATAGCAAAATCCGATAGCATTCGATCAAACTGTCGCGCTGACTCACAGCCCTTCAATCGACGGCGAAGTTGCTCACCAGCCACAACCCTCCTCTTCCCTAGCCCACGCCAGGGTCTCCAGGCGCCCCGCCGCCGCCGCGTATGCGCACGTGAGAACGTTCCACGGGCAGCCGTTAGCGCGAGCATAGCGCAGGATGTCCATGTTGCCTTCCCGCGCGGCCTGGCGGCGAGGAGATCGAAACACGGTGGCGGGGGGTGGGGAGGGGGGGGGGGGGGGGGCGGGTCAGAACGGAGAGGGATGTGTTGCAGGACAAACTGTGTATCAAGACGAGGGGGGGGCATGGCGTGTCAAGGAGGGGGGAGGGGGGGGCATGGCGTGTCAAGAAGGGGGGAGGGGGGCGGGGGGGGGAGGGCAGCGCGGGGCATTGCCCGGCTAGATTTGGGGATGTCCCCGCATTTACCCTTTATGTAGAGCATTTCATGTGGAGAGACTTATAAAAAACATCGGTAGCAACCCTACCCCATCAGACTCACGAGAAAAACGCACAAATCTACGGTAGACCCTGTCTCTGTAGCCTCGGAACCATTTGTTGGGCGTCTCGAGGGGCATAAGGGCGAGTGCCCTCAGGTAAAGCTTGGAAGCGTACGCTTGCGGACACAGAACGGCGGCACCGTTGGCCGTATGCTGGAGTTGGTTTCATGCTTCTCTGGTCATGTCCCGACTACGCCCGCCCCCCGCCGCCGCCGCCGCCCCGCTCCTCGTATCGGGTTGGCAAGTTTGAAAGAGCGTGCCTAGTGTACCCTTGTCGGACAACGCACCAGTGGAGCCCCTCACACTAGGAGCGTCGCAAAATAACTGGTCGTTCACTCAGAAAGTTCACTCAAAAAAAGATTACGCACCCCCTCTATCGGTGCACCCCCTCTACAGGAGCCGGGGACAAAATAGGTGCCACCCTTCACCACGCCACGCCTTCTTATGACCCATAGCTTGTGGTAGAGTGCTCTTTTCCCAGGCGCGAAAACCGTTCGACACGGCACCACTGCAGCACTTTCAGACGCCACAGAGGCGGTGCTTGCGATAGGGAGACGGGGGTTCGAGTCAACAGGACGACTGCCACAAAACCCCTCTCCTCCCCTCCATCTCCCTCCCTCCCTCCCTCCTTCCCGTGTCCCTCCCTCCCGCTACAAATCTCTCCCTACCCACCACGGCATCCACCCCTACCTTGCTTGCCGCAGAATCAACCCACGGACAAGCCGTCGGGACGGCACCACTACAGAACATCCAGACGCCAAGAAGGCGGTATTCGAGAGGGGGCAAACAAAGTCCAGGTCAACACAACCACCGCTACAAAAAGCCCTTCCCCCATCCCTTCCTCCCTTCCTCCGTCCCTCCCTGTACAACCCCCTCCCTATACAACTCTCCCGTTACAACCTCCTCCCGTGTACATCTCTCCGCCTTTTCCTCTCCTTCCCCTACAAACCCCCCTCCCTTTCCCCACCTCGCTTGTCGTAGACTCATCCCACGCACAGCCGTTGAGACGGCACCACTGCAGAACCTTCAGACGCCAAGGAGGCGGTTGCGAGAGGGGGGTGGGGTTCGAAGCCGACGGCACCGGTCGCGCTGCCGCCCACTGGATCATCGCGCTCACCGGCACCAGCTCCTACGGGGGTGGGGTGGGGGTGACACGGGGTTGAGTCGGGACGAGAGCCACCATAGAGGCAGTCCTTGTAGGCCGAAACGTTTTTCGGATGGCGTCGGCTCCTTAACCCAAAATCGTCCGAAATTTTATCATTTCTCAGGTTTGCAACACTGGAATATGTATATATGTATAAATTTGTTGTGTGCCTAGGCCAAGTTTTTTTTTTTTTCGTTCATCGGGTTTCATTTTTCAATTTTACACAAAATCTTGTTATCTGGTTGAGGTGATGAGAGCTCCTTAACCCCTTTACAACTGGAAACCCGTTTTGGGGACAAAAATACTCAGATTTAGTATAGGGAGGGGTTTGGGGGCTCTAAAGGGGTTAACGCCGTTACAGCTGGAAAGCCGTTTCGGGGACAAAAGTACTTGGAATTAGTGTAGAGAAGGGTTTTAGGGCTCTAAAGGGCACCCTCAGAAGGCAAAAAAAGACACAGTTCACCTCTAGCGTAGTTTTTGTGCCGGGTGGGGTGGTGGTATTACCTTGTTGAGTCCGGTAGCGTGGCGTAGCTTGAGGTGGGGGTTCAACGACGTTGGGCTACCAAAACCCGTAAAAAAAAAACAACGCTAGGCGTACATGCTCCCTCCAAACTCATCAAAAGAACGACCACGACAAAATACTGCGAGTGTTGCATTTACGCGTGGAAAAATAATGGACGATTGCCCTGCAGGAGACGACTATAATTTACAAGGCTGCTACCCGTACGATGGCAGGCTACCTGGTACGTAAAATAAATCTGAAAAAGACACACAAGAAAGAGGGTTTCGTCCATGCTCTCTCTCGTCATCGTGTAGGCCGATCCCATTAACCCTCCCAATCCTAAACACAGAACGCTCACGCACCTTCCACGCAGCATGGGCACAAGCACGCCAATCCCAAGGACACCCAATCGCCCTCGCGCAACGCAAAATGGCCAACAACATCTTGAACGGCCTGCAGAGCTACTGTTGAAGAGCCGTCTAGCATATCCAATCCCGCCCCACCAGCCAAAAACAGACTACGCCCACCCACCTTCGACGCCGCGTGGGCGCAAGTACGCCAATCCCACGGACACCCTATCGCCCTGGCGTAGCGCAAAGTAGCCAGATGCCCCCCCGCAGCCGCATGGGCGCACACCATGGGTCCCCAGGAGCACCCGCTAGACCTCGCCCAACCCAACCGCGACGGGGACTGAACAGCCGCGGCCAAGCTCGTCTCCGGGGGCCTCTCCACCCCCCACGCATCCCTCCAACTCCTTGAAACTCCTGCCACAAACAGAAACCCATCTCCCGACGCGAAGTCCACCACGCGGCGCAATACAGAGGGTTCTCGGCCGGCAAGCGCGGCCGTGGTTGTCGATAGACGGGGGCTGAGGGACGGTGAATTCGTCGGCAGCGCGCTCCCATTATCATTAACACTATCATTCCCAGGGTCGTCTTGGCTAACAAGTCCGTTGCTAGGACAAGAGAGAGTCCTGTCCATGGGACCGCCCCCCAAGCGCCCACCCAAGCGCCCTCCGGAGCGTCCACCCAAGCGCCCCCCGGGGCGGCCACCCGCCAAGAAAGTCGCGGCGGCGAAACCGTTAGAGGGAGCTCTCCGGTGCCCCCCCAAGGACACGCTAAGACCGCCGCCACCCCCTATCCCCCCTCCAACACCGCTACCGGTGCCACCTCCAACCGCACCCCCTCGACCGCCAACGCCTCCACCGCCGTCACCACCACCGCCTCCAAAGTTACCAGCAAACCCGCTACCACCTAGGCCACTTCCCGCAGTGTTACCCGCGTGGCCGGAAGAAAAAACGCGGGATTCCCTCTCCCCCGGGTCTTGACTGGGGAAGCTCTGTCCCGGCAAGCTTTGCCCCGTAAACGAGCTCTGCCCTCGCCGTAACGCCATCTCCATGGCAAAAGGTGGGTCCGGTTCACGCATTCGGGTAGCGCTTGGCCCGATCCCTATCCAAGCTGCGGCTCCGTCGCTACCGTCGCTACCATCGCTGTTGCCGTTGCCGTTGCTGTCAGCGAGGTCGCTGCCACGGCGAGGGGAGACGCGGCGACCCACAAGGTGTCGCTCTCTCAGGGAGGCCAACGGGCCGTCTTCGTATCTCCTTCGTCCTTCTGTTCCACCGACACCCCCGCCGATACTGCCGTTGCCGGTGTTGTCAAGGTTAGCGCTCGGCCAGCCGTGCCTGGCGGGTGTTCCCCGCGCCGGCCACGACACTTCCCCGTCCCAATCCACCGTCTCCTCGAGAAGCATCGACCGCACGACGGCGGCCGCATCCCCAGCTTTCAACCGCCACACGAACACGTCCGGCTTCTCCCCCCCCTCCGCTGCCCCCGCCCCCCACCCCCCCCCACCGCCTCCCCCTCCGTATCTCCCTCGTCTCCCTCCCCCTCCTCCTGTCACTGCTGCCGCCGTCGACGATGACCGACCCGCCCCCAACCAGAGAAGCTTCCATACTCCCTCTAGATCCGTCAAAACCACCACAGGTCGAGTGGACGGGCTCCTGGCATTTGCAGCTACCAGCACCGCGATTGCGCGGTAAAGCACACCTCGCCCAGCAGCTCCATCCCCACCCCCGGCGCCACTTCCACCCCCACCCCGACCCTCACCCCCAGCCCCGCTTCCTCCGCCTCCGCCGCGGGCGCTTCGCTCCCGCGACCACGACGGCGGTCTGATAACCTCCAGCACCACCCGCAACCCCCCGGATGGAGTACCGCTTTTAACCGCCTCGGCTAAACACACCGCGGCGGAGGGTGCACCCGCACGGATAACGTTCCACGGAGCGCCCTCCCCCACTCCGGCCATCCCAGCGAACCCTTCTCCTTCCTCTTCTTCCTCCTCCCTCCCGTCCCTCCTGTCGCGCCGCCCCATCCTCCTTCGTGTCCTTGTCCGCCGGCCTCCTCGGCACGGGACGGATAGGAAGTCAGCGTCGTCGCCATCCCCTTCGTCGTTGCTGCCGTAACCATCGGCCCTTGACCCTGGCCGCGGCACGACACACTTATTTCCTCTGCCGGGCCGGAAAGCAGCGCTGAGGTATGTCGCAAGAGCATCTCGGTGCCTATCGTCTCGAGGCCGATATCGCCCAGGAGTGGCCGTGGCGGTGCCGGCAGCGCCACCACCACCACCACCACCACCACCACCAATAATACCAACACCACCACCACCACCACCATCACCGCCACCAACACCACCACCACCACTAACACCACCAACACCAACACCACCACTACTATCACCACCACCACCGCCAACAGCACCACGAACACCAGCATCATCAGCACCACCACCAGCACTACCAGCGGAAGCGGAGCTGGCAGATACGGTAGAGGGGGAGAGGGGGGAGGGGAGAGGGATCTCCGGCTCTGCTCCTGGCCACTGGAAGAGATGCAGGTCGGCGTTGGGAACGCTCAGCTCCGCTGTAATAATTTGAAACCGCGACGCAACGTTTGGATTTCGTCACGGAAAAATATCGGCGGGATCGAGAAGGGGAGGGAGGGGGGGCGGGAGGGTAGGAGATAGGGAGGTGGCGGCGGCGGGGGGGCGGGGGCGGCCGCTTGGGGGGGTAGGGTTTGAGAGAGGCATGATGCACAGATAGCAGATACTTCCAGTATACTTCATACTCCAGCACGCGATGACCATTGAGTGTTGGACAATAGGGCTGCGAGCGCTCGCGGTGTGAGGGCAACAACAGTCGATGTCACTTATACCGGGAATAAAGCCAGTAACGCAATACAAAAATCTAAAAAGACTGATAGCGCTGGCAGCATCCGCAAAACCAACGTTAACCGCGGCCAGTACTCGCATTTCCGAACCCCAAAATACTTGGAAGTACGGGAAGCAAATGTACTTGTTCGCGCACGAGTGACATCCTTCGTCTGCACGAGTAACAAGCTAGAGTATACTTGTACGCTTGTTATCTCGCTAGCTCGATATTCTCAACAACACTGGAATTCCTCCGCCACCGTTGTTACCTGCTATTAATAGTGCTACTGGTGCTAGCGCTACTGTTCCATCAGTGCTAGTGCTACTGCTACTACTACTACTACTACTACTACCACTACTACTACTGTCATTACTACGACGACTACGACTACTACTGCTACTACTGCTACTGCTACTGCTACTGCTACTGCTACTGCTACTACTGTACTACTACCACTATTACCACTACTACGACTACTACTACTACTACTGTTGCTACTGTTACTACTACTGCTACTGCTACTGCTACTAATACTACGTGCGAATCCGAGCTTCTAAGCTTGACATGCCAAAACAAAACCTCTGTTTCGAGCAACCTCAAACACCCGGCGACCACAAACCCACAATTCGACAAGTTGCCGATACTCTACTGTACTTAAAAACATCCTGCTGCGCGAGTTTCTAGTAACACTTATGCCGTCATACCAACCGGTTTCTGAATTCATGTTTTTCAGGTGCGAGTGTGACTTGCTTCAGCAATGAGACATACGTGTACCACTTTTGGTTTGTTTTATTTTTCATCTCGGGTATTCTTCCAGTCCAGAGTGATGGAGCCTGTTCTGTGACCACGGACTTGCTTATGCGAGTTAATGTGAGAACAACAACAACTGCAACAGCTATCATGCTATGAGGCTTACCTCTAGGCACCGGCGAGTCAACCGTTCTTACGTCCCCGATCCCCATCTCGTCCAGCAGGGTCCGACACGCCACCCACGTTGTGACATCGGAGACCGAACACGCCCCTTCCCCACTCCCCGCCCCAAACACGCCTCTATAAGGTGTAGCGCCTGCCGTGACCTTACTAATACGAGCACCTATAAAAGTCAACCATAGTGCGTTCATACCAGCACATGTTAACACACGTTAATATGTTACCATGTTAACATAATAGCAACACAATACCGGCACGCAAATGTATGTCATGATGTCAATATACACGAGAGTGAATAAATCCCAGTATATCAATACCAGCATATCGTTATCATGCCGATAAATATATGTATCAAGTACCAGCACACCCAGCACCAGCACAGCGACAGACAAGAGCACGAAAGCACACCGGACACGCACAAACAGGCAAAAAGGCAGGACGAAGGAGGGGGGAGGGGGGGGGGGGGTTGAGGGGGCTTCGAGAGGATTTGGGCACGAACCACGACAGGCATACCAATTATTGGCGAATACAGCATTTTTGTCTGAATAAAAAAAACAAAAAGATCCTTCAGCTTCGAGATCGAGAGTTTCGTCGACACCTATACTTCCAAGCTGCGTGTGACACGGGCTAGCTATCATGGTTATATACACAAAAATATGAGTACGAGTATCGACCTATAAAATGATCGAACTTAGAGCTGGCGCATTTTGAACATAAAAAAAAAAAGTCCAGGTGAGAGATACCTGGCAGACGGGGCTCCACACCTGAGCAAGTTCCCAAGACCCATGTTAGAAGTGCACTTGGGTTTCCCAACAATCTCCGTCGCATACCAGTACGAGCTGACTTGCGAAGGTTACTATTTTTTTTATTTTTTTTCGCACACATCTACTTTCCAGTATCTGGACAAGCCGTGGTCACAGGTAGGTGCCGTCCCTTCTTCCCCCCGGTTCTTGCCTTCATTTTTTTATCGCGCATAGGGTTCAGCAATCCCACTGCTCGTCGGTTTTTCATCGGGTTTTGGTAACTCACGCTCTCGCGCTTTCCGCAAGTCAATTTGTGCGCAAGAAAAAGCCCCCACGAATTTATACGAATATGCACTCGGGGGGGATTCGAACTCACGAAACCGGCCTATACCAGGCTCGAGGATAACCTGATACGCCACCGGGGCGACCGGTCCATACCACTTACTGGGGCAAAAGGTTGAGATATTCTTGAATGTATACGCAAAAGTAAACGCAAAAGTCCCGTGCAAAACCTAATCAATCCCATTACTATTAATATATATATTCAACACCATCTCTCACACTCCTACCAACACCCCACCAAGTTCAGGAACTTCATTGTGGCGCATCCTCGAGAACAAGCCCCCCCCCAAACCCCTCGCTGAAGGCGGCGTCAACAGACTCCACGCAGCGATACTCACAAGCGCCGCTCACACCGAACGCACAGCACAGACGCCCGGCGGCTTGTATCACAGAGCCAGGCGGATCAACTCCTTCCCAGAGGGAGAAGGCGAAACAAACAGGGGTCGCAAAACATCGCTAGCACTCGCATCAGTACTCGTATACCACAACACGATATGACATGAGACGACACGTACACAGCGGCATGCAGCAGCAGATGTCCCTCTATAGTGCCTGCTGTCCGCTCAAGTGCCTGTGAAATCGTTTGGCATCGATGGGGGTAGTGCCGATCCGCTGTAGTGCCGGTATTTCCAGTTGTCACGTACAAGCACTATGGAGGGCCAGAACAGTACCAGCACACGAGTACTGACACGAGTGTGTACTAGCGCTGTTCGCGGCCTCTGATCGTTTCCCCTTTTCCCTGAGGTGAGCCTTCAACGTCGGTGCGTGCTGCAGTATTTGAGGTGAACCTTCAACGTCGGTGCGTGCCACAGTATTCGAGGCGCCTTTACCGGCTTTGTCCGACAAATCGTACCAGATAAAGTAACAAATACATTTCACTTTATAGAGGTTTTCAGGCTGTGTTTTTTTTGTGTTTTTGTGCTTTTTTTTTGTCAAATCGCGAGAGGGCGTCGACCCACCCTAACCCTAACCCTAACCCCAACCCCAACCCCAACCCCAACCCTAACCCAGGCTACGGCTCCGACCCGAGCGCGACTTCGCCCCGCGTTTGCCCCGGTTTTAGAAAAACTGATGAAAAATGTGCGGACCACCTCAAACATTGATATATATATATATATTTGGTACTGTATCTGGTATGACTTGTGGGGTGAGAGCGTCGCAAAGGCTCCTGCAGTATTCCCTCTCAATGTAAAAAAATATACTTCCACATAATGTTGCCAGTAATAATACTTCGAAGTATATTGATATTAACAAGAGGCAAAAAGTAAACACCATCTGCATCGCGCAAGAAAATAAGCAGACAAGAGATGAACAAGCAGATACATATTGAACACAAGGAAGATCTGCCGGTGCCCGCATTCATTCCCTAGGCTTCTAGTCCGAGCCTTCCCCTGCGGACTTGCCGCAGCCGGCGTAAACGCCTTCTCCGCCCGCAGACCCCGCCTCGCCCGCAGAAAGGGCGGCCACCTCTGCCTTGGGATTAGAAAGCCTGCGAGGTATACCGCCCGGAGCGCCTGCTCAGGTGATGGGGCCGGCCCTTCAATCGGACTGCTGTGATCTTGGTTTCCGTTCAGGAACATCACATCTCTGCGTAGGCCGCGGTAGGGCTGCTCCGGGACCCCATGATAAGACGCCCACCCGTGCTGACGTCCCTCTCGAGGACGGCAGAAGACGCCGGGACAGAGAGAACTACTCGAGCCACGCGTGCCATGTTTGTTGTTGTATTAATCATCCAGATTGATTGCCTCCGGCGTGGGATCGACATCCACGGAAGCGCCCGCTTCTTGCTGGCTGCCGGCAGCCGAAGCACCATTAGAGCTGCTGCCCCGGGTGATGGGCACGCTAGGCGTGTTGTGTGGTGTTATGATGTGTACGTGCATGCGTGCGAGCTCTTGTTCGTGCGTGGCAGCTGCCTCGGTTGAGTTGTACTTGGTTGGGTGCTTGGTTGTCCCAAAACCAAAAAAAATCCACCGGTACTGTATGCGTCTATCTATCTGGCATATCAAGAACAGAAAAGGCTCCGATATACATAAAAAGATGTATGGATGTTTGTGTTGACATCGTTTAAGCACGTATTGTCATGGTGTGGTGTGTATGCGCTCATGCCTGAAAGTAGATGCAGCTCGTGAGCTAGCTCATGTATCGTTTATAGCTCACGCCTTCAAAACATGCGCAGATGGGTTCCATAGCTCAAGCTTTGAGAACATGGAACTATCGTCTATAGCTCAAGCTTTGAAAAACATATGCAGGTGAGCTACCCTTCTGTAGCTCAAGCCGCATCCTTCTGTAGCTCAAGCCGGGAAAACATGTGCAGCTGATGTAGCTCTTATACCTCATGTCGGGACAACATGAACTAGATCATGTAGCTCGTATAGCTCGCCCTGGGCAAACACGTGCAGACGAGCTGTCGACCATAGCTCACCCTTTCAAAACATGTGCAGATGAGCTACCGTCCCGCAGCTCAAGCCAGGAAAACATGTGCAACTCATGTAGCTCACGTAGATCACCGGCTCACGTAGCTCACCGGTGAGCTACCGTCGAAAATAACTAGCCCGAGCCACGGTGAGCTGATCCGTCCGGGGTGTGATGGAGTTGGTTCTGGGGTTCCAATCTCACGTGGGTTGGACTTTTTGAGTATCTTTGCAAAAAATAAAAAAATAAAAAGGAATCAACTGCTGAGAGCGCCTAGCAGCGTGGGTGGGCGCAATTCGATGTGAGTCGACGAGGCAAGAAAGGGTCGAGGTCTTCTCGCGAACAAAACGAAGGCACGTACCGTAGCGGGGAGGCGGGGGGGGAAGAGTTTGCTTTGTGACCCTGGCTTTAAGTATCATCGAGGGAGGGAAAAATAAAAATAAAACGTCGGAAGACAAAAGGCGGGATGAGCACACAAGAAAAAAAAAAAAAAAAAAAACGGGAAGAACATTGTGAATATGTGGACAACCGGAGTGCAACTACGAGCACGGTTGCGCTTCGTTGCGTTTTGGCGTTTGGTTTGTTGATCGAATTTGTTTTTACAGGTTGACCGTCCCCCAGATATTTTCAATCGCTTTTTCCTGTTCGTCTTTTCATGCTTTCTTCTCGCTTTTGCTGAAAACAGTCTGATGTCCTGGCTTGTAAATTTTTGTTTTCGACCCGCGTGCTCACTACGGTTGGCAGTGAATGGCCAAGTCACCTTGCTGCATTTGCGATGAGTATCTCTCTCTTGTAATTTGTGACCACATAATTCGTCTGCCTCGTTTGTTGCTCATCCCTCCTGTTATCTTCGCACGTTTCCTTTCTCCTTCTCCCTCCCTAGACGTATGTCAGATTCGAAGTAACTATGCAGCGTCTTCCCCCCCCTTCCCACTACGGTACATGCCTTCGTACTTATCGCGTGAAGATTCTACAGCTACTTCTTCCCTCGCCGACTCGAATTGAATTGTCTAGAGGGCATCGGCACGGGCACGGGTTGTGTTGGATGTAGATGAATGGAAAGTCCAAGGTCATCTTCTGTAGGGTTTGTGGATTCAGGGCAAGGGAATGGGAGTCTTACTGAACTTCCGGAAGTCTCGGGTACGGGTATCGAAGTGTTTCAGAACTTCCAGAAGTTCCGGGTATTGTGACACGGGCGTACAGAACTCACAGAAGTTCCGGGCGGGTACCAAAGCTGCTGTACCCGTGCCCCGGGTATTGTGGCACAGGTGCACAGAACTCACAGAACTTCAGGCTACGGGTATGAACGTCCTACAGAACTCACAGAAGTTTCGGGTGCGGGTATTGAAGTTATACAGAACTCCCAGAAGTTCCGGGTACGGGTAATACCCAGGTAAATGCACACCCCATCGGGGGGGGATTTCAATTTGAAGCGGAGGATTTCATCCAACTTGCATGGCATGTTCTCACACTGGGCCAACGTCCCCGAGGCAATCCGTCGTAGCTTTAACCTCTTTAGAGCCCCCGAACCCCTCCCTATACTAAATCCAAGTAATTTTGTCCCCAAAACGGGTTTCCAGTTGTAACGGGGTTAAGGGCCTTATCGACAATACCACCACCGAGACAGGCGATGAATCGTGAACGTCAATGAGTGGCGCTCACGGCTACTGCTCTGTAACAGATCATACCATAGAGTACCCCAGCTGTGGCGCGTGAAAAAAAATAATGGCGGTCGCAAGATCAATTTCGGCCACCAGCACGCGATAAGCCACAAGTGCCACGACAAAGAAGCGAAGCTACCGAGAATACATAAGGTAGTTCAAGACGTCGATGACGGTAAAGCTGCATCGCCTTCACGGCATATTATATCTGTATTATTCCGATCGGGAAAAAGCATTGACAATACGCAATACGTGGAGAGCCAAATTCGTATGTTTCCACCTAGACTATTTCCACGAAATAGATCGAATCGATTTCAATTCGATTCACAATAAAAATAAAAAATCGATTCAAGAGTGTCCTTCGTCATTATAATACGTGCCCTTTTGGTGCCCTTAGAAACGAAAGAAATGTGAACACGTCAAATAGGTGTTACTATTATTATAAAAATTGAAAATACACTCCAGCTGTGAGATCGAAGATTTCGTCGAAACTCATATTTGCAAGCGGTGTGTGATACTCCGATCGCGCGCATTACGAGTATTGTGTCCTCATTAAGGATATAGGTCGGCGACTCCCCTTACAACTACAGTGTAGCTATCAGGGTCAACAGGATGATTTTAGTCAGTCTGTGCGCGGAAACTATAAAACCCGTTTCTGAGGGGGACAAAATCTGACAGCTGTGAAGGGAAAGGGGGCCTGGTTTTGATCAAAGCGAGCGGGTTTATTATATACCTGGTACGATATGATACTGCTGATGTTCGGTGTTCGGTTTGTCTCACTGATAAGATATAACATCATAAATAAGTGCATCGTACACTCTTTGGATTTAAACCTGAATTAATGCACGTGCTGCCACAGTCTTACAGAAGTCACAGAAGTTCTGGGTATTGTGCCACGGGCGTGCAGAACCCACATGAGCAATCGAAATGATATACCCGTACCCCTGGTATTTGTTGCACTGGCGTAGGGAACTTCCAGAACTTCCTGGTACGGGTATGAATGTACAGAACTTCCTGGTACGGGTATGAATGTCGTACAGAACTTCCAGAAGTTCCGGGTACGGGTATGAGTGCCCTACCGAACTTACAGAAGTTCTTTGCAGGGTAATACCCGGGGTAAACACCTCGGGTACGGTTTGTACGTACCCTACAGAACACAACCTTGAAATATTCGATCTCACGGCTGTCGTGTACTTCATGTTTTTATTATTATAAGCGCGATCGACGTATCACACGCAGCTTGCAAAGCTGCGGTTTGACCAAAAATTCCTTTTTGGCCGGGTCGACATACACACGCATCCGTATACAACGGCAGCTTGCGCTGCCGGGGTTGTAACGAAGACCACGGATAGGAACAGCTTACCCTATACCTACAACGGGACCCGAAGGGTGCGCCAGCTAGCGTTGGGCTGCGAAAGCAGCTGAGTTAAATCGACACACGACGCGTATGAAAACACGTGGAAGTGTGGTGAGCTGAAGCTTTATTTTTCCCCATCCGCCGGAGGATGAAAAAAAAAAAAAAAAAAAAAAAATCATTTTCGGTCGATCTCACAGCTGAAGCATATTTTCAATTTTTCTAAATATATCAAGCGCTCAGAGTCTGGCTCCACGAGGTAGCCTGAGTGTTCCGAGAAAAATGATGGCCATGTACGGCTCACGCCGTTCGCGATGCCCGTTCTAACACGTTCTTGTTTGTTGTTGAAAAAAAAAAAAAAAAACATACCAGAGGTGACAATGTTTCTCAAATTATAGAGGTTTCCAAGTCGTTCCGTGGTTTTCGGTTTTCACTTTGAATCCCGAATTTTCTCAACACCTTTGCACAGCAGGTGAGCTACAATGTGTGGCCTGCCTAGCCCTGCGGCTGCTCCACCCGGAAAAGGCCATGGAGGTTCCCTGGATTAGAAAACAATCGGCTATTATTGCGTAACGCGAACCTTCGATCAGTAAGCATTAGCGCAGGAGATCCCATCTGTAGGAGCGCAAGGGTCTGGCGTTTGGATCCACGCTTTAGGTTGTGTATTCCCCGGTAGTTTGTGAGATGGGCGCTCGAAGAGCTTTAGGATCAAGTGTGCACCGCCCGACGCCTGGTGATGCAGAACGCCAGATCTCATTCGTCGGTTTTCATTCGATCAAAAACACATGTGTGGGTGTGACTTTGCACTACATCAAGAGCAGAAGAGAGCTCACTTCGGAACCGAACGAAGCGATTGACGTCCACCGCATGTTCCATCATGACTCGAAAGTACTAACAACCCGAGCATCAGGCCTGGGCTGAACCTCCGCTGGCCTGCCACATACACAGGGAGTACACAGGAACTTGCGTACGAACCCGGTAGACCCAAGTAGCCCACTCCATACGATAACTCACACTACAACAATTATCAGTTGTTTGATGCATACTGAAGTCCACAGATGTATGGTTTTGTCCCCTTTAAAGCGGGTTATACAGTTTCCGTGCGCAGAACAAGGCTGACCAACTTAGTCCTCTTGACCCTGGCATTGGCAGGGGAGTCACCGACCTGTATCCTTCACGAGGGTATACACCCCGTAACACGCGCGATCGAAGTATCACATACAGCGTGCGAAGCTGAGTTTTCATAAAAATATCCTGTTTGGTCGATCTCACAGCTGAATTGTTTCTTCATTCTTCTAAATAATAGACGGGATACACAAAACAATGAATAAAAAGATGTCAACCGCAATGACAATCGGCCCTATCTGGACGAGTACAGCAGTAGTGCAGTGCAAGTACGAGCACCGTTGTGTTTCGTTGCACTTTCGTGTTTGGTTTGATGGAAGAACTTAACCAGTTGACCGATACCAAATTGGCACTCTTATGATACCATAGTTCGTTGTATACACATGATAATATGGCTCAACAGGCAAGTACGTTGACAAAACGAAGTGCGTGTAGAAAACGTACCACAATCGAACGAAATCGTTTATATTACGAATACCATAGGGCTACATACAGCTATAGCAGCCATAACGACCACTTCTTGGTGTATCTAATAATAGTACGCACGTACCCGTGGTATCATACGAGGCCGGAGCAACAACTGCTTGTCTGCTGCCGGTGCGCTTACGGGGAGCTACTCTTTGGAGCTGTGCTACCGTTTAATTGCACGTATAGTACGTGTAAGTTTTTTTTCTGATTTGAAAGTAAATTGAATAGCAATGTATGCATGGCAGGACTGCCCCTGCCGACCTCGAGCCGACACCGAGCAGGCAGCCGACACCGAGCAGACCTCGAGCCTTTTGAAGGGTTAGGGTCAAGGTCAGGTCTGGGGTCGGGTTGGTCTGGGCATCACAAACGGCGTTTGGTGCGGACCGGCACGTGGGGAGCCGCATACATTGTTGTTGTTTTCTCACATTAACTCTTGTCAAACATATAGAGTCCGTGGTCACACAAAGGTGCCGGAGCCCTAGGAAGATCCGAAAACCAAATGAAATCAAAATTCGTCCGGGATATACTAATCTTTCCCGCCTAAAAACGCACGATACGGAAAAAGGCGCACGAGTGAAAAGGTCCAATGTGCAAACTGAACTCACATGGCCGCGGGTATCCACTCAACTACAAATAGAGTTCCCCCGTTCCCACAACTAACCAACTCGCGGCTACAAACTACAGCGATTGGGCTGCCTGCATCGTACGAACCGCAGGGTAATCGTGAGTATAGACGAACGCGCCCGCTGTCTGGAGTGCTGTCAGAGTGACGACCCGCGGACATGCAGTGAAACAAGAGCAATATAATCAAAAACCACAGTACAAATATCAATGATCGCCCCTCCTTCCCGAGTTATTTGACAGGTTGTAGCGCAGCTACGACGCCCGTGCCTGAAAATTGAAAATTGCGGCGGGTCGTTCCCCGTGAAGGGTATACAACTCTTCTACAAAACTCTACGAAAATCAGTGACGTAAGTAACCTGTTGTACTGCCTCGTAAAAATAACCCTAAAAAATATATATATATATATATATATACAGTAGTGGCTACGGTTTAAGAGAGTGCCGCAACCGGCCAGAATATTCTCTTAAATCCGTATTCCTCTAGTACCTATCCAAAAGAATATTATCTTGTATACATGGACACGATTGAGAACAATATTCTCTTAAATCGTAGCCAGATTCGATTAGGCTGTGCAAGATAAGGTTCACCGCGTACGCCGCCGTCGGAGCTTGTCGCAGGCATTAATATCGTGTCACTCATGTCAGCTAGGTACCCCCAGGCCGAGCTGGCTCCAAACACTTGCTCATCATCCGTTCTTGACGTACACATGTACGTACTGCTGTACCCACCGAGAATCGTACTGTACCGGTGCACGGACTACGGCTGCATGGTGTTGCACACCTCTTCGTCCTTGATATCGTGTGGTATATTTTCGAGTGCGGGTGATGTTCCTACCGCACCTGTTCACATCAGTAAGTTGGTGTTATTAATCTTGCTCATCTCTTCCGCGGCACAAACCCGAGGGCCGACGGACTCATGGAACCACGGACGCCCTGCTCACTCCAACACTAACCTGTCTACCCTAAACCTACCCACCCGCCACCCACAACAAAGTGTCCCATGCATTCCAGCCCAAATAAAACGAACCTAGAAAAAGCGAAAAAAAAAAACGAGATACTACTGACTGTACGTGCCAAAGAACGAACGCGCTAAAAATCAACCGAAGCGCAGCAAACCGACGACTCGTTTCTATCGGCCTCCCTGGTGAAACGCTCCAGAAAAAAGTCTCTCATGCACGTCTGCTTCGTTTCCCTCGACCCGTGGGCACTCATCCAAGCTAGCTTAGCCTTGCGAAGGTGGTAGGATACGTCGGGCATGTGGCACTTCTCTGCGACGTCCGCGAGTTCACCGAACGTTTTTGCTACCTCTGAGTACGGCGGGGTTACGATTCAAGAGAATTTCACTGAAACAGCCCAAACATTCTCTTGAATCGATTTTGATCGGTACCAGCCCAAAAAGTCTCTTAAACCCGTACTTTCTCTTAAACCGTGGCCACTACTGTATATGTATGGCGGCTCCCCATGTGCCGGTCCGCACCAAACGCCGTTTGTGATGCCCAGACCAACCCGACCCCAGACCTGACCTTGACCCTAACCCTTCAAAAGGCTCGAGGTCTGCTCGGTGTCGGCTGCCTGCTCGGTGTCGGCTCGAGGTCGGCAGGGGCAGTCATGCCATACAGACATCGCCATTACATTTACGTGCAAATCAGAAAAAAAACTTACACGTACGTGCAATTAAACGGTACAGGGTAGCACAGCTCCAGAGAGTAGCTCCCCGTAAGCGCACCGGCAGCAGACAAGCAGTTGTTGCTCCGGCCTCGTATGATACCACGGGTACATGCGTACTATATTAGATACACCAAGAAGTGGTCGTTATGGCTGCTATGTGTGTGTGTGTGTGTGTGTGTTCTTCACATTAAACCGTTTTTCTACTCGTCGACATCCAGCACACCCATTGTCCGTACTGATTCTTCACCCTAGAAAGATCAGCTCTGTGGTCACAAGCCACGACACAGAGATAATGCATCGTAATGCATTCGACAACGCAATGTCATGCCCTAGTACTGGGTACGACAGGCACAACATACATACGTCAGCAACAGAAATACATTGGAAGAGAGAAATACGAAATGAACAAAAACAAAAACAAAAACAAAAAACAAAAACAAAATAAGAAAACAAATAAAAACAAAGATGAAAATAAAACAAAAAATGAAACAAACAAAACGAAGGGGAAATCGAAGAAACAACCCAACCGGAGAGGAGAGCCAAAGCTCGGAAAAGAAACACAATAAAATGAAATAAAATAAATTAAAGTAAAACCAAAATAAGATAATCCGAACACGAGCCAAAAACCTGGACACGCAAGGAGGGAACAGAGGGGAAAAAAATACCCCAGAAAATGACGAAAAGTGCTATGTACCTACTAGTCGGCCTGGTACCTTGCTACCCTGTCTGCCATCTCCTTCCTGCCTTCGTCCACCGTGTCTCCCTTCTATTCCTCCTGTTGCCCCCCCTGCCCCCATTCCCTTGGACGGCTTTCCTTCTACTCCTCCTGTTTCCCCCCCTCCCCCCTTTGTGTTCTTCTCATTAAACCAAAATACCTTGTAAAAGAGAGAAACAACGAAAGAAACCAAGACAAAATAAATAAATAAATAAATAAAAAGGGGAGCCAAAGCACGGGAGATAGAAACATACCCCGAGCATGAGCCAAAATGGACATGCAAGGGGGAAAGAAAGGAAAAAAATCTATAGCTGTATGTAGCCCAACGATATTCGTAATATAAACGATTTCGTTCGATTGTGGTACGTTTTCTACACGCACTTCGTTTTGTCAACGTACTCGCCTGTTGAGCCATATTATCATGTGTATACAACGAACTATGGTATCATAAGAGTGCCAAATTGGTATCGGTCAACTGGTTAAGTTCTTCCATCAAACCAAACACGAAAGTGCAACGAAACACAACGGTGCTCGTACTTGCACTGCACCACTGCTGTACTCGTCCAGATAGGTCCGATTGTCGTTGCGGTTGACATCTTTTTATTCATTGTTTTGCGCATCCCGTCTATTATGTAGAGGAAAAAAAACAATTCAGCTGTGAGATCGACCAAACAGGATATTTTTATGAAAACTCAGCTTTGCAAGCTGCGTGTGATACTGTGTACTTCAATCGCGCGTGTTACGGGGGGTGTACCCTCGTGAAGGATACAGGTCGGTGACTCCCCTGCCAATGCCAGGGTCAACAGGACCAAGACGTTCAGCCTTGTTCTGCGCACGGCAACTGTATAACCCGCTTTAAAGGGGACAAAACCATACATCTGTGGATTTCAGTATGCATCAAACAATTGATAATTGTTGTAGTGTGAGTTAACGTATGGAGTGGGCTACCTGGGTCTACAGAAGTGGCTATGGTTTAAGAGAGTGCTGGAACCGGCCAGAATGGTATCTTAAATCCGTATTTCTCTAATGACGAAGACAATATTCTCTTAAAATCGCCCTGTTGACCCTGATAGCTACACTGTAGTTGTAAGGGGAGTCGCCGACCTATATCCTTAGTGAGGACACACAACTCGTAAACGCGCGATCGGAGTATCACACACAGCTTGCAAAGATGAGTTTCGACGAAATCTTCGATCTCACAGCTGGAGTGTATTTTCATTTTTTTTAAGATTCTCTTATCTGTAGAAACGATTGAAGAGAATATTCTCTCGAATCGTAGCCAAATTCGGTTAGGCTGTTCAAGATGAGGTTCACCGCGTACACCGCCGTCGGAGCTTGTTACAGGCATAAATATCATGTTACAAAAGGCAGCTAGGTACCCCCAGGCCCCCTGGCCGACCTGGCTCCAAACACTTGCTCATCATCCGTTGTTGACGTACACATGTACGTACTGCTGTACCCACCGAGAATCGTACTGTACCGGTACACGGACTAATAATACTGTTGCATGGTGTTGCACACCTCTTCGTTATTCATATCGTGTGGTATATTGTCGAGTGCGGGTAATGTCCTTACCGCACCTGCTCACATCAGTAAGTTGGCGCTTATATCTTCGAAATCTCTTTTACGGCACAAACCCGAGGGCCGACGGACTCATGGAACCAGGACGCCCCTCTCACGCCAACACCAACCCGCCGACCCTAAACTTACCCACCCGCCACCCACAACAAAGTGTCCCATGCATTCCAGCCCAAATAAAACGAACCTAGAAAAAGCGAAAAAAAACGAGATACTACTGACTGTACGGGCTAAAAATAAACCGAAGCGCAGCAAACCGACGACTTGTCTCTCTCGGCCTCCCTGGTGAAACGCTACTGGAAAAAGTCTCTCATGAACGTCTGCTTCGTTTCCCTCGACCCGTGGGCTCTCATCCAAGCTAGCTTAGCCTTGCGAAGGTGGTAAGATACGTCGGGCATGTGGCACTTCTCTGCGATGTCCTCGAGTCACTGTTTTTGCTATTAATACCCCTGAGTACGGCGGGGTTACGATTCACGAGAATTTCACTGAAACAGCCCACACATTCTCTTGGATCGATTTTGATCGGTGCCAGCCCAAAAAGTCTCTTAAACCCGTACTTTCTCTTAAACCGTGGCCCCTACTGCATGTGTATGGCGGCTCCCCATGTGCCGGTCCGCACCAAACGCCGTTTGTGATGCCCAGACCAACCCGACCCCAGACCTGACCTTGACCCTAACCCTTCAAAAGGCTCGAGGTCTGCTCGGTGTCGGCTGCCTGCTCGGTGTCGGCTCGAGGTCGGCAGGGGCAGTCCTGCCATGCATACATCGCCATTACATTTACGTGCAAATCAGAAAAAAAACTAACGTACATGTACGAGTACGTGGTAGCACAACTCCAGAGAGTAGCTCCCCGTAAGCGAACCGGCAGCAGACAAGCAATTGTTGCTCCGGCCTCGTATGATACCACGGGTACGTGCGTACTATCATTAGACACACCAAGAAGTGGTCGTTATGGCTACTTATTTAGCTGTATGTAGCCCAAGGATATTCGTAATATAAACGATTTCGTTCGATTGTGGTACGTTTTCTACACGCACTTCGTTTTGTAAACGTACTTGACTGTTGCGTCATTTTTTTTTTTTGTCATCACACTTGTACTTTCCAGCTTCTGGACAAGCCGTGGTCACAGGTGTCGTCCCTTCCCCCCGGTTCTTGTCTTCATTTTTTATCGCGCATAGAGTTCAGCAATCCCACTGCTAGTCCATTTTTCATCGAGTGTTGCTAACTCACGCTCTCGCGCTTTCCGCAAGTCAACTTTTGCACAAGAAAAGGTTCCAACGAATTTATACGAGTATGCACTCGGGGGGATTCGAACTAACGAAACTGACCTATACCAGGCTCAAAGATAATCTGATACGCCACCGGGGCGATCGGCTAACCATCATAAGTATTATCATATGCATACAACGACCTATGGTATCATAAGAGTGCCAAATTGGTATCGGTCAACTTCCATCAAACCAAACACGAAAGTGCAACGAAACACAACGGTGCTCGTACTTGCACTGCACCACTGCTGTACTCGTCCAGATAGGTCCGATTGTCGTTGCGGTTGACATCTTTTTATTCATTGTTTTGCGCATCCCGTCTATTATGTAGAGGAAAAAAAACAATTCAGCTGTGAGATCGACCAAACAGGATATTTTTATGAAAACTCAGCTTTGCAAGCTGCGTGTGATACTGTGTACTTCAATCGCGCGTGTTACGGGGGGTGTACCCTCGTGAAGGATACAGGTCGGTGACTCCCCTGCCAATGTCAGGGTCAACAGGACTAAGACGTTCAGCCTTGCTCTGCGCACGGAAACTGTATAACCCGCATTAAAGGGGGCAAAACCATACATCTGTGGAATTCAGTATGCATCAAACAATTGATGAGTGTTGTAGTGTGAGTTAACGTATGGAGTGGGCTATCTGGGTCTACAGTAGTGGCTACGGTTTAAGAGAGTGCTGGAACCGGCCAGAATATTCTCTTAAATCCGTACCTGGTATTTCTCTAATAACTATTCAAGACAATGTTCTCTCATCTACATGGACACGATTGAAGAGAATATTCTCTTAAATCGTAGCCATATTCGATAAGGCTGTTCAAGATAAGGTTCACCGCGTACACCGCCGTCGGAGCTTGTTGCAGGCATAAATATCGTGTTACTTATGTCAGCTAGGTACCCCCAGGCCGAGCTAGCTCCAAACACTTGCTCATCATCCGTTGTTGACGTACACATGTACGTACTGCTGTACCCACCGAGAATCGTACTGTACCGGTGCACGGACTACAGCTGCATGGTGTTGCACACCTCTTCGTCCTTGATATCGTGTGGTATATTTTCGAGTGCGGGTGATGTTCCTACCGCACCTGTTCACATCAGTAAGTTGGTGTTTCTATCTTTCACATCTCTTCCACGGCACAAACCCGAGGGCCGACGGACTCATGGAACCACGGACGCCCTGCTCGCTCCAACACTAACCCGCCTACCCTAAACCTACCCACCCGCCACCCACAACAAGGTGGCCCATGCATTCCAGCCCAAATAAAACGAACCTAGAAAAAGCGAAAGAAAAAACGAGATACTACTGACTGTACGTGCTAATAACGAACGCGCTAAAAATCGACCGAAGCGCAGCAAACCGACGACTCGTCTCGATCGGCCTCCCTGGTGAAACGCTACTAAAAAAAGTCTCATGCACATCTGCTTTGTTTCCCTCGACCCGTGGGCACTCATCCAAGCTAGCTTAGCCTTGCGAAGGTGGTAGGATACGTCGGGCATGTGGCACTTCTCTGCGACGTCCTCGAGTTCACCGAACGTTTTTGCTACCTCTGAGTACGGCGGGGTTACGATTCAAGAGAATTTCACTGCAACAGCCCAAACATTCTCTTGAATCGAGTTTGATCGGTACCAGCCCAAAAAGTCTCTTGACCCCTCTACAACTGGGAACCCGTTTTTGGGGACAAAATTACTCGGATTTAGTATAGGGAGGGCTTCGGGGGCTCTAAAGGGGTTAAACCCGTACTTTCTCTTCCATTTTTTCTCTAAAACCGTAGCCACTACTGCACCACCTTTGGTTTGTTTGTGTTTTTTCCCTGGGGTATTCCTCAGCTCCAGGGTGACTGGAGCTTGTCCTGTCACCACGGACTTGATTATGCGAGCTAATGTGAAAACAACAACAATGGCTGGCAGGCCATCCCGCTCCCACATCAGTAATAATTTCAGTATAAAAAAACGGTTTCCTGAAGGTCCTTACAAAGTCGAGCCAAGATTTCTTAACCAAGTTCTTCAGTGTTATCGCGCATTTGCTGACTGCTGAAGAGAGCATCGAGTGTATTTCTTTACATTCTGTAGACTCGCTGGCAAACTACGAGAGTGTTAAACCTTTAACGGGGTGCAAGCTACGAGTATATTAGCTGGTATCATATCATAGGTCAAGGACGAGCACGGCGAACGTAAGCCGTCCACGTACGTGTGTTGTATTTTCGTGTATTTTTCAATTTTTGGGCTAGTGGTTGGTTTGTTGAGATCGAGTTCTTTGTTTGGGCTGATGATCATACACTTGAGCACGTGCAAAACAAAGCCATGAAGCGTACTGCAACTGTTGAACAAAATCGTCGGACAATTAATAACACAGCATCCACACCCACAATTCACAATGACTACCGTTGGTCGCAGCAATGCCTGCGCAATCGAGGGCCACCCTTTGTAGCTGGCAGACCCACCGGCTGCGTGCACGATAGCAACGCAGGCCGTCGGGGTAACGAGACCCATCCCATCACGCAGCACAGATAACGCTGGCATGTGACAAGTTGTTCGTCATACGAAACAGGTCCCCTGCGGTAGGTTCTCACCTGGTGAATATATTTTTCTGGCTTGCTCAGCAGCGCTAGCCGAGGCCGTTGCCGTAGCAGACCTGATGAGCGCAATCTCTTTCTCCCGGAGCCTATCCAGCTGCTGCATGGACAGGCGCAACAGCTCAAGCAATGGTGCGCGGTCCTTCGCGGAAGTCAGTCCCAGGAATCCCCTAGGCTCAGCGCCATCTCCGTCGCTGCCCATCAGCGCCGCCTTCACGCAATCTATCTCACGCACCGTGTCATCTATCTCGTCGGAGAGCTTTGCCATCACACTAGCACCGCCCACCCCGCCAGAATTCTCTTGCAGGACGCAGAGTCCCTCAGCAGCACTTGTGTCTCTTGCTCTCCTCAGGATTGGGGCGCAAACTGAAAATCAGCCTCCAAAATCTTAAGAACTAAATGGGCCCGCATGCGTAATGCCTCAACATATAATGGAAGTCCTTGATTTTCTGTTTTAATTTTCTCGCTCTTGTGTTTCAGAGGTGCGCTGTCGATGGAGCGCCCGGCCCTCTTCGTTGGCGACGCTGAGGAAGGGGAGGCTACTCTGCAAGAATATCAGGTGTGTGTTTTGATCTGGTAGCCTATTTATAGTTCGGCCCTAGCTTGCGTGCAGCCCGGCCGTTTCTAATCGGTTTTTAGGGACCTAGGCTTGTTGTTCAGCCTGTCTCTTGCTGCGAGAGATACTCCGTACGTACATGGAAGCAGCTGCAGTGAAGTATCACATGGAGCAGCAGAGCGCGACACGGATATGGCCAGCAGCCAGAGCTGTGTGGTATATTAAAATTGTAACGTTTTCGTCTTACGTAGAGATATCGGCCGCAATGACGCTTCGACCCGGGCTTTTTATCACCCAAATCGAAATGTTAATGTTCCAGTTGCGTACCCGGTCAGGCATCATACCGGAGGGGCAAGTTCTGCTCACATGGCAGCTCATGATCGGAAACCAAAACACCACCCCGAACGTAAGCACCCTGAACAAGGTCATCTCTTATAACAGGGTAGCGTATCCGAATCCGAAAATGAGATGGAATTTGGGATTGCAGAACCAGACGGGCAGAATCGGACCGACAACCCCTACAGGTGTACTAAGAAACCCGAATTTCAGATTGTTTTCGGACAGAGTTCTCGCGAAATATACCTGCGGTATTGCTGTACTGCTTCCTTTTATACTGTATTGAAACCACAAGCAGGTTCTAGACCAGATTGTGCCCCGGAGATAAAACACATCGTATCGTTTGTAGAATACAATCGTATTTATTAGAGATTATAGATAAATTTGTGTCAAGCATTAGTGTAGAACTAGGAGTTAACTATTAATATGTTGATCTCACAGACTGGACTATTGCCTTATACAATGAAATAAAGAAATGTCTGGAATCTGTAGAAGAAAAAAGACAAACACGCCCTACCGCGGGTAACATTGATTTTTGTGCAGCTAAGAAAGCTTTCGAACAAGCAAAAAATAAAATAGATACTAAGGCCATTTCTTATGCAGTCGGATTCCGCCAGTCGAAAACGGCCCTTTTCGGCTGGACTTTTTTTCGACCGCTGGATTCTTCTGGTCCTTATTATCGTCAGTCGAGTTGATTTTATAGTTTTTGTGCTCTTCCTAGAGGCGGTTGGTGTGGGGGAGTACTGCTGTACAGCAGGCGAAATCGGTTGGCAGCTGTGCTTCGCGCTGTCTCCGCGAGCAACGGCTCGACGAACCTTCGTCCCAGCGAGTTGGTGGCTTTGGGCTTAGCCGAAAGCCGCCAAAGCTACGACGTTCGTGGAGTTGCACTCAGCCGAGAGCCGCCGAAGCTACAGCAGGCGCAGCCGTTGTTGGCAGCATGGGATCGAGACCACGCGCTGCTGCCGTCGTGTGATACACGCTGCTGGCGAGCGGAACTAGGAATGCGCCACGCTGACTTGCTGCGAGAAGCAACAGCAGGGGTAGCCAAGCCAGCGTCAGCGCCTTGTATGATACTGCAGTGTGGTACCTGGTATGGGTGTGTGGCCGTGTGGCCGTGTGGGTGTGTGTTTGGTGGTGGGATGGGCGATGCGATCGGTTAAAAAAACACGTGTAAATTTTTTTCGACTGAGTTCTTCGACTGGAGGATCCAGTCGAAAAAGTCGAGTTTTTGGACTGGATCCGCCAGTCGGATTTCTCAGTCGACAAAAGTTGAGTCGAAAAAGCCCGATTTGGGCTTGAGTAAAAAAAGGCCGTTTTCGACTGACAAATCCGACTGCATAAGAAATGGCCTATTAATAACTGTATCACAAAAGTTGATGAAGCAGCGAACTGCTTATGTATCATGTGTAAATGCTATAAAAGGGTGGTGATGCAGGAGTTGGATAATCCAGGATATAAACGAGTGGAAGGGGATAACTTAGAGACGATAATGGATAAAAAAAAAAATCTTCTTTTTTTTTTTATCCTCCGGCGGATGGGGAAGAGTAAAGCTTTAGCTCACCACACTTCCACGTACTTTCATACCCGTCGTGTGTCGATTTAACTCAGATGCTTTCGCAGCCCAACGCTAGCTGGCGTACCCTTCGGGTCCCATTGTAGGTATAGCGTAAGCTGTCCCTATCAGTGGTCTTCGTTACAACCCCAATGGATAACATCATTGAACGGCAATAGGAATATTCAAATATAGAATGCTTGCCAATTCCAAATATTTGTGTAGCACTAGATGGGTCAGAGGCGATTCTGGAAAAATGTCCTAAACTAACTCGTACCCGTAAGATATCTCATGCCCAAATTGCATAAAGCAATACCAGCTTTTAGGGGCATTACATCATGTTGTAGAACTATCACTGAAGGAATAGCGAAGATAGTTGAGGCAATTTTAGTGGGCATTAGGCCTGTATTACACGCAATATGGCGCAAAGAATGCCTGCCTACGTATTGGTCTTGTAGCGAAGGAATGTTGGATTACCTCTGGAGGAAGCGATATTGTTGAACTTATGCGTGACTTGGATAAAAAGGCAGCTTCAGTTACCCCAATTGGTGAAAATAAATTACCTCACCAGTTAGAAACGTTGGTTTTGTAGCAATGTATCCTAATATCCCAGTTTCGTGCTTGAAAAGAATTATGAAAGAACTCTTGGAACTGGTATTCACGCATGAACAAGTAATTTATGGATATAAATGCGTGTGCGTGAAGTTCGGGTACAAAAATGACGAGGTGACACCTAAGTGAACGAGGTTGTTGTTGTTCTCACATTACCTCGCATTATCAAGTCCGTGGTCACAGTACATGGTCCAGTCACTCTGGAGCTGAGGAATACCCCAGGGAAAAACACAAACAACTCAAGGTGGTACACGCATACATCACAGCTGACGCAACTCATGCCTCCGCCAGAAACATATAAAAGTGATCGAAGTATCACACACAGCTTGCAAAGATGAGTTTCGGCAAAAAATTCGATCTCACAGCTGGAATGTGTTTTAATTTTTATAATAAAAGTGAAATCGGGAGTCAGTCTACGATGTGCCAGGTCGATACCGGTGCATACGTCTCATTACTCACGCCTGGAGAAACCGACTAGACCGCTTGCCACCCAAGAAAGACTACAACGTACCTGGTATATTTTTTTAATATTACACGTACGAGTAGTATCTATCACCCCGCATACGCACGACAGACGCAAGTCAGTTGGAGAAAAGAAACAAAGAAAAGAAAAGAAGATGAAGGAACGGAAAGAAAAGAGAAGAAAGCGAAACAAAAGAAAACGAAAACGGAAAGGAAAGAAAAAGACAAGAAAAGCAAGAAAGACAAAACAAGGAGAGGAAGCAAGGAAAAGAAAAGAGGTAAATAGGTCTGAACACCCTCCAGGTGAAGTATCTGAAGATCCCGATGTTTAACGGGAAATTTATGTACACGTAGCGAGATAAATTGTGTGAAGGGATAAACTTCGTTCTAAATGAAGGCTCTGTACAATTTGGAAGTAATATATAAAGATGAGTTTCGACGAAATCTTCGATCTCACAGCTGGAGTGTATTTTCATTTTTTATAATATAGTTTCCGCGCACAGACTGACTAACATAACCCTGTTGACCCTGATAGCTACACTGTAGTTGTATGGGGAGTCGCCGACCTATATCCTTAATGAGGACACACAACTCGTAATACGCGCGATTGGAGTATAACACACAGCTTGGAAAGATGAGTTTCGACGAAATCTTCGATCTCACAGCTGGAGTGTATTTTAATTTTTCATGATATATAAACAATCGTCCGGGATATTTATGGGAACTGCTCCTGCACCGGATTTAGCGAACGATTTTGCATTTATCCATGAGTTCAAACTATTACGGAGTAAAAGTTATGATAAATGAATTTGAACATGCAAAGAATAATGGTAATGAGCCCCTGTATCCGTATACGTTCATAGAACAGTATGCAAACAATACGAAAAGGTTTATTGATGATATTGTTACAGTTTCATTAGGATCACAAAGCAATGGTGCAAAGGTTGAAGAAATTGTTAAACAAGACGGGAACATACGATCGTATCAGGTGGAATGTACCCGGTGTATGTTAAAGATGTTGGTGGAGAAGAAATAGAAAACCCTGTATCTGTTGTCAAGGAACAAGCAGGTACTTGAAGCACAGCAGTACATTTTCTGAATTGGAGATTTTACAAAGTACGCCAGGGGTTTCGCAAATTAAAATGTATGATAAACGAGACCACATGGGAGCGTTGGAGTATTACCGAAGGTATCCTCATATAGAAACTAGAGAGTCTAATAGTTGTAAGCACGCCACCCTCCATTGCCAACTATGTAGATTTGCAATTAGATGTTCAGAAATTGTTTTTTTCTAAAATGCAGCCGCGAAACTAATGAAGGATATGATTAATAATAGGTATAATAGAGTTAAGATGAGGAATAAATTACACAACTTTAATAGTTCCTTCTTCGAGAGATCACTCATCACAAGAAATACGTATAAGGGGAGTAAAAAACCCAAGCGTTTGTGATGAATATTGGTTCACAGTGTAAACGGAGATTTGGAATCACATAGACCACGGAAAATAGGAACAGGAAAAGGGGATTGGATAGAAGACAGAGAAGGTAAGAAACTTCTACTGCTGTATGTAATAATTTAAAATAATGGTACGGGCAATGGTGATAGTATGGTTGTTGATTTCACTGGTGCTATGGTTGTAGTGATTGCTGTTATGATGGTGACTCATTACTCTTGTTGATGGTTAATGTTGTTTTTCGTACTTCTGTTACGTGTGATTGCCATCATCGTTGTAGTAGTTCTGGTTCAATTGTTGTTATGGTTGCGATTGTCGTTGCTTTTGTTGGTGTTCTTGTACCTATTGCTATTGTTATTGTTGTTAGAATTGTTATAATTGCTGTTATTGCTGTGGTCTGTTGCTGTGGTTACATCTTTCGATGATCTTATGGTTGTTATTGTTATTTAGAAACATGTAGATGTATCCAAACGGTTAACGGGTTGATGAAGCTATTAAAATATGTGAGATTAAACAACTGTTAAAATACAGGAGCTTAAAATGCATCCATGATCCACTGATGGAATATATAATACATCCAACCCCTAAAAACTATCTCCTATTTGTTGCACCTAAGTTACACAAAATCAATTATATCATGGTACAATCAAGGATGGTATTATACACCAATACTCCTGAGTATATTAGTACATTATACCTGAATTGACTGTGAGGGGGAACATTGAAAACCCAAATGTCCCTCACCATTTGATCAGTAGATACAAAGTGATGCATTCCCAATACCTAAGATACAACTCTAACGTATTTATTTATCAACAGAACCAACCTCAAAATTGTTAAATGATTGTGCTTACCAACACTACCAACCTCACGCTTGCAAAATTCAAGAATAAATAACATTATGACTGGTGCCCCAAATTATCTGCCTCTTACTGTCTAGTACGTACCCATGAAATATAGCCGTGAAACGGATGAACTATTATTTTGCATTTCCGTTTCGTACACAGATACTTCAATCAAGATCATGGGCAAACAACTACACAAAAAATAAGCAATGCACTTGTACACTCAGTCGGTATTGGTTCCTTGCTTAAACGTTCGCTGTGTGCGGAATCAAGGCTTTGAGCTCAGCTTTTTGTGCTACGGTACCGTGCGGTAGTGACTGAGGGGAACCAGGGAGCCTTGGTGACATGTTCAAGTGCATTGCTAAGCTGTTCACCTGCTGAAAAACTGAAAGACTTCTACCATCTGCGGCAAACATACAGGTGAACATTTGGTGATGAAGGAGTTTAATATACGAGTAAATATAACTGAAAAGAAGTGCGGTCGAAGGAAAACGATAATGGCATGTCATGGACTGGATACAAGCATTCATATTGGAGCGACCATAACGAGTCAGGAAGGACAGGATGGACTGGATATACACTGCTGCTGTGCACCGCCTATACAAGGGAAGTACCATGAGTATACCACAACATGGTGATGATGCTCACTAGTCATGCTCACAACTCGTCGGCTCACAAGTCATGCTCACCACTCGTTGATTTTCCTTGAGTGGTGTACTTCCCATTCATCGACTCTTCATATAACCTGACTCAGTAACCAAGTGCAAATAGCCAGTCTAATTAACAGGTGATAAAAGTTTATTCCCCATGCGGGGAAATAACCTCGCAATTTTTTCATGATGACATGACTCAGTAATATTATATAAGTGGTATAATATGAAGTTTAATATTAAGTGCGATCAGCTACTGTTGTAAACGAAAATTTTTCGTATTAGAATTAAACCGAAATAATGAGAGAGCAATAATAGGGTCATTTATGAAAACACAATTTGCCTTCACGCGTAACTGATATCTGTAGTCAAAATATCAGGGTGACAACGTATCAATCGTAAACCGTGGGTTCGAGTCTCACAGAGACTCCCGTCCCTTTTTTTTTCGCGTGGGACTTTTACATGGTATCTATTAGATCACTACTACTGTCTTCATACTCCCAATGTATACCAAAATCCGCCATTATAGCGCAAAAAACAAAATAATAAGTCCACCCCCAGGTGGAGAAAACTTACCTGCGCACTTAACCACAAGTACCAACAACCCGGACCAAGCCATACATCCGCGAACCATCCACCATACATATGATAGAGCAACATAGTGAAAACTACAGAAATAACTTCTTTATGTAGATATGATGTTAATGTAGTTCAAAATTCCTCGCCTCAAGTGAAAATACCAACACCTATCATATAGTGGAGAAAACGTTTTTTTTACAAAAGAATAGGAGCCCTCCCATTGAGAAGAAATATTACCCACGTAGTTTATTACAAGTACCAACAAGCAGCTTGAAAAAATGAGTATTGACCCGAAATTCGTCCAAGTCACAGCTGACGTCCTGGAAATATTTTTATAGAATGTTCAGAGTGACACCGTATCAATTTGGAACCGCGGGTTCGAGTCCCACAGAGTCCTTTTTTGGGGGGGGTGGAGTAGCCGACTTTTCTTCTCGAATGCTGTATTAATATGAACATATTAGATAACTAGTAATACTCTGTATTCGTGCTCCTCCCGATGTTAAAGCGGGGAAAAAAACAAAATAAACCACCTACCATGCATACGATAGAGCAGTATAGTGGAAACGACAGTAATAAATTTGTAAGATATGATGTTAGATCTAGCTCAGAATTCCCCACCGAAAGTAAAAATACCAACACTTGATATTATAATGGAGAAAACAAAACACATAGACCTATCTATATATATTTTAGGACCCCGCTCCCAAAAAAAAACTCACCCATATAGTATATTTTAAGTACCAACAACGCAGCTTGCAAAGATGAGTTTTGACCCGAAATTTCATCGAACTCGCGTCTGACGTCCTTGAGATATTTTTTTATATATGCTAAGCAAACAGTGATCGCTCGATCACAGCAGTACTCATGTACGCCGCACCAGAGCACCCCAGCGCACGCAGATGAAGCTTACAGTATTATCGTGGATGAAAAGACGAGGAAAGCGCGCCGTGTGCGTTTCACGCGGTGAGGGCCGTCTTCTCCCTCGCTCCCGACGATCTCGTGCATTAACAACGACACGTCGCAGATGGCGGCTGTCCTCGTCCTCGACGACAACGAGTAGCGCGTTTTTTTTCTGTTGGGCGAATGCTGCCGTCGCGGCTGCGAGGAGACTGGCAAGGCTCTCGTAGTCGTCACCATCATTATCCGATCCCGTCGGCTCGTGGCGAGGCCCGAGGTGTGTGCAAGTGGGTAGCGGGATACAGCATCAGCATGAGTACGCCGATGATTCGTGTTGCCTGCTCAGCAGATAGAATGTCTGATGCGTGTCTTGTGAATTGTATTACTGCAACTACTGCTGTTTTTCAGGGATTTTCACGGGTCGGGTCAAATCTCGCGGGTCGGGTCGGATCGGGTTGGGTCGGGTCAGCTGACCCGACCCAACCCGTGAAAGTTTCGATACGTCTTCACCCGACCCGACCCGCCGCAATCCGGGTGACCCGCGATATGCGGGTTACATGCGGGTCAGGTCAGCTTGACCCGTGACATTTATCACGGGTCAAAGTCGAAGAGTCACGGGTCGAAGCATGTATACCTCGGTCGGTTGGTTGGTCCTTGGTCCCTCGTACTTTTCCCAGGATGTCGTGCTCTATGGTTCTTTCTACCGGTATTGTTTGTAGCAGTATTTTGTGGTGTGCACGCGAAAAATGATAAATAAACCGCAACCCACACGCATGGGCAATGTGCCACGCCCGTAGCGCTAGACCACCGGGTCGACCCGACGAGCGACCCGACGAGCGAGTTATCTATGCAGTCTCTGGCCCCGGCAAGCACCCTACCTGAGCCGCCCCGGCAGCCAGCCCACAACTGGGGCGGTGGATCTGTCAGCAGGGGCTGCGATCCGCGAGGATGCGTTGTCTGCTGCTGCTGCTGCTGCTGCTTTGACGGCGACTGCTCTTGTTGCTTTTTTACGTTTGGTCACATTTCGCACTGACTGGTGGTATGATAATTCTCGAGCTAGCTACTACTGCAGTTAATACTGCATCTATCTTCTATCTACTATGCAGTCTCCAGCCCCGGCAAGCAGCCTATCTTAGCCGCTCCCGGCAGCAAGCCCACAACTGGGGTGGTGGATCTGTCACCAGCGGCTGTGATCCGCGAGAACCCGGGGTATGCTGCTGGTGCTTGCTGCTGCTAGTGCTTGCTGCTGCCAGTGCTGCTGCTGCTGCTGCTGCTGTTGCTTTGACGACGACTGCCCTTGTCTTTTTTACAATTGGTCACATTTATTGGTACTGGTATGACGGTATTATTACTACTGTTACGGCTTCGGCCGGCACGGGATTCGCGTCACACTGTACGTCATGGCACGAGTAGCTAGGGGTACTGCCTGGTGATTGTTCTACACGCTGTGATGACATGATCGGAGCATCGGCACGAGAGAGGCAGGACCCGGTAATTTTTGTATGCATTACGGATCCGCGGATCGGACCCGCACGGCAATGGCCCTCAGCTGTTAATTTGAAAAAGGGCGGACCCGCGGGCCAGATCCGCGGGTTTGACCCGCGGGTCAGCCGAAAACAACCCGCGGGTCATGATGGCTTGACCCGCGAGTAACCCGTATCTCGCGGGTCATGACCAGACCCGACCCGCGAGGTTTTGAAAACCTCTTGACCCGACCCGACCCGACCCGCGAGATTTTGAAATCTCTTGACCCAACCCGACCCGACCCGCGAAATTTTTTAAGCTTATTGACCCGACCCGACCCGACCCGCGAGATTTTGAAACCTCTTGACCCGACCCGACCCGACCCGTGAGATTTTGAAATGTTAATCACTCGAACCGACCCGACCCGCGAGACCCCTTGACCCGACCCGCGGGTTCGATCATGACCCGTGAAAAGCCCTGCTGTTTTTGGCTTGTTACACGTGTGTTACCTCCCATGACGTATGGAAAACCAAATCCGGAGGTCATTTTCGGATACGATTTCATTCGAACCTGGGTCCCAGTTTTCGGGTGAGGCCGACGCGAAAACGATACCGTAACATGAAAGCCTGAAAAATCACCGGTTTTGGGCCCGTAAGATTTTCGAACCGGTTTGTCGATCCGAGAGCGTTCTTTTTCGGATCCAGAAACGGCGTTATACGAGATGGCCTAAGGACCTGTATAATGGGGAAAACGAAACCTAAAAAGCGAACAGACTTCGCCTTTTGGTGAGAAAGAGAGGAGGGTGTCAAAACGCAGCTAATCCCTGAAACACAAAGGCTAAAGGATTGAAGTCAATAAATGTCACCGGTCAAGGTGGGGCGGCAGCACTGGCGCAACATCCAGCTGCGGTAGAGGCGACGCCCAGCCCTCAAGAAAGAGTGGAGTGTGCCCGTACAACTAGCCGACCATAGCCTGCAGTTGCAAGGGCACCGGTGTCCTGAAGCACGAGATTAGGGCTCGACAAAGTGCACTTGGCGGCCAAACAACAGTATCATCATTTGCTAGAACGCACGATTTTACGGAATAGGTTGTACAGGAGCACTCCATGCGATCAGGGACGACGTCACGGGCCACAGTTTTTGGTTGCGGTGATGGAAGCTGCATCAACCGTCACCAGCCGCGTGTTCTTCCTGGTTATCTGCTCTGTCTTCTGTGTGTCTCGTCTACGGGGCGTTAGTAGCTGGGGTTGTCGGCGTGGTGTCGGTTAGGTTAGGGTTAGATTGGGATGGGTGCGACGCCCTCTCCTGGTTTGTAACACAAGGCAACCCGAAAGCACGAGTGAAAAATTCGTCACATTTTTTATGCGTTCCGCCTGGCATGTTTAGCGTGCACACCTGGTAAAGAAACTAGAATCCCCCCCCTGCCCCGTCCGTCCGTCCGTCTGTCTGTCCGTGGACCTGGGTGCTTATTGTCAAGGAGGCGTATTGCCGGTTCCGGGTTGCGAACGGTTCGCAGTTCCATGCGAGGTTCTGGGTAAAAAAATGACTGCTTTGATAATTAGTACCAACCCCTATGAATACGAACGCCGCCCTATGGGTGTTGAAAACCTCCGCATTTTAAGCCTTATCACAAGGGGATGGTAGCGATCTGTCCCCTGCCGCATGTGGTTTTTGCGGTATGTCGTGGTTCTCGAGTGCGGTTCTCGCAATGACTGATTTAGCGGTAGTACCGATAAGTTCGCGAACTTACTGGCGGCAGTAACACGCATCCCTGCTGCATAATGTGCCAGGCAGAGGTATACCAGGTGTTAGTGGTTGGTGATGAACATCGAACGATAATTTAAGTTGGACAAGATACCGTTAGCCATTGGCACCAGTCTTTGAACGTAAGTCTAATGATGACTTCGAAGTTTACAAGTTCGATGTTGGATACGATGTCGAAGCATCAATAATACGCTTTCGGGGACTTGATGTTGGATGGGTTTTTGCTGTTCTAGAAGGCACGGAGGACCTTATCTACTCTCCATGCCCGGGTTTGCGGGTGAATCTAAGACTCTAATCTCTTCTCGGCCCAGTTTGTTATGCCGCCTTTTCAATTGGCCGCATTTCTGAACCCTCTGCTGGGTTCGTTCCTTTTAGCTGGGAGCGTATGCGTCACGACGATACCACGATACGGTTTCATCTGTCGTACCGCAGCATATGATTATCTCCATATTGACCTTCCGCGCTTTCTCGACGGAAGGCTACGCCTGGACTTTGCGGTGCTGCAGCAGTATTAATAGTGGTCGAAATTCGGCCGTCACGAAGTTTGCACTTCACTTGCGGACAGACAGCTACAGCTTCTCACAACAAACAGTCACAGCCCTCAAAATGGAGTGACACCCCTCATGGGTTTTTGGGGGATGCGTGAGGGCGCCGGGTGCACCAGACGCCAGACAGCGGTGGTAAGCAACCAGAAACCGCTTACGGGGTGGTGTGCGTGTTCGTTTCATTGAACTGATGTTTCCAGCCATCCATATCCAGCACAGCCAGTGTCCGTGCCGATGTCTCATCGCGGGACGAGCTCTGCTACTGCTGTGGTCACAAGCTACGAGACAGAGATATTGTACACGCTGCAGATGTAGCAAGGTGCTTCGGCCATGCCATGCCAACCGCAATAGGCACGCGGGCACAAAACAAAAACGTGGAGGCCGGCACACCAGAGCATTTGCATGGAAGAGGAAAACTAGAACAAAATATTAAGAATACAAAGGAAAAAAACGGAGAAAAGGAGATGGACAGGAAGAGGGGAGCAGGACGGCACTGCACAAAAAATGACGTCATCCAACCAACATCGTGGACAGCAACAACGAATGACCTACTGTAAGAGCAGGAGCAGTGCCGCATGTGCGCACTGCTGTAGTGTTCTGGCGCACGCTGTGGTGGTGTTCTGGTGAAGTCGACTTTGCCAGCCAGCAGCACGAAAAACTGGCACAATCGGAGACATGGTTCTTGTCGCGCGCCTGGCGTCGTACCATGGCTGCTTCGTACGTCACCGATGACGAAAGTGCTACGGATCACCGGTTCGCTGGTTTCCTCGTGTTTTTAATGACACGAATTTGGTGTAACCCCAGCCACTCCGACCAAGATGTGACGGCGTGTTTATCGCGGGTGTTCCGAAAATATACAGGGGTTTTCACGGGTCATGACCAGGCCCGCGTGTCGGATCTGGAGGTTAAAACAAAAAGAATCGAGTCGAGTCAGTTCGCGTCAGGAGGAGGTGTTCAAAGTCTCATGGATTTGGTCGGGCCGGGTCAGGAGGTTTTCAAATTTCACGGGACGGGCCGGGGTCACCCTGCCCCGATCCGACCCGCGAAAACCGGCCCGACCATCGAAAGGCCCTGAAAATAAACCGTCAGTTAGTCTAATACTGTAAGCGTCGACGGCTGATTGTTATAAAAAATGAAAATACACTCCAGCTGTGAGATCGAAGATTTCGTCGAAACTCATCTTTGCAAGCTGTGTGTGATACTCCGATCGCGCGCATTACGAGTTGTGTGTCCTCATTAAGGATATAGGTCGGCGACTCCCCTTACAACTACAGTGTAGCTATCAGGGTCAACAGGATGATTTTAGTCAGTCTGCGCGGAAACTATAAAACCCGTTTCTGAGGGGGACAAAATCTGACAGCTGTGAAGGGAAAGGGGGCCTGGTTTCGATCAAAAGCGAGCGGGTTTGGAGGGGGGGTGGGGGGGGAAGGGGGCAATTTGTGCATGTAAGCTATAAATCCTTTCGAGGGGATAAATCTGACGGTTTTGGCACCAGTATATTATTGGGGGCGGGGGGGGGGGGGGTTGGGGCCGGGGGGGGGGGGGGGGGGGGGGGGGTTGGGCCGGGGGGGGGGCGGGGGGGGGGGCAGCTCAATATGTGCCTGGAAACTAAACATTATTTTGAGGGGATAAATGTGACGGTTTTGGAAATAATACATCAGTTTATCATGTATATCCTGGGGTAAGTCGTACAATCAGTGAGTAAAGAGAGGGTGGAGTGTTCGAGGGGGTGGGGTTGGGATGGGTTGGGGGGGAAGGTGGGGGGTGGGGGCGGGGGGGGGGCATACTAGTGCCTCGTTTTCATGAATTGTTTTGGTTTGTGCGCGTTTCCACACGTTTCTGCCCCTTTTTCTGCCCCATCGTTCGACACCGCTCTTGTTAGACCGGTGACAATGGAAGACCAAAAGTTTGAAATTGCTCAAGATCCCAGCCAAACTTTGCATGAACAGTTACCTATGGACCCAATCTGGAAGATTTGTTTTTGAAAGTTTCCACAATTGCGGGAAAAACAAACGATTTCTCGCGGCGATCGTGGCCAACATCAGCCTGAGAAATTCTCAGGCAGGTCTTGGATTGGACGCGGCGCAATTTCGTGTGGTCCACACACTTCGTTCGACAAAATCAATGACAGCGTCGTGAACTATGAACGTGGCGAGCTCGTCAGGGGCTCCGACCCCCCCTTGGTGTACAGCGCTCACTCTACGGCCGGTGATTTGTGGCGGGCGCTGTGTTAAAAACACTTTTAGCGGCTGGTGTGTAGAAAACTGAGACAAAAACTCTCCATCTTCTCCCACCGGGTGAAAAACAGAATTTCGAGAGGATGTGACGGAAGACCACAGGACAGCACAAGCAACCTCTCACACCCTCGGGCATGAATCGAGATGAACTCTTCAGCGCTGTCACCTACACCCATGTGGCCTTGTCCGGAACGAAGAGGAGCGACCATGGGTTGTCTCTATCTCGAGATCGAAGGTCAATCGTGTTCGGTGGGCAGCGTTAATCAAGGCTTGATGAAAGCAGACAAATTTACCTGTTGGACCGCATGGCCCAAAAAATAGCCCAAAAAAAAACATCTTGGTCATGTTTTCCCCATTAGCGACGTTACCCGGAATACTTCAGCAAATTACGCCCAAAAAAAGGTTTGGAAACTTTTTTGCCAAAATATCGCTCTTATTATTGTCATCGGTCTTAGTAGCACCTCTGGACGGTTTTTAGACGAATTTCGGAACATTCCCTTTTAACGTCGTGCCTGACCTCTCTTACCACTTTTGTCCACCTTTATGAACATTTCGGCACGTGTCTGACCTTTCCTATTACTTTTGTCTGCCTTTATGCACATTTGGGCACTCGACCGCCCCCCCCCCCCGGACGAGGCCAGGTGCGAGAGCGCATGAAACAAGGCCTTCCGGCGGTTTCAGCGGAGGAATACTTGTTACGTGTTAGGTGCGTACGCCGCTTCCGTTGTGAAACCCCTTTGGGACTCGACTCGAGGAGTGAAAAATAATCGAAACCGACTGATGACTGATATGATACGGCATCGACCGTATGAAGTAACCACGCGTTGCTGAGGCAGGGAATCGTAGATGGCCTATCCGAACTTGAAACTACTCGTGCTGCTGTACTAGTACAAGGTAAGGTAAATGTATTCGTACGTATGTTTACCACCGTTTTTTTTCCCCCCGTCGATTGGACTTCGTGCATTTATTCATGGATTTCATTACGCCGGTCGCCCCGGTGGTCTAGTGGTTACCATCGAATACTACTAGCGTTGATCCTTGAGTTCGATTCTCACCGTGGTGAGCTTTTTACTTTTTTTGCAACAAAGCACAAAAAGAAGGATCAACTGCTGAGACTAGCAGCGTGGGTACTGCAGGTACAATTCGACGCGAGTCGACGAGGGAAGAAAATGCTGCATTATTCTCGCGATAAAATTGAAGGCACGTACCGCAGTGGGGAGGGGGGAGGAGGGCCCGCTACGTGACCATGGAGATCTGAGTTACTACTAGGAGGGAGCGCGAGGGAAGTGCGAGGATAGTAAATGGGATGGTGGAAAAATAAAAATGGAGTTCGGATCGAGCGAAATAGGTCTTTCGTCTGCATATATCAAGAGCTCTGAGTTCACCGAAGCATCGCTGGTGCTGTATTCTTTTTGTGCGCGTCATGATTCGCGGCACATCAGGGCACCGTCAATGTCTGCAGTAGGAATGGAATCCCGTCCCCCTCGTTCTGGAATCTCCCATGTTCGTTGCCGTGTTAGCTATTTCGTTTTTTTTTATCCGCTACAAACAGTTTATTTATATATATATATATATTCCGTGGCTCGCTCGCGTCTCTTGTTCGCTCGCTCCCTCCCAGGATCGAGTCGAACGATTTGCCAGCCGTCGTTGAAGCCCACGTACCGGAGGGCCTGAAGAAGAAACAGGTGGGTCATCGGAGCGCATGCGCCCCCCTTGCCGCGCAGCCTGCTTCCCTACCAGCTGCCTACTGCCTTTTGAGACCACCTAATCCGTCCCCCGCCGTACCGTCTGCATTTCAGACGCCCCCTCCCCCGCCTGCCGTTCCCCCGTGAAAGGTACATACAATAGTTGGCCTCGGTTGGCACCGACGCTGTAAAACATTATTGTGTGTATTGGGGTTGGCGTTGGTCGGCAATGACGCTGTAAAACATGCCGTTCACTGTGTGAGCTAGACAACCAGGGTACCATTAAGAAGAAAAAAAAAATGGCGGTCGCTATGATGGTTATGGAGTTAGATCATATTGTGCGGGGTGGAGAACCCTAACTCCGCACAAGGGGAATGATCGCAGCACGTAGTGTGAATATGGTAAGGCACCCACGAGGCAGTTACATAGTAATCCCCATTGCTGTCTCTGGAGTGGCCACACCAGAAAACGAAGTATAACTCATCATGAGCAAGAAAGTAGGCACAAGGTGCCGAAGTCCGTCTTACGAGCGGTGCTTGGAAGGATGCAGTTCACCCTTCATGCAATTCGCCGAACCCCTCACGGCGCCTCGCGCTTGGTGCAAGCAACGTCTGCCTGGTTGGTGAAAACCCGACGTGCTCCGTCCCGGCATAGTAGGGATGCGAGGGTCTACGGTCATATGACTACGGCCATGCACAAACTGAGTACACCCCCCCCCTCCCCCCGCCTGCTCGGCCGCCCGCCCCCCCTACCTAATGCCTATCGTCTTTTTGGACGACCTTTATGCCCTCCACGAGGCCCGTTCCGTCGGGTCTGTCGAACCTCTTCCCTAGCGAAGGCCTATCCTCGCATCCCCCCCCCCGCCCGCCGCCCTACCTACCGCCTTTTCGGACGACCTAACCTCCCCCCCCCCCCCCGATCCCCCGCCTTACCTACTGCCTTTTTTAGACGATGTATATGCCTTCCACGGAGGCCGTTGCATCGTGTCCGGCGTACCTCTTGCCCAGCGAAGACTGGGAGCGGGAGGTGCTCTCCACTTTCGTTGACTTGCGGCAGGTGATCAACGGTAGACTAGGGATTTTGACTTGAATGGCTATAGCGGAGGAGCGTGGTAACCAGGGCCCGTGATGTGCACAGACACCGGCAGATGACGCCTACTATGATAGAGGCTGTTGCGCTTTTAGGTGGGGAAAAAAACTCTTGTTTTTGACGGGGTTCCGTATCTCAACATCGTCGGTCGAAAGTCATTCTTGTTCTGTTACGATGCCCGTTTTTTTTTGGTGTTCCTAGGCCATGAGATGGGTTGTTTTCGTTGGGTTGCGCTTTTTTTTTTTTTCTTTTTTAATCGAAAATCAGTTTTCTGGGTGTTTCATTTTCCCTTGAATCAGTGTTTTTGGGGTGTTTCGCTTTTCTCAATATCGGTTTTTTGGGGTGGGGGGGGTGTAGAGCTTGTGCTCGAGTGCTCGAGCCTTCGACAAGAAAAGGGGGGCACATCTACTGTATTCCGCTGTTTTACGACTGATATTTTGATCCCTTCGTGTCTTAAGTCGTAAGAGGGGGAAAAAAAATGACGATGAAAATTGCCGACTAAGACATCGACCGCTGCCTGTTTGGCGGTAATGAAGTTGGGGTCCGGACGACACCAACGCGGAGACCCGTGCGGGACGGGCGCAGGCAGCATGATCGTACCCGTGTGCTGCTGCGCGCTCTCTCACGCTGCCGGTAAACGCCTGAAAATATCGCAATCGTGTTGTTTTTTCTTGGTCGCTATACACGGGCTCCAAACGGCTTAATAACCGGATTTGGTGGACGACCTTTGACGATTACGGCGTCGGCCACTGGCGGTTGGTGGTCATGTACTTTGGGTCCGAACGACGACGCCAACAACGCAAAGATGCGCACGGGACGGGCGCAGCATGATCCTGCTGATGCAGCTGCGCGCTCACGCTACTACTAGACCCCTGAAAATGATCAATTTATTTCGGTATACGTGTGCATAGCGTACAATATGCTGTACGTAGGGGGGGGTGTACTCAGTTTGTGCATGGCCGTAATCGTATGACCATAGACCCTCACATCCCTACTATGCCGGGACGGAGCACGTCGGGTTTTCACCAACCAGGCAGACATTGCTTGCACCCAGCGCGAAACGCCTGAGGTGGTCGGCGAGTCGCTTGAAGGGTGAACTGCATCCTTCCAAGAACCACTCGTAAGACGGACTTCGGCACCTTGTGCCTACTTGTTTATGGATGATAGCGCCAATGGTTCGGCCACTCCAGAGACAGCAACGGGTACTACTATTTAACTGCCTCGTGGGTGCCTTACCATATTCACACTACGTGATGCGATCATTTCCCTTGTGCGGAGTCAGGATTCTTCACGCCGCACAATGTGGTCTAACTCGATAACCTTCATGGTGAACGCCAAAAAAAAAAAAACGGCACCCTGGTTGTCTAGTTCACGCAGTCGATGGCATGTTTTACAGCGTCTTTGCCAACCAACGCCAACCCCAATATACATATAATGTTTTACAGCGTCGGTACCAACCGAGCCCAGCTATTATATATATATATATATATATATTTTTTTTTTTTTCAAGCGGAGGTGGGAGGGCATCAGGAATGTCTAGCTGTTTTTGTTTGGTGTTTCAATGTTGATTAATATAGAGTCAGGGGATTTTCTAATCGGGTTTCACTTTTTTCCATTTTTTTTTTCGGAATCGGTTTTTGGGGCGGGGGGGTACTATTAGTATTGACTTCGCGAAAGAGGGACGCGATATCGCAATCGTCCATTTTTTTTCAGGGCTTTTCACGGGTCAACTCGAGACAGGGCAACCCGACCCATCCCGACTCGCGACATCTATAAGCTCCTGACCCAACCAGTCCCGTGAGATTTGAAGCACCTCCTGACCCGACCCCGACCCCACTCGACCCGCGAGGTTTTGAGAACCTCCTGGCATGATCGGCGGGTCGGATCATGACCCGTGAAAAGCCCTGTTTTTTTTTTATCGCTGGAGACAAGATCCCAAGAGGGCTGCGGGCGATAACCGGATCTGGTCCTGATTGCTATGTTCCCCCGAGTACCGGTTATGGCAGTAAGCCGCAGGAGGAGAATACGAAACATGCTACGGTGTGGGTCAAATATGTCGGGAGACGGTGCTTTGGCCCGTTGACCGACGGCAATTTTCCAGTAATTTACCTTGGCTGACGCCGACGTACTTGGGTTTTGATGTGGAACGATCGGTTTGACACCCTCGACCGCTGGACGTTTTCGCTTGACTGACCGTCTCCTGACATCTATGGTAGAGGTGCTCCTTTTTTTTTTTCGTCCAACCTACTTTTTTTCGTGGATTTGGTTGGCCTTGGGTCATGGTGTTCGTTGGTTTCAATACTGCTGTTCACACTTTTTTGTTCCCCAACCCAGCTGAGGTTGGAAATCGCGAAACACCCAACGAAAGTCAGTTATTGCTTCTATCTGTAGCTAGATATGTAAAAATGGTCTTACAGTACATTTTTTCCTTACCCAACTCCTACGCAAATAAAATTGGTAGTTCGCAAACACACTATTATCGCTACTGTAGCTGGAAAGTATGTAAATATCGTGTTACAGCAGTTCATTTTTTTCCTACCAACCTCCTACCCAACCAAAGTTGGTGGTTCGCAAACACCCTATTATTGCTACTGTAGCTGGAAGATATGTAAAATTAATGTAACAGTACATTTTTCCCCTACCTAACCCCTACCCAACCAAAATCTGTACCTGGTAGTTCTCAAACACCCAACGTATTACTGCTACTGTAGCTGGAAAGTATGTAACTATCATGTTCCAGCAGTACATTTTTTTCCTACCCAGGCAAAGTTGGTAGTTCGCAAACACCCTAATATTGCTACTGCAGCTGGAAAATTTGTAAAAATAATGTCACAGCACCTACAAGTTATGGGAAATATTAATATTTTGAGCGATTATTTCTCTCTTTGGCAGGGATCTCCGACGCCAAAAATAAAAACCATCCACTAATATGGGACAATAATCCATCGTTATTTCTGGGTTCAGAAATAATCGAGGCCAGATATCTGCGGATTTGGTGATTTCTGAGCCCAGAAATAACCGCTCTTTCTGTGATTGTGGAGGTGGACGGTACTCCAAGAATGAGATCGACAGGTATTACAGCTGCACGTCCAAACATCAGGAAATGAGGAGTTTCCTGGAGCGTGGTAGAGTAAGCTGTATTGTGAGCTGACTGGACAAAAAGGCAAAAGCTGTGCCCAATTATCGCAGGACAAGTTGCTATACATAGCCAACATATTGTGGACAGTGCTGTGTACACGCTCTAAGACACAGTTGCCCTCAAGGACTCCCAGTGCCCTACAGGTTTGTCGCACCTATCGTAGGTACAGTGGGGGCGGGTTTTTGCGATGGTTGCTCCCTCCCTGTGTTGCCCGCTGGCGCGGCTGCTGACGATTGCTTTGCTGCTGACAGCCTTGCTTACGTTGCTGCGCGTCAGCAGCCGCGCCAGCGGGGAACACAGGGAGGGGGCAACCCTCGCAAACCCCGCCCCCACTGTACCTACGATAGGTGCGACAAACCTGTAGGGCACTGGGAGTCCTACCTGAGACACTCATACTTGCCAGTTGTTGGAGCATGGAGTTATGTTGATCAGTAAGCTGATCGATCTCGCCGTTCTCCATGCGCTCCAGTTGGTGATTAAGGATGCGAGCTAGGCGCTCGCGGATGGCGACGATAGATGCGGTAGAAGTCGGTGAAGGGGGTTCTGGTAGATTCCCTTTGTGCTCCTTGACGCCGTCCGAGCGTGGCGGATTTTTTTGTCCAGCTGCAGGGTCGGGGTACTCTCGGTCAGACATCTCCACAGACTATTAATAGGAACCGACACGAACAAGTTGATTTTTCGCCTGCCGTCAGACGCCAATAAGATTCGTAGTCAAAAGGAGTGTGTGTCTAGTGTGTGTGCCAACTTGTCAATGTCTTCGGCGTACTGTCACACGAGTATTCTCGTGACTTCGTTTTGTCGCCGTTCGCAGTCAGTGCGTAGTTTGTTGTTTTCGTTTGTTGTTTTCGTTTGTTTTCTTTTTTTCAGCAGTTTGGTTTCTTGCACATTGTCTTCTGTATGCACTGTAAGAATCGTACAACCTGAGGTTATCGCTTATTGGCGCGAGGTATAGTAGTAAGAGACCCGACTCCCATCGCTTTATGAGGGGTCGTTCTCATGTCTTCTGTTGTCATGTGAAAAATCGTTGGGCACTTGTCTTTTCAGTACTGAGAAGTACTCGGCACCGTAGAACACCGGTGGATGGATTGATAATAAATATCCGGCGTTCGCGCACACCATTTGTCTTTGAAAAATGCCTCATTCTGTTACGATCTGTATTTGATACAGACACAGATGAACTACGGCATACATTTTGTGTCCGTCTGTCGAACGCTCGTGTGTCTCCCACTGCACACTCCGATATCGTTGCACGTCTGAGGCACAATGCCCGTATGCACGATCACTGTCAGTCAACTTGTCGCCTTTTATCCATTTTTTTTTAGTATTTTTCATTGGATGCGACCCTGAAATGTATACTGGTGGCGGTTGTGTTGTGTCGACTTCAGTCACCGCCCAGGTTGTTATATGTACCATAATTGACTTCTGATTCGGTCTCGAACACCCATCAGATGCCGAGTGATGTGTACCACAATTGACTTCTAATTCGGTCTCGAACACCCATCAGATGCCAAATGTAGTGATCAGCCAAATGTCCTTGTCGCAATATAACATGTTTGGTGTAGTCTATAACTTTTGTCTCCGTCAGGTAGGTCATTTTGCTCTCCAGCACATACGACTCATGTCACGCCTGTTTAGCCTTCAGCCATGTTGTCCACACGATGAGTATACACACTCGTTTCGTGTGGCGTGCGTCTAATTAGCGTATTTTTGCTAGTATACCCGGGACATTTATTCATTCTCCTTGCTCCCGCACGCCCTGCCCAGGATCATTTTTTCTATATTCTGTCGTAATCCACAGCTGGCCAGCCGCAATGTCCGCGATATGTAACTTTTTCATACCGCATGCGAAAGGATTATGCCCTTGTCATTCGCTATATATTGTCATGTCCGATCCTGTGTCCGGATTTTTATCCACATGTCTACGGTACTACAGCAGTTTGTCAGTTTGTCATGGTGTCTTGTCCATCTTGTCCAAAGGAGTGTACAAACTGCCGAGCGTTAGCGAATCGCCACTGGAAGTTTGTATATCAACTAGAAGGCGTGTTGTTCCTCTGGTGTATGGTTCCGTTACTTTTGAGTTTTGGTGGAGTTCGAGCTCTATCACCACTAAAACTGGGGGGTGATGTGGATACCATGTCCCCGAACAAACATGCCGAGGGAAAATGTCGAAACCCCTTCAACCTTCCAGACATCGTTTCTGGAAGGATCGCTTGGGGAACACGGGAGATTGTTATGTCTAGAACACGCCACGGAGCCTTCCCCTCCACGTTCCGCTGACGGATCCTCCGCGGCGGATACACCGCCTAGCGGATTCTCCGCAGCGGGACTTTGGAAGTCCCCGCTGGATTGTTCCTTTTCCCCGAGAGCTGGGGGAGCACTGACAACTGCTCGCCCACCGCTCTCACTACTACTTCTTCCTCTTCTCATTACTCCCTTCTTTGCACCGGTGCTTCTTGCACCTCTGGGAGTTCTTCTCATCCTGTCCTGTCTCTCCCTCTGTCAACGGCCTGCTGTATCAGCCCGTGTTGTCACACACTTCGCCGTCGTAGTTCAACAGTGAGAACACTCTGCTCACGCAGAGAGAAGTGGGATCACGACCCACCGACGGTTTTGACTACGAATCTTATTGACGTCTGACGGCAGTTGGAAAATCAACTTGTTCGTGTCGGTTCCTAGTCTGTGGAGATGTCTGACCGAGAGTACCCCGACCCTGCAGCTGGACAAAAAAATCCGCCACGCTCGGAAGGCGTCGAAGAGCACAAAGGGACTCTGTCGTCCTGCCGTCGACGCCAATAAGATTCGTAGTTCAACAGTGAGAACACTCTGCTCACGCAGAGAGAAGTGGGATCACGACCCACCGACGGTTTTGACTACGAATCTTATTTCAACCTCTCAGAACTGGGATTATTTGACTTTTGGATACTATCTCGTACCAAGTATCACATGTCACCACTGCCTATACTGTACCTGGTATGATGCCTGTCTGCTGTACACGTCACCCATTACCCACAACACAGAATCACAAGCACACCTACGACAGCATACCGCGCTTGTTGTGTGCGAGACAGAGCTTCGTCCTCACACAAACGCGACAGCAGCAGCAGCGCCACCACCATCGAAACCACCAAAGGCACACCACACCAGCAGCACAGCGGCAGCACAGCAGCAGAGACAGCAGCAGAGGCGGTGGTGACCTAACGTCGCCGTCGACAGTGTGCGTGCCAGATTAAAAAAATAATGGCAAACGGCGAAACAAGAGGTCCCGATTCAAAATATAACCACTTCCCAAAAATCAGCAGCCATAATGGACGCTTCTGGAGCCTCAAAACTACAAAAATAATCGACGGAAATAATCGCTCAAAATTTTTGCCATAAACAGTAGGTCTTACAGTACATTTTTTTTCTTCCCTGCCCAACTCATCCGACAGTGCGCAAACACCCTATTATTGCTGGAAAATAGGTAAAAGTAATGTTACAACAGCAGTACATTTTTTTCGTACCCAAGTCATACCCAACCAAAGTTGGTAGTTCGCACACACACCATTATTTCGACTGACAGTTGTGGCTGGAAAAATATGTAAAAATAGGGTTGTACTCAGTATAAATCTGCTTACCTCATTTTGGTAGCAAAATGTTTGTGTTTTTTTTTCGCAAGCGAACTGTGTAGAAAGAAGGTAATCAACTCAACTTGCTTATTTCGTTCGTAACGGCGTTCATTGTGTGCGTACTAAAACCTATATTCATACGATTGTATGGAGTTTCGGTATAGCTATTCTAAAACCCATACGATTATGTGTAAACTGAAATACGCGTATCTTTTGTTTGTATACTGAGTTTACAATGGGCATTCTACGAACCCGCACCCTTACTTTGAATGGCGTTTAGCATACCATACTAGAATCGAAATAGCTCAAACAAACAAATGAGCACGGCATGGTTGTGTTGATTACGCTTATAATAAGCAATCCAAAAAAACTTGATTTTGCATGCTTATTTTATTTGCTCACCAACACTAAAGGAGAGAGCGATTTGTTGTGCTACACAGTTACTGGTGGGTGGTACCAGGTCTCAGCTGGGCCATAGCAACAACAGACCACGAGTAAGTACCAGTACGTACGAGTACCTATTAATAGGTGACAGCTGTATGCTGTGCTGCACTCTGTTACCGTAGAACCTACAGCTCAGCTACTCCTTGTGTCCACGCTGCTGCTTGGTGCTGTAACCAACAACTACTGCTGTGACATGTGTGTGTGTGTGTGTTTTTTTTTTTTTTCACACTTGTACTTTCCAGCTTCTGGACAAGCCGTGGTCACAGGTAGGTGCCGTCCCTTCTCCCCCCCGGTTCTTGGCTTCAATTTTTATCGCGCATAGGGTTCAGCAATCCCACTCCTCGTCGATTTTCCATCCAGTGGTATTTTGGCCTGAGGGCCCGGCCAATCGAATGAGTTAATTAGTTAGCGCCGTACCAGGGTTAATGCATCTGACTTTGAAAAATGTCTAGGCTCTGCTGCGGTATCGATTGGGTTTTTTGTGATGTCTCCGTTTCCTGAGCACGTCCTTCATAAATATACCGACGTCGGACCGACAGAAATGAGGCTTTCTGTGACAATCCCGTTGAATACGAGCGTATGTGCTTCTAGCTCCTTATGCTATCAATTCGTTTGGAAGAGAGTCGACGAAAAATTCGTTCGGAAGATATTATACCAGACGCGGAAGGTGCTTTTGCAGCATGTTCGACTCCGAACTCTTGAGCATTCTACGATATGTACAACAGCACGAACAAAATTAATATTGCCCAGATAGAATATTGTAATACAATGCCATCTTATAATAGGCTCTGACTCGTGAAAATCTCACTAAAACGGACGACCGGTGTGGCACTCATCTTGCAAAGATGATTATCGACCCTTAAATTCGTCGAGCTCACAGCTTGCGTGGTCAGAATAATGAATAAATCATCGGTACAAACGAGCCCGGTGTATCACGCAGCTTGCAAAGGTGAGTATCGATCCTTGAATTGATCGAGCTCGCAGCTGACGTATTTGAAATAATTTAATAACAGTTATCGTACCGTGTCCCTATTTTGTTGTTTTGGTGCAGTACTTGAGACGGTGGAAGGCGACAGCTGGTGTCAGCCCGGCCGAGAGATCTCCCGTCCCAGCCCTCAAGGACAGCACCGGGTGGCATATTTTTTGCTTGGGGTATGTCGAGGACACGCAGGAGGAGGACTCAGGCAAGCGATTGGTGATGGGTTTCCTGCAGTAACGATTTTGTTTTCTTCGAACGGGCTGTGGGGGGAAACAACAACAGGGAAAGGAAAAAAAAAAAAACTCAGGCGGTTATCCCTTTTAGGAATTGATTATATCCTGACTATATCTTGGCTAAATCTTGACTGTATCGTGACTATAGTAGCTGGTCGCCCCGGTTGTCTAGTGGTTACGCTCGAATACTGCTTGCGTTGGTCCTTGAGCTCGATTCACACCGTGCGTGGTGAGATTTTGAAATTATTTGCAAAAATGAGAAGAAAAAAAAGGATCATCTGCTGAGAGCGCCTAGCAGCGTGGGTAGGCACAAGTCGACGCGAGTCGACGAGGGGATAAAATGCGGAATTTTTCTCGCGATAGAAACGAAGGCACGTACCGTAGTGGGGAGGGGGGATAAGGGCCCGGTATGTGACCCCGGATCTGAGTTACTACTGGGAGGGAGGGCGAGGGAAGTGTGAGGATAGTAAATGGGATGGGAAAAAAAAGGTAGACAGACCAAAAAGCGACGGGTGCGAGCTAATCAATCGTGTAGGAAAAGCTTGAGGCTATAATCCGAGTATCGTCACGCCTCACGCTTGTTGTTGCCTTACAGCTTCCTGAGTTACAGTTTGAACACGTCTCCTGCACAAGCACAGCTCGGACTGCTTCATGTGGCTGATGTTGTAATCGCCAGTTTTTTTTTCGTCCATGTTTTTTGCGGCTGAAGTTCCACAGTGGTTAATGCATAAGGAAGCCTACAGTACGTAGAGGCTGTTTTTTTTCAATTGGGCGGTGGGTTAGAGAAATAAAAAGCGGGGAATGGCGTGGATGTTGTATCCGCATGTCTCAGATGTGTCCTTTCCTCTGCGCCGCCTTGTCACCCGGTTGGTCCTCCAACTTGAGGCAGGCGTGGGATCGGCAGGAGCCCCCCCCCCCCCCCCCCCCCCCCACACACACACACGCAACCATCACCGCCTGCAGACAACCACAACCACCACCCCTCGACCCCCACCATCCCTCGACCCCCACCCAACAGCCCCCCCCCTCCCTCGACCTCCTATAAACCCCGCCCGCCATTGTCGCCGGTACTTTTTCGTCCGATTGTGTTGACCATAATTGGGATCGACGAGAGGGCTTGCCCCGTTCGACGTACAGCATCATCCCACAACCACCCCCCCGCCTCCCACCCTACTCCTTACCACCCCTTCTCCTCCGCCTTCTATAGGCCCCCTAATGGTGCTCTTGGGGGCCGACCAGAGGGCTCCCCCTGCTCGAGGTGTAGTAGCAACACCCTCCCCTCCACCATCTCCGCCACCACCACCACCCCACCTTTTCCCCTCCACCCCTTGCACACGCCGTCTCCTCCCCCCCTCCCTCCCTCATAGCTAATTCTCCCTTTTTCTTTGGTGCAGAACTGGGATCGACCGGAGGGTTTGCCCTGTCCACCCCCCGCCCCCCCCCCCTGCACACACACCCTCACTCCGTCTGCTTCCTCCACCCCCCCCGGTTTCTACTTGTTCCTTGAAGCATCATTGAGGTCGACGGGAGGGCTTGCCCCCCCCTTCCCCCCCCCCCCCCGCCGACCTCTGACATCCCTACGCGTCCTATAAACCCCATTACCCATTACCGCCGATGTTTTTTCCCTTCCACTGAAAGCCTCATTGAGATGGACGGGAGGGGTTACTTTGTGCCCCCCCCCCCCCCTCTGACATCCCTCGGCGTCTTATAAACCCCATTCCCCATTACCGCCGGTGGTGTTCTTACTTCAACTTGAAGCAGAATTGGGATCGGCTGGAGGGCTTGCCCTATCCGAAGTCCAGCATTCAGCCTCATCGTCGGCGATGTTGAACAACAGTGCCGACTTCGGGAAGAAGGACCCGCGCAATGACGATGACGCCCAGAGCAGCTACTGCGTGGCCCCCGTCGAGACCAGCAGCAGGTAGGGGCCGGCGGCGCCGCGAGAGGTAGAGCATGCAGCAGCTGGCCCTGGGTAGAGGACCGGGTAGAGTAAAGGATACATGTATGAAAATGCGTAGAAGTGTGGTGAAGTTAAGCTTTTTTTTTTTCCCCTGTCCGCCGGAGGATGAATAAAAAAACGAAAAAAAAAACAGTAGAGACAAAAGAAATGACCACTCTCTTACGGTAGACGCGTGCTTCGATGGGGGTACAGTAGCGGCGCTTCTCGGCATTAATATTTTTTTTTCTTCTGATTTTTGAAGGCGCTCGTTCACCCAAAATCGTGAGAATTCCATCCGTTCCTGTTTTTGCAATGCGATTCGTTTTGTGTGTACCTGGGCCATGGGAGGGCTCATCGGATTAACCCCTTTAAGAGCACCAAAACCCGTCTGACTGACGGCGCTTCTTGACGCAAAAAAAAGAGGTCGGAATTCCGTTTCTGTTTTCTTGCAGCGCGATTCGTTTGTGTACCTAGGCCCTGGGATGGCTCATCGCATTAATCTCACATTGTTTTGTCAGTGTTTGGGTTCGTGGCGTAGTATTTTTTGGTGCCGAGTGACTGCACTCCTTTGCCCGAAATCGTTGCAATTATATTTCTTTTTCGCAATGCGATTCGTTTTTGCACCTAGGCCATGCGATGGCCCATCGGATTAAGCTCACTTTTTTTTGTCAGTGTTGTTTTTTTGGGATGACATTTTTGGTTGATTTTGACGGCCCTCCTTAGCCCCGAAATTTCGTCGGAGTTACATTCCTGTTTTCGCAATACGATTCGTTCGTGCACCTGCGGCAGGTCATGATGGGGTGGCCCATCGGATTAGGCTCACGTTTTTGTTTTTTCGTCAGTATTGGTGTTTTTTGAGATTATGGTTTCGGAGTGATGGTGTTTCTTAGCCCACCCCCAAAAAGTCGGACTTCCATTCCTGTTTCTTGCAGTGCGATTCGTTTTGCGTGTACCCAGGCCATGGGATGGCTCATCGGGTTAACCCCTTTAGAGCCCCAGAGCCGTTCCCCATACTAAATCCAAGTAACTTTTTTTCCCAAAACGGGTTTCCAATTGTAAAGGCGTGTTGAGCTCACACTTTTTTTGTCCCAAGGAGCCGGAGACAAGAGCGAGACATCTTGCACTACCGGGGTCACCCCCTCGATTTTGCGTGCTCTGCTCGAGAAAACGCTTATTTTTGGTACGTTTTTTACCCCGTTGAAGATGCCTAGTTCATCTAAAATGATCGCTGGCGAAAGTTGACACTGGTTTAAGCCCACTGTAGGGCTCCTCTCCCGTGTCGTGTCCCTTTCACGGCCTCGCGTGCGTTAGCTGGCGGCTGTACGACTCGAAACGCCTCCATCTTGTAATGCTGCTGTGTGCCTGAACGACAGCCAATCGGCGCCCGCCTCTCTTGTCCACCCCACCCACGCGAGTAGGTTCGACCGGTTCACCGCCACACTTTCCAAGACGGCGGAGTCCGTCCAAGGGGACGGAGACGAGAGCGAGACTTCCGCTACCGCGCTTAACCTTCCACCACCACCAACACCACCACCCGCGGGTGCCGGCGGGGATACCCTTACCACGGCTCAAACAGACACTACCGCTACGAGCTCTAGCAGTGGGGGGGAGACGCGTCAAGCGGGGGATTCTGGTCCTCTAGCGGTGGCGGTGGAGGATGGGGGTGTGGTTGCGGGGGGGGGAGGGGGGGGGGAAGGGGGAGGGGAGGGGGTGTCGGCGAAGAGGCCTAGCGGGAAGGAGTGGCTTCGCACGCACCCTCACGGGACTCCGCCAACGATGAAGCTGGCGATACAGTTTGACCAGGTATGACATATATCATACTGTACGATATCTATATATATTAATGAAGAAATTATTTCCGAAAAGGATCTTTGATATGTTTACTCATCTTTGCAAGCTGCGTGTGATACTTCGATCTCGCGTGTTACGGGTTGTGTATGCGCTCGTGAAGGATACAGGTCGGCGACTCCCTTTGCTAGTGCCAGGGTCAACAGGACTATGACGTTCCGCCTTGTTCTGCGCACGGAAAGTATATATGATTACCCGCATTGAGGGGGACCAAAACAGACATGTGTGGAAGTCAGTATGCGTTAACGAAGTGATGATAGTGTGAGTTCACTTTGGAGTGGGCTTGTTGGATCTATCGGGTTTGTACGCGAGTGAGAACTAGCGACCTGCCGTTGTCGTGCGCGTAGTCTACGTACCGATCGTAGATACGCTCTACTTCCTGTGTACTACCTGTGTGTGGCAGGCCAGCGGAGGGCCAGCCCAGGCCTGATGCTCAGGTTGTCAGTGCTGTCGAGTCATTATGGAACATGCGGTGGATGTCGATCGCTACTATTCCGAAGTGATCGCTCTTCTGCTCTTGGCGTTATGAAAACGTGTACCCACCTCCTCCCGTAACGGTCGAATGAAGACCGACGACTGAGACCCTGATGTTCTGCATCAGGCGTCGGGCGGGGCACTTGATCCGAAAGCTGTTGGAACTCCCATCTCACACACTATCGGGGAACACACGAACTAAAGGGTGGATAAGAAAATCTCCAGGTCCCTGAGTGTTTTGCAGGTTGAAACTCTTGAATTGTTGTGCTGAAACGTAATGCTCGATTGCGCCCGCCACCCCGCGTTGCCGTGTGTTTTCGTATTTTTTTTTGGGCGCCTCCATGGTGTGTACCAGGTATTCTGGGAAGCGCACCGGTAGACCACAAAATTCGAGCTCACCTGTAAAAGCGTTGGGGGAATGTCGAAATTCCACGTTGTTAGAGTCATATCATATCGTGATAAAGCACGGAACGACACCCCCTTCGCATTAATCTAGAGTACAGGCATGTTAGGGGATGAAACTAAGCAACTCACCACCCGGATAGATCGATCCTCCGAAGAGCCGAAGTGTTCGAAACGGGCGTCGTTATTTAATGAAAATGTTGTAACGACGTCAGCTGTGAGTTCGGCGTTAGGGTGGATGTTCGTCTTTGCAAGCTGCACACTGAATCGATCGCCCGTCTTCGGTAAGCTTCGTAAATCAAAACCGAACGCAAGATGACATTGCATTATGTTACATATCATGTGTAACCAATTGACATACCAATATATATCTGAACACTTTGATGTACTAATAACCTCTCATTAATGGATGTATTAGGTAGTATTTTAGTAGGAGGGTACCGGTTTAGTCTCCCTTGTTATCTTACAGCAGTACCCAAGGAAGGTGTGGTGTCGATATGCCAGGGTGTCATTAGCATACGATATGATATGATAATGTCTGGTCATATAATATCATATACAATATATCTTCTCGTATCGTACCATATTATGTGATACAATTATGATGCACCGGTATACGGTATGATATTGTATGATATGCTATGGTATGACATGATGTCATATGATATTACATGATATTATATGGTATGGTATGGTATGATATGATATGATGTCATATGCTATGATATGATACATGAAATTATATGATATGATATGATACATGAAATGATATGACATGATATGATATGATATGTTATGATATGATATGGTATGATATGATATGATATGGTATGATATGATATGACATGACATGATGTGATGTGATATGATGCGATCTGATATAATGTTAAATGATATACGATGATATGTCATGATCATATGGTATGTTCATGACGCCAACGCGACACCCCCAACGATGAAGCTGGCGATACAGTTTGACCAGGTGAGGTCGCGGAGGAGTTATCCTTTTATTAGGATAGCGTATCACACTACCAATATGCATGGTATCGATATACCAGGGTGTGCATACATATCGTAAGCATGTTATTTGATACGATACTTCGTGTGATATGAAACCGCCATCTTCCAAAATGATCGTATATTTATGAAACAGGCGTGCTATCAATATACCAGGGTGGGTACGAGACACACATCTTGAGCGTAATATTTGATAAAATACTTGATACGATATGAAACGATATTCTTCTAACCCAACAGTGCGTTTGCTGTCGTGCGGCCGATGCTACAGCAGTTGTCATTTGACTTCTACACTGTAATCAAGTGCCCGGATAAATCTGGAATCAAAAGGCTGGAAGGAGCACGATCCGTTTGTTCCCTCGCTTTGCTCTATGCTATATTCAAGTTTATACCTGGATGAATAATCTAGTTCCGAAAGGGCGAAGGAGCACGGTCCGTTTGTTCCCTTGCTTTCCCCTATACTGTATTCGAGTTTATACCTGCATGAATGAATGGATAATCTTGTCCCGCAAACGGCGAAGCTGCATGGTCCGTTTGTTCCCTTGCTATCCTCTGCACTATACGTACTTCGAAGTATGTAATCAAGGTATACTGTATATCCGGATATCCGGGATGAATGAATGAGTAACGAACGAGTAATGAATCAATAATCGAGGGGAATAATCGAGTTCCCAATGGGGGGAAGGTGCACTTGCTTTCTTCAATTTCTTCGTTGTTTCCGCACGGACTGTTTTTTTCTTTTTTTTTTTTCCAGGTGCTGACGCAAAGGGTGCTGGCGTTTCACTCGGAGTGGCTGCGGGACAATCTGCTGTCAAGGTTAGTACCGCTTGCCCTACACGATAGCAATGGTCGTGGTGGTGGTGGTGGGGGAGGTGGTGATGGTGGGGGAGGTGGTGGTGGTGGGGGAGGTGGTGGTGATGGGGGAGGTGGTGGTGGTGGGGGAGGTGGGGGGGGTGGTGGGGGAGGTGATCGGGGTTGTGTTGGTGTTGGTGTTGGTGTTGGTGTCGGTGTCGGTGGCAGTGATGGCGGTGGGGATGTTAACGGTGTCGGTGTTGCGAAACTGACGGCCACGGCTACCGGGTTATTCTTTGTGTGGCGACTGCTGGGGTGTGGGAGCCATCCCCGGGCTTCTGGAGTGGCGTCTCGGATGAGGGTTGGGATTTGGGCTAGGATGGTGATGGTGGTGGTGGTGGTGGTGATTGATGGTGATGGTGATGGTGACGTTGTTGGTAGTTGTGGCTATTGGTCATGGTCATGGCCATGGTCATGGTCATGGTCATAATCGGGTCATGATAGTGACGGTGGTTGGGACGTGCCGCTCTCCCCTTCGCCCCTCCCAACCGGAAGCATTTTTGTGTTTTTCTTCCTACAAAACGTTTTTTTGCGAAAAACACTTTCTCGTGTTGAGATGTATACGACCCCCCCCCCCCCCTTTCCCCCTCTCCCTCGCGTGCACCCCCGTTGCCTCGTGTGCTGTTGTTGTGTCGGTAGGGCGCGCGCGGTGTGGCTGTACACGCTGCTGGCCTGTCTCGAAAAGCCTCTTGGAAGCGGTGAGACACTTGAAGTCCTTCGCTATGGTTGCAGTTTCGTTTCAATACATCGATTTGTGAAAACACGTCGTCGGCAGTGAGTTCGACCAATACGCTGGTCTTGGTGCTCTGCTTTGCAAGCTGTGTGACATTTTTCTATGGCGAAAAGGGTTGTGCGCATGTATTCTCGCGCCACCCAGTTTGTTTGTTTGTTTGTCTGTCTGTCATTCTATCTGTTCGGCTGTCTTTTTTTTCATCACCACTTCTACTCTCCGGCCCAACCTTCTCGTCCTTCGGTTGTGCCAGGTTGGTTACAGGTAGGCGCTCGTATGATATGACACGAGCACAACTATGATACTCGTCGAGTCTGAATTGCACCGGGCATATTTCGCCAGCTACTTACCAATCAAGCCTCCGTATTAACGTGGGCTGCGCCGGCCATCTACCAATCAAATGTTCCGTATCTCCCATGAGAGCGAAATCACACCGCACATTCGCGGGCTCGCCAGCCATCTACCAATCAAGTATTCCGTATCTCCCAGGAGAGCAAAAGCACACCGCACATTCGCTGGCTGCGCCAGCCATCTACCAATCAAATGTTCCGTATCTCCCAGGAGAGCGAAATCACACCGCACATTCGCGGGCTGCGCCAGCCATCTACCAATCAAATGTTCCGCATCTCCCAGGAGAGCGAAATCACACCGCACATTCGCGAGCTACGCCAGTCATGTACCACTAACATCTACCGTATCTCCCCGAAAGGCGAATAATACGAATTCTACTTTGAAGTGATACTCGGTCGAGCTTTTTCAGCGTTTGTTCTGTATCTCGGTTTTTTTTAAAACAATAATCGTGGTCCTTGTTTTTGTTGAGATAGCTGTTGTGCGGGATTATCAGGTATTGCGTTGTGTGTGTGCACCTGATGGGTAAAACTGGCACAGGGGTTAGCAGCGACGGGTTTCGTACAAGAGCCGCCTGTGCGTGTGAGCTTGAACAACTCACACCCCGGACAGATCAGATCACCGTAGCTCGAGCTACAGTAGCTCTCTTCGAGGTGGGCTTCGAGTCTTGGTAGTCTTCCTTTCGGTTGTGCCAGGTTGGTTACATGTACACGGTCATATGCTATGATTGGTACGTGATAGTCGTCGTCACTACACAGCAGTGTACAAGTGTAAATTGCACCAGACATGTTTTCCCAGCCACCCACTCCAATCAGATCGCTGTATCCATGCGAGCCGCGCCAGACATCTACGAATTATATATCCCATGTCTCGCAGGAGGGCAAAATCACAGCGCACACCACCGCGAGCTATGAGCCATAACTAGCTACATTATCACGATTGAACCGCACATGTTTTTCGTCGCCTTTAACTATAGCATGATCCCGAGTTTGTCCCGAATCCACGCGTGGTAGTATTTAACCCACACCTGTAGAACACTATCAATTCTGCGTAAACATGCATCGGTACAGATTAGTCACATCTTGTAGATCATCCCCCAATGGGTTTTTGGCGGATGATACATATACGTGAGTCGCCGACCTATATCCTTAACGAGGACACACAACCCGTAATACGCGCGATCGGAGTATCACACACAGCTTGCAAAGATGAGTTTCGACAAAACATTCGATCTCACAGCTGGAGTGTATTTTAATTTTTATAATATACGTGACACTTATGTGTGTGATCTGTTGCCGGATCTGACCTGTGCGACGTGTGGAGCGTCCCGATCGCGTTCTTGTTCTTCTGCTTTCTGTTTTTGTGCTCTCACATCACCCCTCTGCCCCATCCCGCCTCTTGCGTGAACCCCTGTGGCACAATGCCTACAGTGGCCGCGGCGCTTGTGAAACGTGTAACGTTTTTGGAGATATATTACACAGACCTCTGCCAATGGTGGGTGTGCTTTGTGCAGTAATCTGATATGTCGACATGTGTTTGCATTCCAACCGTTTTTGTATTCGTGGCCCCACCTGGCCCCCCTGCCCCCTTCCTCTTCTCTGAAAACCCTTCGTCAACACCAATAGAAGCTCCGGCGTCGGTCAAGCTTGTACAGCTTTTGCATCTGCCACGCAGATTTGTGCCAATGACCGGTGTGATCTGTACTACTATCTGATGTGTCCGACGTGTGCTTGCAAACAGGCCGCCTTCTGTTTTTTGTTTTCGTAGCTCCACACCACCGCCATGCCCCCTCCCGCTTCTTCTTTGAAGCCCCTTCGGCAATACCGATAGAAAACACGGCGTCGGTCAATCTTGTACAGCTTTTGCAAATATGTCAGGCAGATCTGTGGCAATGACCGGTGTGATCTGTACAGCTATCTGATCTGCCCGTCGTGTGCTTGCATTCCGACCGTCTTCTGTTTTTTGTTTCGTGGCTCCACCCGATCCCCCTGCCCCCTCTCACCTCTTCTCCGAAACCCCTACGCCAACACCAATAGGAACTCCGGCGTTAGTCAAACTTGTACAGCTTTTGGAGATGTGTCACGCAGATCTGTGCCAGTGATCAGTGCGGTCTGTACTGTTTTCTGATCTGCCCAACGCGTGCTTGCCTTTCGATTGTCTTCTGTGTTTTGGTGGCCCCAACCGACCCCCTTGCGTCCTACCGCTACCCGTCTTCTGTTTTTCTCTTTTTTGTGACCCCTGCCCCCTCTCGCCTGTTCTCTCAACAATATTTTGCTAACGCCAACACGGACGGCGGTGTTGATTGACCTTGTGCAGATTATACAGATCTGTCACGCAGGTATGTACCGGTCGTCTGTGTGACGCGATCTGTCCAACGTATTGTCACCCTGCCCGTCATGTAGTTTTCTTTGTGGTCTCATCCCACCCCCGCTGCCGCCTCCCGCCTCTTTTGTTTGAAACCCTTTCGCTAACACCAACAGAGACGGCGGCGTTGGTCAGAGAAATTCTACGGAGATGTTGCGCGCAAAGGGCAGAAGTGGTGAGCAAAGGTTTCGATTGGCTGGAGGGTTGGTTGGTTGCGGTACGATATGTGACGTTACGTTGTGTTACGGTACGTTATGTTTGGCGGGGAAAGTTCTCCGGAGATGTTTCACGCGCAAAGGGCCGAGGTGGTGAACAACGGTTTAGATCAAATATGTCGGTTGACGGTCTAGTGTTGACCTGCCAAGTCATCTTTCGACTTATCGTACTGGTTTTGGTGTGTGGAGTTGCTTGACGGTCTAGTTTTGACCCGTCAAGGCGTCTTTGGACTTATCTTAGTAGTTTTAGTGTGGAGTTCGTCAAGTCCGTCAAGGGGCAAGAGTGCAGTCAACCGATATCTTTGGTGTAGATTACCGTGTTTGTGAACTATAATACCAAGCTTGGTTGGGTAGGAGTTGGATAAAAAGAACATCCAATGTTGGTGTTGAAAACCGTCGGACATTACAATGCAAGGCCAGCCTAACCCACGAAAAATCAGCGAAACTGTTTTTATTGATAAGTTAGAAATATGTTTTTTTCCACCCCATTTTTTTTTTTTTTTGTGGGTCGTTGGCCTTGAGTTATGACGTTCGTCGTTTTAAGTATGCTATTGATATTGGTATATTCTTTTCTAACCCAAAAAAGTGAAGAATTCGCAAACACTCTGTTGACTGGTAGGTTAGTTGACTGCGGTACGTTGTGTTGCTCTACGGCATGCTACGTTACGCCACGGTATTTCACGTGACGTTACGCACGGGGATTGAAGTTCTAGCATGTTGCCCGCAAAGATCCGAAGTGGTGAGCAAAGGTGTCGATTGGCTTGAGGCTTTGACCTGCGTTGTGCGGTTTTCCTTGCGTAGTGTATTATTCAGGTTCGTTTGATACTTCCAGTAGGTGCATTTCAAGTAGATGCGAGTTACTGTTTGGGCCCTGTTGGTATAGTATATTATTAATATTCGAATTTCGCGAGACTCGCAGAGGTTCAAAGTAGAAACTGTAGTCAGGCTAATTTATTGCGAGACGGGGATTTCGCCCCCCGCCCCCGCACCACCGCCGCCCCACCCCCCTTACCTGCCTGGTCAGTGAAAATCTGATGTGCTCTGTCCCGGTATCGTAGGGATGCGAGAGTATGGTCCTATGGCTACGACCATGCATGATACGATGATAACACCCTATCCCCCGCTCTCCCTCGCCCCCCCCCCCCCCCACACACTCACACACACTCGCCCCTCCCCCCTCCCCTCGCCTCCCTCCCCCCTCCCCCCGCCTCCTTCACCCCCACCCCCCCCACCCCCCCCTCCTTATGCACCGTATGCTGCCCTTTCTGCCTATGGATTGTGTTTGTTTGCAGGAGTCTCCGCAGGACGAGAACCTGCCTGCTCTCAACGTCATTACCGCCATAGCGGGAAAATTCTTCCAGCAAGCCGAGGCGTCGTAGGCACTTTTTGCTGTTCACGGCCTGCAGCAGCACACGGCAGTGGCATCAGTTGTAGTAGCTAAGTACGTTGAAAATGGTTGACCGTTTTATTGTAGTTGAAGTGAAGTGGTTGGAGCAGTTGAGTAGAGGATTCAAGTAGTTGAGGCGCTGTGATTTTTATTTATTTATTTTTTTGTTTTTTTGTTTTATCATTCGGCGTGATACTGTAGGTTAAGCTCGCCACACTTTCGACGTCTATCTGTTTCATGGGACAACGCTCTCTCGGTTGCAAAACACAATGGTGTTGCTGTGGCGAATGGTTGAAGCAGCTACGATGGTTGAAATGATGCAAGTTTTTGGAGCAGTGGGCGTGGTCTTGCGAACGTTAGTTTTGTTGAAGCAGTCGAGAGGTGGTTGAAAAAAGCTTGCCGCAGTTGTTTGGGAGACGGTTTGTGTTTGTGATGTGTGCGTAGAACGACCGTCGCCGCACAGGTACTCTTTGGAATATGCAGCGAGCGGGATAAACCTATCTGAAAATCTTCCGTTGCAACCTTAACGTTCGGTGCACAGTGAGACGGGTGTGCCGACCCCGAGCGGGGTCTATGGTGACCCCCTCCACCAATCCCTCTGGCGCGTGCAACGGTAGAGAGGTAGCACTCTTCGCCTGAAATGATTTACGAAAATGGCGGAGCTACGTGACCCCAAATGGTGGGAAATGCGCCGTTTCTTTTTTTTTGAATGATTCTGGTTGAACCCCCAGGCCATGGGATATGTTCATCCGGTGCGAAGCCATTTCCTTTGCTGCTAAATCGGTTTTTTGGAGCGATGTTAACCCGTTTAGAGCCCCAAAAATCCTTCCCTATACTAGCCTTCCCTACACTAGCTTCAAGTAAATTTATCCGCAAAAGGGTTTCCAGTTGTGAAGGCGTTAAGATCTGAAAGTGAGGAACCCCAGAAAAAACGTGCACCTCTATCGTGTAGCGTGCGTCCTTCACCACACGACACCACACCACCCCACCCCACCGAAAGCGTGGGAAAGGCTCTCTCTCCTTGCCCTACACGACACACTATCAAGAAAAACTCTCGGATGAAGGGCACGGTGGGGCGGGGTGCCTCCTTCTTCACGGCCAGGATTGAGGGCTCCATTTTCGCGAATGGCTCTCCAACGAACTCCTTTTTTCTGAGGGCATCCACGAAGACCCACGACACCTTTTGCTTTTGTTTTTTTGCTATTCTTTGCTCCTCCTTGGTTTTTGTTAACGCAAATGTTAAGATCTTAACGTAGGTTTAATTTTTAACCTCTTGGCATAATTAGCATAAAACTCGAAATATTTATCGCAAATTTCACGTCCTGCACCTCACGTTCTTGAACTAATAATGCCTTTAGGCGATTTGCCTGGCGCCGCAGCATAGCAACTATCTATCTATGCGATTATAACGTTCACGCAAAAACACACAGAGACACACGAAGGCCTAAGACCGCAAACTAATAAGTGGGTCACTCGCGCGAGTGATTCCGAGCTACCGCAATTGAATCCCCCGAAACTGACCCCCTGCTGTAGTAATCATCTCCGCGGGGCCCTCTTCGGGCCCTCGACATCTTGTCAAGATACGGCCTCGAAAGGCATGTAATTATCCGAATTTGAGATCATTTGGATGGGTTTCGTATGATAAAGTTGGCGTTTTATATTCGGGGGTGCATCCGATCTCAGAAGCTATCCGGGGGGCTCTGGTGGAATCGAATAAAGCTACGTCTCTACGAAGGAAAAGAAAGTGAGTACTCTCCGAAGACCCGCTCAATTGGCGGACCTGCAGGGGGCACTCTGTGTCCCCACCTATAACCTTACAAAGAGCTTCGATAGAGAGGTACCTGGTATTACTCTAGTACTTTTTGGCCAAGAAATACTTTTTTTTTTACTAACACGCCTCCTCAGCTTAGGACCCTACCCATTATCATTTGGGGAACCGCTATTAACAGTGTGTTGTTACCAACAATGCTATTAGTCTAGACAATAGTCTATACATACTTCATACCTATTGCAACATGCGATTTGTTCATCGTTTTCACTCCTGTTTTTTCTTGCGTTCTAAAGCATGATCCGCCAGCTAGTTACGCTAGATTGCGAACACGCTTAGTTCAGTTAAATTGGCATGCGACATGTAGTCTATGCATGAAGGTGGTGAGAGCTTAGGCTTTATTTTTCGCGATAGAGGTGCGCACAGACTGATTCTACGATACCCCCCCCCCCCCAAAAAAAAACCCAGCGATTTTGTTTAACGAACGTTTCATGGCTGCTCGGCACAACAAGGAAGGATATTTTAGAAAAAACGGTATCCATACATTTTCTTGTGTGCAAAGGTCTATCGATCGATGACGTCGGGGTGTCGAGGGGCACCGTATTTCAGGATATACGACCGGGGAGCTGGTTTTGAAACCGGCCATTTCATTAAAGAAAAGTAGAACGACTCTGCACGCATAATTTTTTCTGGCGATTCTTACTTTAAAGAGCTAGTCTATATTGTACACCCCGCGCATGACGACTCATTTTTGTTTTTTGAGTAAACTGAAATTATTGCAACTTGGCGGATAGATTTTTTTTTTTCTTCTCTTCTATCCTCCGGCGGATGGGGGAAAAATAAAGCTTAAGCTCACCACACTTCCACGTATTTCCATACACGTCGTGTGTCGATTTAACTCAATTGCCTTCGCAATCCAGCGCTAGCTGGCGCGTCTTTCGGTTCTAACAACAGACTCAATCAAAGGTCTAGGCACCAAAAACACTTTTATGGCGTGAAAACATTGGCATTCCGACGACTTTAGGCTACCCCCCCCCCCCCCCGGTCATTCAGAACATGCCTTTAGCCAAAAAAAGGTACACCTTAATACCTCTACAAGTTGTGTGGTAGCATAAAATGTTAATGGCATTCCGACGATTTGAGGATAAAAAATAAGGAGCCCCGTCATTCAGACAACAAAATAGCCAAAAAGCGGTGTACCTTAATACCTCTATGGTAGCCTAAAGTGGTAATTGATAGCATTCCGACGATTTTGGGTCAAGGAGTCCCGCCATTCAGAACATGCCTTTAGCCAAAAAACGGTATACCTTAATAACTCTATCGTAGCACGCGTTCATCCGCCGGAGGATACATGAGGAAAAATGGTCAAGTTTGCATGAGATTCGGCCCTTCTCAACAGAAAGCTTAGCTACGACCCGTACCGCAGTTTAGCCACACCCCTCCCACAGTGGGGGGTATAATTTTGGCGCCGACCGCGTAGAGGTGATTAAAACAGCGCATAGATGGTTTTGGATTTGTTGAGACGGTTGAAACATATCTGAGATCTTGTTAAGGTGGGTGATTCTTCTGCTGAAAAGTGGTTGGAGAACTTGCATGTGGATGGTTTTGGATTTGTTGAAACGGTTAAAACATCTTGAGATCTTGTTGATTGAGGTGGGTGAGTCTTTTGTTGAAACGTGGTTGGAGAACTTGCAGCAGTGAGCGTGGCTTCATACCGCTCGCACGTGCACGTTTCGTTTTTTTTTTTGCGGTAACGGTTTCGATGCGAGGCCATGATATAGAGGTACCCTCTACACTGCTGTACGTGGACTCATTCTACGATATAGCCCCCCCAAAAAACTAGCAGTTTTACTCAATGAACGTTTCATGGTCGATCGGCACGAGGACGCATGCTATGAAAACAATGTCTTCATATATTTTCTGATTTGCAAGGGACCATCGAACGAGATGACGGCGGGGTGGCAAGGGGCACCGCATTTCAGGAGGTACGGCCAGGAGCTGGTTTCAAAACCCGCGTTTTCGTGAAAGAGAAGTTGGGGGAGAACCGGGTACAGAACGACTCCGTAGCACTTCTTCGCAAATCACACATACATGCATGTGTGTACTGAAAGACGAAGCTCCTCCTGTAAACCCGAAAACATTCGTCGGAGTGCCCATGCTTGCGCTGCAACACCTCTGAACAGATTTGTCGTGCCTCTAGGCCGCGGGTTTGGTGATGATGATGATGAGGATGAGTCATTCCACGCAGTAGTAGTTGGGGGGTGCAGCGAATTCTGAGAATTTTCTGAGCTCGATCAAGGCTACGGTATTGGAGTACCCGTAATTTTCACTACCGAATCTGAGCTATCATACTATTATACTATCGATCAAGGCTACGGTAGGGGGGTACCCCCAACTTTCACTACCGGTTCAACGCCAAAAAAGGGTATACCTCTGATCAAGGCTACGGTAGGGGGGTACCCCCAATTTTCACTCCCGGGCGGGTCAAAACCACAAAAGGGTATTATAACAGCCGAAAAAAGGCATACTTTATTATAATTATATTAAGGTATACCCTATTTTGGCTTTGAACCGGGAGTGAAAATTAGGGGTACCCCCCTACCGTAGCTTTGATCAGAGGTATACCCTTTTTTGGCGTTGAACGGGAGTGAAAATTGGGGTTACCCCCCTACCGTAGCCTTGATCAGAGGTATACCCTTTTTTGGCGTTGAACCGGTAGTGAAAGTTGGGGGTACCCCCCTACCGTAGCCTTAATCTATCATACTATCATGCTCGGGCGACTGGCTTTGTACCTTACACCCAAAAAAAAACACGGTCGGTGATGTTTTTGTTGCAGCATACTAGCCAACCAGATCCCGTTTAGAATTAATATCGAGAGTGTTAAGCAGCAAGAAAGAAAGAAAGAAAGAAAGAAAGCCTGTTGTGTGACCGCAAGGAACAAGGGGGGGGAGGGTCACTCACACGCGAGTGTCACGGAGCCACTGAAAAAAAAGTGCCCCCCCCAAAAGGGGGTACCCTCCCCCCTGCCGTAGCATTGAAGAGAGCTAGCTGGATATTCTCACCCTTCCAAGGCATTCGTTCGCGCAAACTCGACCAACTTTTCAACGCGCTATCAACAAAAACAATATAGTGTCCTGAAACAAACATACCTTTAACTTACAATTATCACACATAAACATCAAGTTATTGGGTTGCTTGGGGACATAGAGTGCGCCCCCTGCAGGTCCGCCTACCTGTATTGAGCAGGGTCCTCGGAGGTGAGAGTTACTCACTTTCTTAGCCGTAGCACTGGTAGCAGTCTAGAGAAGCAGCTTCATGATTTCCGCAGAGCCCCCGGATAGATAGCAACTCACCAACCAATAACAATAAATAATAGTTTTTCACTTGCTTGGGGGGCGTTCATCAATCGGGTCAGAAAGCGCTTGACCCCCCCAAAAAGTAGTAGCAGTGCAGGTGCCGGGCTGCCACGGGATTATTAGTGTCACACCCGCGTTGCGCTAGCAGCCGGAATGTCACATACATGCGAGTGTTGTCAATTGCAGCGAACCTGAATACTTCGAAGTATATTTTATAAAAGTTGTTCTAGCAACAAACACGCTAGCCAGCTATGAGTTCGACGAACAACTCGGGGTCAATACTCATCTTTTTGCAAGCTAGCTGCGTTCTACAACACAAAACCGGTCGTTCGTTTTTAATTAATAGTAGGCTACGTAGTTTTCATTTTTTGTTGTGCGTGGAGGCCGTGTTTTCCCTCTTTTTTGGTCACATTGCGTTGCATTTTCGGCTTCCTCAAAGGAAGTACGTGTGAATCATGGAGCCACTCAATCAAGTGGTTACGAGCCAGCCCTCCAAAAAGAAAGGGTGTACCTCTACCCTAGTAGGTGTACCTTTTCGCCAGAAAAAGAAAGGGCGTACCTCTAGTCTACTGTACTGTAGCAGGTGTATCTTTTTACCAGAAAAAGAAGGGTGTACCTCTAGCGTAGCAGATCTGATGTGTACCGTTGTGCCAGAAAAAGAGAGGGTGGGTGAGCACCTCTGCCCTCTTAGCCTTGCAGGTGCACCTTTTTAGCAGAAAAAGAAAGAGTGTATCTTTGCTCTAGCCAAGATGTACATTTGGGCAGAAAAAAGGGTGTACCTCTACCTTAGCAGGTGTACCTTTGTAGCAGAAAAATAAAGGGTGTGCCTCTACCCTAGCCCAGGAAGTGCGCCTTTTTTGGCGGAAAAAAAAGGGTGTACGTCTACCGCAGCAGGTGTACCTTTTCGGCACGGCTTGTCTGGACCGCGGCACTATTCTATAAGGGTAAGGGGCTGCCACGAATACTGCCGCTTGTGCTTTACAACGCGTCTACAACCGAGCGGCTGCCACTAATTTTGCCGCATCTACTTTATATACAACGCACCTCTATCGTCAGGTTTGTCCCCTTGAAGGATTTATAGTTTCCGCGCACATATTGAGCTGTTCTCCCCCCCCCCCCCCCGATCCCTCTTTTTCAAACGCCCCACCTAAAATCAAATTCTGCCAGAGTAAGAAAGGCTACCCGGCAGCTGATATCACCTCATTATCTTTCTAGCCATCCATGCCGTAGCTCCAATTCATCCCCCCCCCCACCCCCCCCATCTATCCCCCCCCCCCTCTCCCTCCTGGCCAAACACCGCACCTAATATCAAAATATATGCCAGAGTCCTAAACATTACCAGGCAGTTGATATCACCTCATTATATATTCTAGCCATTCATGCCGTAGCTCCAATCCCCCCTGTTGGATTAAATCGGTTATGCGAAGAATAATGTGCTCCCAGCAGCCCAGTCTCAGGGCGCGAGCTTCACTGCAACACACAGTGTGAAGAAGATGGTATATAGATGTCTTTATTAGCTGGTCCCGGATGCTGATAAGAGGGAAAGCGATGGAGTGAGGCGAGTGGGCGAAGCCATCTCGCTCCACACCAGGCAATATTCTCAACGCCCCAAATTCCCAAATACTACAGGTGCTACATTCTCATATTTCCACGTGTTCCTAGATTGGTTCCAGGAGCAGTCTACAAGGACCTTCGGGACTATTCCACGTGTCCTTCCCATGCTATAATATTCCGCAATGCACCGTCGGGTAATCCGACAATACCCCGTCGGACGATCCTTCGTGACCATTGTTGTTCCTACTTTGTTCGTTGAGACAAGCTATATCGAACACCCTCCCTGGCGCTGGATCAACTAACAAGCCTCCAACAACGCTGGCAACTCCCAAAAGCAATTTACGACGGAAAACTTATATCCCCAACAAAAAGTCACGGTGTTTCTCAAAACTCTCCCGAGCAATCGCCTTGGTGAGAATGTCCGCATGTTGATCCTCCGTCCTTAAGTACTTGACGCATAAATCTCCTTTTCCCACCAACTCGCGCAGGAAGTGGTACCTCACATCGATGTGCTTGCTGTTTGACGAACTCAGTGGGTTTTTGGCCAAGTCAATCGCCCCTTTGTTGTCTTCAAACACTCCAATGCTCGGCGATCCAAGACTAGGCATCAAGAAAACCAAGACTCCTCGCACGTACAGGGCCTCCTTCACCCCGTCGGCCATCGCTACGTACTCGGCCTCAGTGGTGGAGAGCGTAACGCATTTCTGCGTCCTAGAAAACCAAGATACGAGCGTTCCTCCGCAGCAAACAGCTACACCAGATACCGAACGCCTGTCCTCGGCCTTGTGGGCGTAGTCTGCGTCTACGTACGTCTCTAGGTCGTATTCCAACTGTACATCCCCCAACTTACTCTCTTTCCTGAAAGTCAAGCCCAAGTGGGCTGTAGCGCTCAAGTACTCGAGAACCTTCCTAGCAGCCTTCACGTGTACTTCCTTAGGATCGTGCGAGAACCGCGCAATCGCTCGCACTGCGTTTGAGATGTCAGGTCTCGTCTGGTTCGCAATCCACATCAAACTCCCCACAATTTCACGGAAATTCGCGTCCACCACAGGTTCCTCATCACTCACGTACCTGAGGTCCAACGACGGTGAAGCGGGGATGGGGCTGGTCTTAGTGATACCGAAACGGTCGACAACGTTTCGGATGAACTGAGTCTGTGAAATCTCCAAGGTTCCCTTCTCACGATCCCTCCTGTACTCGCTACCCATGTACCACGTAACCTCGCCCAGATGTTTTGTAGGGAATCTCTTATTGAGATCAGCTACTACCGAATCCGTCACCCCCTTGGTCGCTGCGATCTTGATGTCGTCCACGTGGACCACCAGCATCGCCACAACCGCGTCATTCAACATTAGTCGAAACACGCACGGGTCTACCAAGCACTGCTCAAACCCACACTCTACTAGGGTTGACGACAGTAGCTTGTACCATGAGCGGCCACTCTGCTTCAGCCCGTAAAGGGCTTTGTTGAGTAGGACTACCTTACCGGACATCTCGCCACAACCGCGAGGAAGTCTCAAGAAAATCTCGGTATCCAACTCTGCCTGAATAAAGGCCTGGTCAACGTCCAAGTGTCTCAAGTCCCAATCAAGCTTGCACGCCATTGCTGCAATGAGTCTGTTAGACGTGGTCGAGGCAGTGGGGGCAAAAGTCTCGAAGTAGTCAACTCCCTCTACCTGACTATAGCCCTTAGCTACCAACCGTGCCTTAGCTCTATCAATCATGCCGTGCGCGTCGCTCTTCCACTTCAAGAGCCACTTTGACTCTACGATATTGTTACTGGCGGGAAGTTCAGAAACCTCCACAAACGTTCCAGCAGCTTCGAGTCCATCAAACTCCGATCTCATCGCGTCCATCCAAACGTCCGAATGCTTCGACTTACGAGCTGCGGTGTATGACGTTGGTTCCGGTTCAGCCTCTTTGACAAGGCAATCCGGCAACTTCGTCTTCTCACACTCCGCTTCATTCGCCGCCAGTAGCGCCTGGAACACACGGCCTCCTTCACAGGGCCCGATCGCACTAATCAGTCCTGCTGCCGCTTCCCGATTGAGCGCCCTGGTCTGCGCTCTCGTACGTCCCTCCCGAATCTCTTCACCATCGCCCGGTCCTGACATGTGCGCTCCAAGTTGGCGTGCAGCAGTCCGGACCGCCGTGGGGGTTGGAGCTTCATCGTCAGAGGCCGACGCGTCGCTTCCATCCTGAGACGAAGAGTCGCTGTCAGATAATTCGCTGCTGACCGCTGATGTATCGTTCGGCTCCACATCTTCGGCGCGAAACTCGTCGCCAGCTTGCGGTATCGGAGACACCGCTGGCGTCATCGGGGACACCGCACGGAGTTGGTGAGGAATTCCCCTCCCCAAAACCGGCAGTGGAGTCGTCGGGGCGGAGACAAAGTCCTCCGTCCCTCCCAGCTCTGGCGCATCTTCTAGCCCCTGCGTCCCTCCCTGTTCCGGTACCTCCGGCAGCTGGGATAGTACCGCTCCCACATCAAGCGTTGCCTCCCAGGTCACATCTCGAGTCTCCACCACCCTGTTCCCCCGCGTGAGCATCCGCAAAGAGTCACTTGGGTGGTCGATGCCCGGCCCGAGGTAAAAGCAGCTCTCGGCCCGGGGTGACGACTTGGACGGGCGGTTCCAGCGGCAGTACGCTGGGCGAAGGAACGGGTGTGGCGAGGCAGGTGCGGCAGCTCCATGCCACATCTCATGTGGAGACTTGTTGCCGGGGTTGGCAGTGGTTGCGGTGTGGTTCAAGGCGTCACAAGACCAGTGCACCGCTTCCGCCCACAGGGATTCAGTCGGCGGTAGTTGAACGAGCGGGAAAATGATAGGGGCTTGGATGCACGCAGCAAGCGCTGCGTTCTGAATGATGCCTAGCGCTTTCTCGACAACACCGTTCTGCTTTGGGCTGTCCGCGTTGGTGAATTCCTGCTTGATGCAAAAACTGTTTGCACACCTCTCCAAACTCCCCACCAAAGAATTCCCCACCGTTGTCAGACCTTACAATCTCAACCTTCGAGGGGACACCGTCGGCGCGCACATCAGCCAAAAACTTCCTAAACGCGTCTGCTGCATCCGATTTGTGCTTCAGAAAATATACCCAGGCGTAGCGAGAGAAGTCATCCTTCACTAGCATGACATACCTCTTACCCAACAGAGAAGGGGTTCTCTTAGGGCCACTTAGATCAACAAGGACCCGTCCCAACTTCTCTGGCGCGCGTGACTTAGTACTGCTGGGGATTGGTTTGCGGTAACCTTTCGCCATAGAACAGCCAGTACAGGGTCTTAGCGTCCCTAACAGTTCTACACCAAGTGCCTTTGCGGTCTCTCTCAGCAGTAGTTCGTTAGAGTGGCCATGCACGCAGTGGAAGATGTTGATATCTACAGCAGTCTCAGCAGAAGCAGCGCTACCGGGGGCAAGCACGGGAAACGCCAGGGGAAAATCGCAACCAGTCTCCCCTCGGTTCTCAGCGGGGTCGGGTGTCAATAGGGGAAACGGCACATAGCCGTTGTCTGGCTCTATCCTGCAAGCGAAGTTGGAGTAACTAGATCCATCACCCTCGAATCTCAACCGTCCATCGAAAAGAGAAATGCACAAGCCCTCATCCTCGGTCATGAATCCTACTCCCTGCTTATGCGCGGCCATTAGCGAAAACAAATTGAACGCCAAGTCCGGCATGTATGCCACATCTAACAGTTTAACAGTTAGATCTCCGGGGAAGACTACAGTCAGCGTGCCATACCCCACGACGTCGATCAGGTGGTTGTCACCGATCCTAACCTTGTCGTCGCACAGTCGTACGTCACTCAACAGGTCAGCCGAATGAGTCATGTGAAATGAAGCACCACTGTCTGCTATCCATTTCTCAGCTAAGCTCTCTGTTATGCTCTCACTACGTTCCTCAGTACACGAGTCATCACTACGGCTAAACATAGCATTCGCAAGACAGCACACAGTCTCACCACTGTTGTTCTGTTCCTGTGCACCTTCGCCAGACGTCCTCTCCGAAGCCGGGGTGACACGAGCCTTGCACTGGTACCACATGTGCCCGGGTTCCAAGCAACGGATACACTTACCCTTCACCTTATCATACTCTGATTGGGGGATGGTCTGCTTGGGGGTGGGGGGGCTGCCTCTACCTTCGCTACCCTGGCTAGCATCAGCATTCGCTGATTCATTGTTTCGCGACCTAACATTGTTACGGTTGGATCCGCGACCACCTCCACGGTTACCTCCACGCCCACCTCCGCGGCCACCTCGGGCAGCACCATTCGAAAACAGTGCCTGACCCACGTTCTTTCCTTTTGGCACGGGAAGTCTCAGGTGCCTCTGCCTGACAATGCTCTCTATTTCAGCTCGGGTGATTTCATCGCGGTACAAGAGCGTGCGTTGTTCTATCTCGTAGTCAGCTGTAAGAACTCGTACCAGTTTGCGGTTCACCTCTCCTTCTGATTTCGGCACACCAAGCGAAGCAAGAGTACCAACAATCTTGTCTACGCGACTGAAGAATTTCATGGGCTCCTCACCCTTCTCCATTTTCACTGCATCAAACGCGTCCGACCATTTGACCTGTGTGGCAACTGATTTCGGAAGAAACCAATCCCGAAGCATTCTCCAAGCACCGCTTGGCGATTGCCTGGCAAACACTCTGTCTAATAGGTCAGTATCAGTCATGCTCTCAGTCAGACATATCCATGCAACCCGCGCATTCTTGATGTGTGGACGGCTCAAACCTTGCGAAATAAAGTATTGCGTGTCTTTGGTTGTGTCACCTACAGCTACCTCTATGTCTGCAAGCATAGAACCCAAACACCCACTCATCGATACGAACGCTTCGAACCGCTTACTCCATACGGGGAATTCCTCAGGTTTACCGCTGAATTTGGGGACTGCCTGCTTTATACTACTGAATTCACGAGGGCCTACATTTACACCTGAACTCTCAACGGATTCGTCATACCTAATCTCGTCTACGTGTACACCACCACCAGGGGCTTGCAAGTTCCCACCGGTTACGACTCCATCTTGGCGTTCCCTGCCAGGGTTGGACTGGGCCTCTCCACGGCCCCGGTCGCTGGCCATCCGCTCTTCCAGTCGATCTTGTCGGGATACCAATGATCTCAGCAAGACCATCATTTCTTCTTGTGAGCCGGCCTCCTCTTGGTCATGCTCACTTCCAGGCATTGTTCCGATTCAAACGTAAAGCACGTTAACGTGTTGGATTAAATCGGTTATGCGAAGAATAATGTGCTCCCAGCAGCCCAGTCTCAGGGCGCGAGCTTCACTGCAACACACAGTGTGAAGAAGATGGTATATAGATGTCTTTATTAGCTGGTCCCGGATGCTGATAAGAGGGAAAGAGATGGAGTGAGGCGAGTGGGCGAAGCCATCTCGCTCCACACCAGGCAATATTCTCAACGCCCCAAATTCCCAAATACTACAGGTGCTACATTCTCATATTTCCACGTGTTCCTAGATTGGTTCCAGGAACAGTCTACAAGGACCTTCGGGACTATTCCACGTGTCCTTCCCATGCTATAATATTCCGCAATGCACCGTCGGGTAATCCGACAATACCCCGTCGGACGATCCTTCGTGACCATTGTTGTTCCTACTTTGTTCGTTGAGACAAGCTATATCGAACACCCCCCCCCCCCCCCCCCCCAAACGCTCCCTCCTTCCCCACCACCCGAATCATCGCCTAGACCTAGCACCACGTGTATAGCAAGTCCCCACATCTATGCGACCTAAAGCCGTTGGAAATTCCCTCCCCTCCCTCCCCCCCCTCCCGCCCCCCGGCTCCCCGAACCCTCCCTCTCCAACCCTTCGAACACTCCGCCTTCTCCTCACTGGTTGTACGACTTACAGCATACACTCGATAAACTGGTGCTCTTCCTTCCACAGCTGTCAGATTGTGTCCCCCTCAAAAACGGGTTTATTGTTTCTGCGCATAGACTAACATCACCCTGTTGACCCTGGTACAAGTTACACTGTAGTTTCAAGGGGACTCGCCGACCTATAGACTATCCTTTATGAGGACACAACCCAGTGATACGCGCGATCGGAGTACCACACACAGCTTGCAACGATGAGTTTCGACAAAATCTTCGATCTCACAGCTGCAGCATGCAGCGTATTTTCTTTCAATAATATGCAACGCACCGCCCACTCACGCGCCAGTAACGCTGGCCTGTTTTTATTGCGAGGGAGCGGTCGATCGCCTGCCACCCACGCTTTTTTTTCGTGATGAGGTGATCAACACGTGGTACCTAACTTACAATGACGAACGTTCATGTAGTCTTATTAAGGCGATGTGGTTATCGATTGCTTAACGATACATGAAAAAGCTGGCCTGTTTTTCAAGCGATGCGATGGCCGGTTGGTTGTCTACTGTACTAAACTCCAACGCTTGCCTGCGTTCGAAAGGACGCGGCGATTGACTGTCTACACACGACAACTACGCCCCCCTTGCCTTTTGCTTGGAGCGAGGCGTTCATCGGTTGTCTACCAAGCGCCAACTTATGTTTCCTGAGTTGGATCTGAACTGCACGGATCCTGCACAAGATATCATAACAGAACAGCAGAATATGTAGGATATAAATGATCTATTGATTAGTCTAGACTAGACTTCAGCAGTAGCTAAAGGAATCTGCCCCATGTGTGAAATTTATCGACGTCAAACGATGTTCACATGCAAGACAGATACCAGGTATTACTATATTATTGTAGCTGTGCTGCGGTTCGCAGGGGTCCTGCTTTGAGCCTGAAATTTTGTCAGTGAGAAGGATCGATCAGTACACACCGTCGGGTGGATGCTGCCAGAAGGCAAAGAAAAAACGCGGTCCGTTCAATCTCTTTTGTAGCGGGCAAAACGCGGTCCGATTAGTTTCGTTTCGTCAGAAATGCGGTCCATTCGAATCCCTGCTCGTCATAATATCGTGAAACTTCGAATCCATCCGACAGCCGATGGAAGAAACGACCGGACGTCCCCATTAATAAACACGCCATGCTACACACAGGCGTTTCAAAGATATCCGCACACATACCTGAATCACGTTGGCATCAACAACAGCATACTCAAATATACCTGAATCACGCTGCGGGTACGAGTAGCACCCCGGAGCGTTTTTCTAGTTCCATTTTCGTAGCACAAAGAACGACCAAACACCGACTCCAGCCCACAGGCAGACTGTACATCGCGTCTCCAGCCCAAAGGGCAATACCCAACCTCTAGCCCGCGCAGCAAGAACCCCAGCTACGTGCACATACGGCTTGCAAGAGCCGAAGGTGAGAGACGAGGAGCCGGCAAACTAGCCTGGTTGCTGCGGTGCGGTAGTCAGTTCGTTCGTTCTTTGCCTTTGCTTGCCGTTGCTGCTCCGCCACCGTTTCTTGTACATGTACTACAGGATAGAGTGTTGAATAAATCGTTCTTCACCGGCGAGAGCGCAGACGGCCTGCGAGGAACCGAACGGGGAGGCAAAGAATGATAAACCAGTCCCGTTGCTTCGACCATTAGACTAGTTCGTTCGTGGGTTGTGCTGGCTGATCCTTAATCGTTGCTGCTCCGCCTCTGTTCCTTGGCACGTGGTGCCTGGGGCACGTTTGTTTGTTGGAGGAGAACGATTTTCGTTGATTGAAAAGAATAGGAAGTATTAGTCTAGACTAATATTTATATTCGTTTTTTGCTTTCGAGGGAGTTGCCGGAGAGGGCACATCGTGCATTTGTTTGCTCAGAACCCGCCCCCAGCTGCGACCGAGGGTCGCCAAAGGCGAGAGGCTAACGAAGGCGATTCATCCCATCTCTGTGCGTCTGGTGCAGAGCTGCTGCTGCTGCTGCTGCTGGTGATGTTAAACGAGCAAGTTACTTTTGCGAGGGTGGTAACCGAGCCATGCCGTGCGATATTACAAAATCGTCCAAAGCTTCCGGAACGTTCGGGCGCTTTTTGAATAGGAGTATGTTCTCGGCATGGAACAGTTTTTCTCGCCCATCGAAATGCCGCGCATAACATCCAGTATCCGTGCCGACTATTCATCCTAGAGAGATACATGACCTGTGATCACAAAGTACAAGGGCCGGGCTAAAGGTGAGGTGGAGAATCAAGGCGACGCGTCTCGAGCAATATTATAGGACAAATAGCTGCTGTTGTTATTGCCCTGCGGGTGTTCTTGTATCAGACCTTTCGGTGGTGCAACTGAGGCATGCCACGCAATTCCACGATGTCTTCTCGAGCTTCTTCTGGAAGAACGTTCGCGCGAAGTATGTCCTTGGCATGAAACCGCTCTCCTCAACCACCGACATCCAGCACATGGCATCCAGTGTCCGTGCTCATTCTTTGCCCTAGACATACAAGCCCTGTCATCACCAACTTCGAGACTACGGTAAATGCGAGAGACTATCCCAGGCGATGTACAGCCCATCTATCCTAAAACGTGTAAGGCTGATACGAAGCTGTTGGTGTTGCCCAAAAATAGATATTTTGTGGCACGGCGTCGCAACTGAACCCAGCCACATGCACCATAATAGTGTGTTTTCTCGAGCTTTTGTAGTAGTAACATGCGAGTCCGATACAGACCTGTCGTTGCTCCCAAACAGGCAGTTCGTATGCATTGTCGCAACAGAGCCATGATATCATGCTTTCTCGGGTTTGTGTAGAAACGCTGGCGCGGTGTTCGTGTTCTTCACGGGAAATGGTTCTCCCTACCCGTCCACGCCCAGCGCGTAACACCCAGCGCCCGTGCCGGCTTCTTCATCTTCGATATACAGCAAGCTCTGCGGGGTCACAAACCACGAATCAGATATACAATGAAGACGGTAGTAGGCGTCGCAAACCGCAGGCGAGAGAAGACCCTTTCGTTCTCAGTCGTCGCGGGGTGTGCTCCCCGTTACGCTCCAGTGCAACGCTTGGCGCATCATACAAGTCAATCCAGGGGTCGTCGCATTTCGATCGATCTGTTTACCCTTTGCGCGCCGTACCTCATTGTCGTCTGTACTCGGGTTTAACGGGACGCAAAGATTTGCGGTGCAAGACAACACGGAGTAGAGCCGACGTTTCGAATATATCGATACACTACACGCAATACTCGCAACGATGTTCCAACATAAAGATCCACGTACACATGTACGCCTGAACCCAGCTGCAGTATACAGACAAACGCGCACATTTGTGTCGCACCTCTCTTCCCTTATTTGTCGCTAACGTGGAGCTTCTAAAAACCGCAATTGGCGCGATACACACCTTCGCGTATCGAGACGTGTGTGCCTGGCGAGCACGGCGGGTCCTTGTAGCTTTCGGAGTTACACTCGTCGCACCCACGGCATGGCGTACATCTGCTCTTAACAATAACTGGTGGTATATTTTCCTAGAATGCTGACACAGAAGATTCGAAGCGTGTATTTTTTTCGAGGACTTCACCATTTTTCAAGAAAAGTACAACGATTTTTTGTTCACGCACATTCCGGCCGATTTCTTAGTTGCCTTATAGAAAAAAACGGCCACGTTCAGTTTCTCCGACGTTTTTTTTTTCTGCCAAAGTCGTGATTCTTTGGGGGCAAACCCAAAACCCCGTACCTGACTCCACGGTTCCATACGGCTTTTCGTTTCCAATATCGAAATCTGAAAATTGCGGGCAGCCAAAAAGCGTCCAGATGTGGTGCTTGACTCTAAGTCCGACCAGCTCGTATCGTACTAGCGCTGCATTGGTACTTCGTAGTTGATCAGCATCATTCGGAGAGCACACGTACATCAGGCAATCGTTCGTATTTGATCGTGCATGTTACCGCACGTACCGATATTTCGTACTCATACCTGTCACATAGAGTACGTACATCAGGCGACGGTTAACCGTTGCGACTCAAGCATTTTTTCCTTCGATATTCTCATAATCAATATCTCGTGAGGTGTAACCCAGATAGAGATGGACCTGTATCATGGAGAGCGCGTGTGTACATGAGGCTGTTGTTGTTGTTGTTGTTGTTGTTGTTGTTGTTGTTGTTGTTGTTGTTGCTGTAACAGTAACTGTTGCTGTTGAAGGTTCGATTGCTTTTTCTATTTGGTCCGCATCGCGAACTCGCCGTAGAGCTCTCAGAGATTTACGTGCACACACTTACCACCATACCATCCGGACCTCTTAGCATCTATCTACCCGACCGTGACAAATTCCTTTTTTGGCGGAATCGTGCGCGTGTAGCGTATGTACCCTAATCCTTTTTCTGGCCTTGTTCTACGACAGAGGTAGCGGTGTAATGTTTCGGCTGTTATTATTTTTATTATTTTTTTTTTTCTGGTTGACGGGGCTGTTATTTGTTTTTTCACTCCTTCTGAAAACGGTTAGAATCTTATAATTGTCGTGAACTTATAAATTTTCATGTATACTCAGGCGTTTTTCATCTGGGGTCGCACTTTCTGTTGACTCGTCATCAATCCGGTTTTGGGCGAGGTGTCGAGCTCGCCAAGTGTGGAGCCTCAGAACCGAAACGGTGCACCTCTACCGTGGCTTGAGAGTCACAGGTGCTTCGATAGAGGTATTAGGTATATATACCGTTTTTTGGCGAAATGGCTTCCGAGTGACGGGGCTCCTTAACCCCTTTAGAGCCCCCGAACCTCTCTCTATACTAAATCCAAGTACTTTTGTCCCCAAAAACGGGTTTCCAGTTGTAAAGGGGTTAACCCAAAATCGTCGGAAAAAAAACGTCATTTTTTATCATGATAATTCTCGTTGTGTACCTAGGGCATGGGAATTTTTCATCCGGTCTATAAATAATAGCGGTTTTTATTTTACCTCCAAATTAGTGTTTCCGGAGAGGTCTTAAGCTCCCGTAGTTGAGGGATCTCAGAAAAAAAGTGGTGGGTTTTCGTCTACCGTAGCTTGTGTCGCTTGTGCCCCCGACCCATTTCCGTCCACGTCCGTCCGTCTACGGTGAGGATGCCCCCGTTAATAGGGTAGGTCACGATGTACGATGATAGAGGTACTACTTAAAGGATACCCCCTTTTGGCTGAAAACGCTTTCTCAATGACGGGGCTTCTTACCCCACAAATTTTTCCGAGGTTTCGCATTTCGATATTGCAATATTTTTTCGTCGTATATACCTAGCTAGGCCTTGGGATTGCCCATCGGGTGGAAGTTATATATTAAAAAAAAATCGTTTGGGGGTGGGGGTATAATGGAGCTCACCCAACGGAAAAAGCCTCCGAAACATAGTGCCAAACCTCTACTGGACCATGGCATTGCAGTATTATCAGGGGTGGTGTCCCCATTTTCACCACCGAGTTAATCAGCTCTCGAGTGGCTCTGCACCTCACTATAAAGTACAACCCTTCGACAGGACTTCAGAAAGAAGCTAGATGTCGAAAACATTGAAAAAATTACGGCACCCACCACACGAAGCAGGCCGGCCGCTGGGGTTCGTGTGTGCATTCGAGCTACAAGCTAAGGAGTCATGCGACCTGCGGGTCCAGTCCAGTGACTCCCGTGCTTCCACCCGTTATTCTTGTTAGGTGCCAAGACTACGGAAGGGGGTAACTTTTGGGACCTTGTCTGTCGGGGCCTCGGGGTCACTCGCGCGAGCGACCCCCCCCCGTTCGTTGGCGTTCTTAAGCTTGGTCGTCTTCTTTTGATTTCGCGATATGGGTCTTGAATGGAGAACGGTAAGCTACGCGCTGCGCGCTAGAAAGATCGGCTGAGGTCTGTTTCGTCGATGACGTACGGAGCCACGCGTGCGAGTGGTGCAAAACGCGCTAGTGAAGCAAGGTGTAACCCCCCCCCCCCCCTTACGGTAGGCTTGGTCTAGGGCCCATTGGAATCGCAGTCTCGCCGTCTTCCATTTTTTTGTGGCTACGTGGGTCCTGCAATGGTTAACCACCTTTTGGTTGGCGCGGCGTTACGAACAATCCCATGGCCGGCACACATACGCGAAAGCAGGAAAGCCAAAAGAAACCACTCTTAACAACGATATGCACTGTTGGGACTGTCAGGGTGCGACGGTCTTACGGTCTCAAGACTACGGCCATGCATGGCATGAGTAGCCCCCCTCCCATTCTCACCCTCACCGTAGTGTTAATCCGCCCATGATTTTTTCCACCTGGTTTCGGGCCACTGTGACGCATGGCATGTTGGTGGGTGGGCACATCTAATTGTTTTCGGCTGATGTCGTTCATGGCTTAGTACCGTACCCCCCCATTGTTAGTTTTTCTACCGATTCAAGACCACTCGCGCGTGCGTCTTTTTACCAATCTCAAAAATGGGGCTCAAAGTGGTAAACATATCGCGAAAAAAAAAAAGAGGGGCGGCGGCTCGCTGGTTTGCTGGTCGACTCTTCACTTTGAGGCGCTCTATAGTCTAACCTTGATACCGACCTTGAAAAACGTATGAAAGTGTGTTCCGATGAAAAATCTAAACAGGTGTATTTACCCGTTTTGTTAGAAGGAAACAAGTTCTAACGATATTTGGAGCATTGTATTCGCAGTTTAACTGTTGTTCTAGAAGGGATAAGACGCCCGTGCCCGTCAGCCACAACCAAGATGGGCTGTGTACTCGTTAGTTAAGGAGCCTCGTCCGATTAAAAGTGTCTAGATGTCAACACGTGCTAGTCCTGTGGTACCACTCTATAGTAACACACGCCCTGTCTACACGTTGGATCAATTCCGGTTGCCCCGTCCACGCGCACAGGATGCCCCCCCCCCGGTTTATTTCCCTCTTTTTGCGGCGGCAACGGCTTCGATGGAATAGACCGCGCTTCTCGTCGTTCACGTCCGTGCGCCCATCGCCCATTTTACGTCGTTACCACTACTGATGATCTCAAAGTGCATTTCTCCTTGTTGCCTTGATCACTTGTGGAGGATGCGGTTTTTCGACTAGTTTCCCTTCCTTGCGCGACGGAATGGCTCCAGTTAAACTAACCGCGTTTCGTTTCGCTAGGCACCGCCCGTTCCATCACCCTCTACCTCGTTGCGGCCCCGAAACCTCCAAATCTCTTTTGTTTGTTGTCGCCCCGGCCACGCACGCAGGAGGAGGTTTCCCAGTTTTTTTCCCTTCCTTGCAGCGGCAACGTCTTCGATGAAACAGACCGAGTTTCCTTTCGTTCACGTTCTTCCGGCCGACCGTCGCCCTCTTTACCTCGTAGTGACGCTACTGACATCAAAGTCTGTATTTCTCGTTGTTACCCTGATCACTCGCGCAGGATGCCGCTACCCCATTTGTTCGGTTAAACAAACATATTTTCATTTCGCTCCCATCCCTCGAACACAGGTTATCCCGTTGCGGCTGGCCCCTGATTTCACACTGTCGTTGTCCCGACCTCGCGTACAGGATGCCGCTTCATAGGGTTCCCTTGCTTGCGGCGGCAACGGCTTTCGTCAAGCAGGCAGCAACAAACGCCTATGCGGGATGGCGTGCGTTCTTCTTCCTGAAGAGGGTTGCCATTGACGACTGGAGCTGGATTGAGCTAGCAGAGGTGTTCATAGTTTACCTGGAATACAGCCCCGATTCCCTTGCCGAGATCAAACGGATGGCCATAGTTGCACTGGGGGGAGTGTTTGTGGTTTTGGCTGCTCTAGCTGCCATAATCTACTTCGTGTGGAGGAAAAAGTCCAACGCGTATCAGGAACACGTTGCCGTGCTGGTTGGGCGTAACACCGAGCTTTCTGGGCGTAATACGGTTCTCGATGGGCGTAATACCTTTCTAGCTGGACGTAACACCTCTCTAGCTGGGCGTAACCACGTGCTGACTGCACGTAACGCCGTCTTGACTGGGTGTAATACGTTTCTGACTGGGCGCAATACCTCGCTGACTGGGCGCAATACAATGCTGACCGAGCGTGTGTCCGTGCTGACTGGGAGAAACGCCTTGCTTACTGAACGCAACGCCGAGCTAACTGGGTATCTCAATGATGCAGAAGAAACGATAAGCATTATGCTTGAGAAGGGATGGCTGACTCCTCCAACTTCTCTGGTCTTGGCGTCTAAAGACCGGGACGATGCGACAGTTGTGGCGCCGAAAAGGGCGAACAATGCCACAAATCCAGGGACGGGGGAGAAACGAGTTGAGAAAAATGACAGTGTGGCCACCGGTGGCCCAAACCCAGCAAACGTGGAGGGCGGTCTGTCACCAAGCGTTGTCTCAAACGGCAACGGTCGCCGTTATGGGAATAAGCGCTGTAAGGTGAGAACAGACGGGACGAAAGTGGTTTTGGAGCTTCTCGACTCGCTAGAAAACATGGACATGTGAGAGTACCCCTTCTTTTTATCTCGTCAAAGTTCCCTAATCAGAAATACCCTATCATCGCCGCCAACCTCTCCTCCTCCCTCTTCTACTCGCCCCCGTTCCTTCCCCCCCCCCCCCACACCAAATCCCTCCTCCTGATCATGGGCAGGAATCGGTCTCTCGAGCCCTGAACCTTCCTCCGCTGTTGAAGAAACACTCATCTCACTCAGCAGGCGGCACAGTGCAACACCAGAATCTTCGCGCGACAGTTTCAGAGGGGATAAAAGCACAGTCAAAAGCTACCGGGAGTGCAGCGCAGGCTATTACCGCCCCCCACGACATCGCGGTGGCAGCATCGGTCGGCACGAAGGTCATGGCACCGGGACCACCCTGCCTAGGAGCGAAGCCCAGGGCAGAGCAGAACGGAAGGTGGGTCGTAGCGCGTAGAATGCAACCGGATCGTCGACATGTGAGATATGTGCTACGATAGGGGTATACCTTTTCTTGGCGAAAACATTTTCTGAACGACGTGGCTCCTTAACCCACAATCGTCGGAATGCAGTTCTTGTTGTTCAATCATGATCTTGATGCATACTTTGGCCATGGGGTCGTTCAGTGGGCTGCACTTTCACTGCTGTTATCGAAATTGGATTTTCGGGGTAAGGTATTTAGCGCCTCAAGAGGTTAGGAGCCTCGGAACACACACATGGTGCACCTCTACCGTAGCAGGTGTCGTGACGTAGGATACTCTAGAGGGAACGTCTAAAATATCCGAGGCTCCTAACCTGACGAGCTGTATACTTTGACGCGTGCTACGATAGAGGTAGCACGTTTTGTCTGAAACAATATCCGAATGGCGGGGCTCTTCAATCTCAAAGCGTCCGAGCTTCAGGATATTTGTTTTACACAATTGTCGTTGTATGCCTAGGCCGTGGAAATTTTGCATCCTGTGGCAGTTTTGTTTCCCCTCCGAATCAGTTTTCGGGGGAAGTCTTAAGCTCCCAAATTGAGGAGTTTCAGACCAAAATGGTGCTCGCTCCTATCGTAGCGCGTCCTTTGTTTGCCATTAGCCGACTTTGAAAAATAAATAAATAAATAAATAAATAAACAAATAAATAAGAAGGCAACTCGGTAGAAAAAAAGCTCCCATGACCCAGGTAAAGGCATTTTACAAGACTTTCATCAGACAGCAGGGGTTGCGCGTTTTTGGGCCAAACGTTTTATGATTGGTTGGGCTCCTCGAGCGTGCGGTGGAACTATCAATTAGTACGGTATTTTACGATTATACTTGTTTTAGGAATGACGCGTTCTACGATAGAGGCGCACCACCTTTTTTCTGAGTTTCCCCATTTCGGGAGCTTAAGACATCTCCCAATAGCTGATTTGGAGAGAAATTCAAACTGCTACTACCGGACGAAAAATCCCATGACCTTAGGTACACAGCGAGAATCATGAAAACAAATTGGTCTGTTTCCTGACGATTTTGGGTTAAGGAGCCCCACCGATGAGAAAACAACGTAGCCAAAACGTGCTACCTCTAGCGTAGCACGCGTCCAGCAGCCTACATTATCAAAACATCGTCGAGTTGCGCGAACGAACGTCTTCGAGGTCTCACGTTTCGGGTGCTGATGGATCATGATGATATTCTGCTCCTCATTTTCGGAGGTCCTACGAGGCGTGCTACTACAGAGGTATACCCGTTTTTGTCGAAACAAATTCTGAATGACGGGGCTTCTTAACCCAAAATCATCGGAAATACGCCCCATTTGTTTTGCATGATTCTCGGTTTTGTACCTAGGCCGTGGGGTTGTCGTCTGGTAGATAGAGAGAGTTTAGTTTTTCCCCCAAATCAGGTTTTCGGAGAGGTCTTAAGCTATCAAGTTGGGGAAACTCAGAAAAAAAAATTGTGTACCTCTATCGTAGCACGCGTCCATCTCTTACCGTGAGATGACTCATAAATGACTTTCTTCGCAACGAAAATGCAGTTTTCCACCGGTTTCGGCAGCTGAGTGTTGATGCCCGGGTTGATGTTGGAGTTTTCCGACGCTGGATTCCGAAGTTTGGAACTTTTGGATTTCGGGCTTTGGGCGTGTATTTTAGGTTTTGGAGTATTGATTACGTATGTTGTCCCAGGATTGTGACTGTTGGTTTTTGGAGTAACGTTCGCGGACTATGCTACAGTAGTCTTTCCTTCTGCCACGGCAGGGCAGGGAGGGTATAATCCACGATGTTTTCCACTGACTCATTTTTTTCTTGAGGAAATTATACTGTGGCACCGTGCTGTATCGATTATATAGCAGGGAGGCTGTTTGTTCTGCTTGGATACGACTCAGCAAAGACAGCGGTTTGGTGATTGTAGGGGTTTACGATGGTGGATGATCTTTGTTGTAATGGTAAACTCATTGTGGAATGGCCCCGGTTGGGCTGCACTTCATGTTGTTATGGTACCACAGCCGAGGCCGCATGATCTGAACACTCTGTTTCGGCACACTCTTTGTTGTGCTTTTTAGGAGCTTTATATGTTCACGATGCTTTTGACCGTCGGCCGGTAACCCCGCCACTTTAAAATCTAACTCTGTCCGTACGACGAGCAAGCCCAATACGCTTGGAGGATCAAGAAGTAGCACTTGACCGGTGCGATTGTCCGCAAGTGAACCATGAGACGCCAGAGAGAACTTAAGTGATGCCAGAACAAAGGCTACCGTGGGGGGGGGGGGGGGGTCACACCTAAACCGAAACATGTTTTGTTGGAGCAGTGAAATAAACTGCTTCATGGCAACACCGCATATGAAAAATGGACAAAAAAATATTGGTTTAAGTTGCAAATAAAGAAGGTAGAATAGCCTACGTGCAATATCTTAAACTCCCCCTGCTACGGCAGCCTTCGTCCCAGACACAGTACGTGTGTCGCATGCTTCTGGAAGTCATCGAATGAAGTTCTTGTGCGCGATATGATGCATGCGAGAAAGGTAGCATGTTAACATGCAGCACGTATTGATTTTTGCCTCCTTCTGATACGGAAGTCCATTGTTAACAACAAGACACTTCGCACACAAAAAACAAAGATCCTGTCCACCATCCGCTCGAGATGTTTTATGTTTCGACTGTGTTCGTGTGGGGCTCTGCGTAATTTGTAGACCAGCCAGCATCAAATTCTTGAACGAATAGCTAATCGGCAAATGGTAGCGGTTTTCCTACGTTCATGCTTTGTTTTTCATTTTGCCAACAATGGATCTCCGTGATAGACGCCACTCAGTGGCAGGTGTGTGCTCTTGGTAATTCTACACCGTTTTTGACGGTGACAGCTGCACGTTACCGCTGGATTCGGGTACGTACGGCTCGTTGTCACTTCAAGACGTGCGTAGATCCTCCCTTAGTTTCTGTTGCGATATCACCCCCACGGCTAAGCCTACACCCTTGATATCGGTGACACAATACCCAGTTCACGCTCTCAAATCAATCGTCATGGAGACTTTCAACAACAACATCGCATTGTTTATCGAGGCCACCGTTTCAAGGGGTGCAGTATTTGGATCCAATATTTCTGAGGCCCAGGACCGCTCGCGCGAGAGCTCTCTTTATCGCTCTGCACGTCTCACGTTCTCGTTGCGTTTTATTGACTCGCAAAACACCCCGCCATCAAACCCTTTGTTGCGTTGTTCGGAATGAAAATGGAGTTTACCCCCCTCCCCATCGTAGAGTTCACCTATCAAAAACGGTGCATTTTGTTTATTATCAAGTAAGTGTCCGCATACCTACAAAAAACGAAAGCTGGGGAAGACGCTCGGAAATCAGGACTGCCCGGAGCACTATCGTGGTGCCCCCCCCGCTCAACATCAACACGTCAGTGTTGGTGAAATGTGTATTTTTTTTATTGTGTTGTCTGTATGATTGTGATATGTGTAAGTGCTGGGATTAGGGTGGGGGTTGGGGTCATATGCTGGGTTACGGTTCAGAGTTAGGACCCAAGGAGATCAGGCCTGCCCAGACACTGATCACCACCCCTGCCCTCACCAACAACAGATTGTTGTTTAAACGTGAACGTGTGCTTTGCATTGTCCGCGCACTCTTCAAAGGCGTCAACAGGGGAAGTCCCTTGGAGGTCAGGCCTGCCCAGGCACGGGGCGCTATCGCGGCACCAAATCCCCATTTCCGCCCAAGACGAGCAGGGTGGAGTACACGGTGAGCGAATTTGGAACACAAGAGAGGACAACACAAACCACTTTTACCTTGCATGCCCGTGCTGCTACTGCTATTGGTTTAGAGGTCCGGCAATGTGAAGCATGAGTTTCGTCGTCGGTCACATGTACCAATATTATCATGCCAATATTATCAGAAGTAACAGACTGATTCTACGATATAGCCCCCCCCCCAAACCGGCGATTTTCTTTAGCGAACGTTTCATGCCTGCTCGGCACGAGGAATGATGCTATGCAAAAAATATCTGAAAATACTTTCTTGATTGCGGAGGACTATCGAACGATCACGTCCGGGTGGCAAGGGGCACCGCATTTCAGTAGATACGGCCGACAGCTGGTGTCAAAACCGGCGATTTCGTTAAAGAAAAGTTGGGGGGCTACCGCAGAATGAATGAACGTTTCGCTATTGTTGCAGGCATACCAATGGTGGGCGCGATTGTTGTGGTAGAGCTGCTCTCCTAAAAACCGTTCAACCACATTCGATGGTTTGGGGAGAACAAGTGACCGGAATAAAAACCTGATGGATACATGCATCGGTAGTACGAGCCGGTGTGGGAGCGCACGTTTCTGCGTGATAATATTCTGGTCGCACCGATGGTGTATCCTCGAGCCTGGTATAGGTCAGCTCCGTTAGTTCGAATCCCCCCGAGTGCATACTCCAACAAATTCGTGGGGACTTTTTCTTGGGCACAAATTGACATGCGGAAAGCGCGAGAGCGTGAGTTAGCAACACTCGATGAAAAATCGACGAGCAGTGGGATTGCTGAACCCTATGCGCGATAAAAATTGAAGGCAAGAACCGGGGGGGAGAAGGGGCGACACCTGTGCCCACGGCTTGTCCAGGAGCTGGAAAGTAGAACTGTGCAAAAAAAAAAACTTATTAGGTGAAAAGCTTTTTTCTTACGTTTGTTACGTTTTGGTCTGATATGACGGAGTTTTGAATTTTACGAGTCAATCCAAGAACAGAAATATGCTTTGCCGGAATTCCTGCTCAGTGGTAAGGTGGGCAACTAAACTTCCGTGGTAGTGTCCGCTCAACAATTGATATACGTAGCCGACCGGCCGCTTTGGAAGAATCAACGGAAGATAATTCAATACCAGACCATTGCAGGCATAAATCTTTGTATATTTTTTGGTAGTACGTACCGGTATTTATATTGCAGGCTTGGCGCGTACATCGCCGAGAAGAGTCAACTACGTTTGTTTTTGACACGCTCGTGTCGTTCGGGCGATCGATCTGCATACTACGGTGGGCGTTCAACCCTTCTTACTGACGCTGTTCGCGGCTTGAAGGGCTCCATACTTCCCCTAAAACCCTTTGAAAACCAATGGAAGTCTAATTCGCGGAACGAACTCATGAGGTCTACTTCGAGAGTACGCACATACATAACGAAAACCATTCCAACGGTAATGGGAGGGTTTGAGGACGCGTGCTAAGACAGAGGTATTGGTAACACTTTTTAGCGTTTGTTGTTGTTGTTGCTGTTGTTGCTGTTGTTGTTGTTTTTGTTGTTGTTGTTGCTGCTGATGATGTTGTTGTTGGTGTTGTTGTTGTTGTTGTTGTTGTTGTTGTTGTTGTTGTTGTTGTTGTTGTTGTTGTTGTTGTTTTTGTTGTTGTTGTTGTTGCTGTTGTTGTTGTTGTTGTTGTTGCTGTCGTTGCTGTTGTTGTTGATGTGGTTGTTGTTGTTGTTGTTGTTGATGATGTTATTGTTGTTGCTGTTTCGGAAGTACGGGCGTGCTTAACCCGAACTCGTCGGAAGTTTTCGTTCTTTTCATTTTTGCAATATTTTTCGTTGTACGCCTCGTACATGCCATTGTTCTTCGGTACACAACGCTGTTGGTTTCCCTCAGAGTATTAGTTTGGGTGGGGTATAGATCTACTCGTGTGAAGAGCCTCAACTATAATATACTGCACCACTATTATTACCGTAGCAATTATCCGTAGGCCATAAACGATTTACCTTAGAGTCATCCCATCCCTAGGGGCGCAGCATAAAGTTCTGAACAAAAGCCATCCCACGGCAGGGGTGCATGCAGCGTCAGAAGTCATGCAGCTCAATATCTCACCCGATGCTACAGGACTTCGAAGGCGTTCGTTCGCACAGCCCGTCCAAGCTTCTATGCCTTCTTAGTCCTAAAACAACATGTATTCGTGAAATTGCTCCACTAACCGGTAGTTCCTCACATGAGGAGCTCAATTGACCAGGGACGTTTTGGCCCAATCATACAACTGCAACTGCAACCGCTACGGTGTGATGACTCATCTCCTGTGGAGCTCAACATGTCACCCAAAACGATTAATAGTGCTGCTGCTGTAGGGGGCTAGAATGGCAGTGACTCGGGATCACTTGCGTGAGTGATCTCCTTGTTCATTTTTTTTGTGTTCTTAAGCCTTTCTGCTTCAAATTTTTCTGATAAGAAGGTTAGAATCGCATAGTTTGCTACGCTGCGTCAAGCAAATCGCCTAAGACTAACCCTGGTAAGTGAGGTACAGAGTCATTCTTGAAGTGGGTCAAGCCTGGTGGTTAAAAAAGGGGGTACCCCCCCTACCGTATCCTCGGTCAAACATGAAACATGAAACATGAAACATGAAACATCAAGCATCAAGCATCAAAACCAAACATCAAACATCAAACATCAAACATCAAATATCAAACATCAAGTATCAAACATCAAGCATCAAACATCAAGCATCGAACATTAAACGTCAAACATCAATCATCAAACATCGAACATCAAGCATCGAACATCAAACATCAAACATCAAACATCAAACATCAAACATCAAATATCAAACATCAAGTATCAAACATCAAACATCAAACATCAAACATCAAACATCAAACGTCAAACATCAAACATCAAACATGACTCCGAACACCCAGTCGTTCGCGCAACCTTGGCCAACAGTTCATTCTATGCGCTAGTCCTGAAAACCACCATTGTATTCGTAAAATTTCACACTAATACCCATGCTACGATAGAGGCGCACATCATTTTTTTTTCTGAGTCTTCTTCTATTTGGGAGCTTAAGACCTATGCCAAAACCTGCTTTGGAGAAAAGTAAAAGTGTTCCCGGATGAAAACATCCCATGGCCTAGGTAACCAAAGATAATAATGCAATAAAATTTCCTGTTTCCGACGATTTCGGGTTAGGTAGCCCCGTCATTCAGAAAACATTTTCGCCAACAACAGGTATACCTCTATCGTAGCACGCGTTCAAACCGGTAGATTCGCACATGAGGAGCTCAACGGGCCGGGAAGGTTTGGCCCAAAACATGAAACCCCTACCGTGGGATGTCTCCGAAAAGTCCTACCCCCAATGATTGTAGCACAGGGCCACCTCGAGTTCTTGGGTGGGTAAGGGTCATGCTCGCAACCAGGGAATGCGCCCGCACCACTGTAGGTACGCACGCGCTGACCACTTGCTGACGAATATCAAGCACAACTGCGCCTATTTCTTGGGGATATATGGCAATGTTTCGTGCGCAAAGTTGGGGTTACCCAGCTGTGATAAACCCGAACAAGGTTGGTTGCAAACCTAGCTTCTGCTCTTGCTGCTAACTCGCCTGTCAACGAGCACTATCTCCTTTTTCGGTGGATGTTTGGTGGTGTCGTTTTCGTTCCTGGGAGCGTTTACGGGTGATCGGCACGTGCTGCGAAAATAAGTAGCACTTTTCGTCTGAAACCCGTTTCTGAATGACGGGGCTCCTTAACCCACAACCGTAGGAAATACGCCATTTGTTAGCATGATTCTCGTTGTATACCTAGGCCATGGGATTTTTTCATCCGGTATCATAGCAGTTTTGTTTTCCTCCAAATCAGTTTTTGAGTTAAGACCATAGACTAATGTCTCTAAGCTGGGTTAAGACATGTCTTGAGCTCCGAAAACGACGGAACCCCAGAAAAAAGGTGACGCACCTCTATCGCGGCACGCGTCGATCAACGGTGAAGCTCGTGTTGCGAATTGTGGGATGCATCGTGGCAGACAGAGTAGGAGTCATCTCGCCGTAGGAGGTGCGGCAGATTCTAACAAAATTTTGAGCTCCTATCATGAGGAGCTAGCTCGATATCTCACCCGAAGGAGCATTCTACGTTAGAAGCAGCACTTTTTGGCGTTTCTGTTTTTCTGAATGACGGGGCTCCTTAATCCCAAATTGTCGGAAATAGGCCATTTTGTTTTACGTTGTTCTTGTTGTGTACCTAGGCCATGGGACCTGTTCAGTCGTTGGCAGTTTTGCTTTTCTCCAAATCAGTTTATGGGAGAGATCTTGAGCTCCCGAGTTGATGAACCCCAGAAAAGAAGCGGTGCACCTCTATCGTAGCGTAGCACGCGTCTGAAGCATGACGTCGAAGGCATTTACTCGCGCAACGCGACCAATATAATTATATGCGGTAGTCCTAACACACACACCGGCGAAAATATCAGACGAACCGGTGCTTCCTCAGTTGGAGAGTTCAACCGGACACAAAAAACATATGGCCGCAAACGTTCAATCCCTATCGTGGGATGACTCACACATAGTATTCGGATGGCGTGTTTCCCGACGTGTGTGTCCCCATTCGTGCGTCCATCCGAGACGTGCCCCCCCCCCCCCTTTTCCTTGTGCTTGGATAGGAACCGCAGTTTTGGACCGAGCGCTTTCTTCGCGTCTCGGACAAACTCTCGCACCAAAAAGAGCATTACCCCGGCGGTATCCCGAAAAGATGGACTGTTTCCGCTCCAACTTGTTTGCCACCGTCGACCGTCCACGACGCATATTGCACCAACTCTTTTCTGAGGCTCTTAACCTGAAGATCTCAATACCCCTCGGAGGCAAACAGCTGATCGTAATAAAAAAGAAACGAAAGACAAACGAAGCAATGTCGTGGCCTAGGTGCCCCAAAAATATCATATTGCCAAACGAACAAGAGAATCAACCAGTTCGGGACTATTTGGGGCTAAAGAGCTTCGTCATTTAGACACTCCTAGTGACCGCCAAAGAGCGCTGCCCCCGTCGTGGCACCCGTCCCACCAGAAACTATATACTCCTCCCTCCCCCCACTCAAACTTATCAGAATGAGGACTCTGCAGTCCATCAGTATCTATTTGATTATTATTCACTATCTTTAGTAAACTGAGCATCGTGGTTCTAGATGCGGATAACTACAATATGCGGCGATATACACAGGAGTTTGCTCTATCTAGCCGGGATACTGTATAAGAATCATCCTACCTGTACCGGGAAGTTGATCGTCGTACAGGGTAATCAGCTCACCTCCAAAAGTATCAAAAGAGCTGTACAGAGAACGTTACGTATAACATTGCAAGGACGTTACATAGAACGTTGTAGGGAACAGGACGGGCTGTCGTGGAGTACACACGTCGGTAGCCCGGGCATGGTCCCGTGATCAGGTAAAGGCACCTCCCACCTCGATCACTCGTTCTTTTTTCATCCTTATCTATCTTCTCCTTTTACGGGTTCTCTTCTTCTCTTCTTCCCTTCCACGTTTTGGCTACATAAGCGCCACTTTCAAACCATCTTCTTTTTTCTTCTTCACGACTGATTTTAACAGACACTTCGGTGCCACCTCTGAAGCTCTTGTCATGGATTCAGAGCCTCGGTACACGTAATTTTTTCCAAATTCCCTGTGCTGTGATAGGAATCGCGATTTCGGATCCAGTACCTTCGTCGGATTTTGGACAGACTCTTACCCCAGCACTATCTCTACCATGTACACCTGTACCCAGGCATGAAGCGTTCTCCAAATTTGCCTGTCGCTATCTGTCCGCTAGAAACAACCGTCACCGCCCTTGCCCCCACCCCTCTTCCCCCCCCACTCCGTGTACGTTGACAGGAATCGGGAATAAGGACCCGGTACCTTCCTCGCGTTTTGGACGAACTGTCACGCCACCCCCTTTGTTTCGAAGCCAGACACGAGTTTCCCCGCCAAGTCGTTAGCACGGCCGCTACCGAAGAAGGAATACACACCTCGGGCAATGCACGATCTAGATCATACCGATCATCTAAGTCCTACTTTCGCGCGACGGTTTCAACGGCGGAAAGAGGGATGTGAAAGGGGGGATCTGGCAGAATTGTATCCCAGGCCAGCGGCGGCTACTCATGGCAGGTTCCATCTTGGGCACAATGGCCTTCCCGCCGCGAAGAGATGCAATGGGGGGTATCTTTGAGGGGTGCTGGAGACAGAGGCCACGGGGAATGAAACGTCGACAGGTGCTTGGGGTCGCTGAAACGGAGAGCGACACTAATGTGTGCTTGGGGGCGGGGGAGGACAGTGAGAGCTATACGTGAGACGGAAATGGGGAGCGACATAAACATATACCAGGAAGGGTGGGAACAGAGAGCAACACAACAGCTTCTGGGGGGAAGGGGACGTGGATAGCAACACAACAGCTGTCTTGGGCAGAGGAAACAGAGACTGACACCAACAGATGGTTTTAGTGGTAGGAACCAGGAGTGGCGTCAATAATAGGCCCTTGGTTGGTGAGTAATATGAAAGCGATCAAAAGAGGCGAATGGGGTGGGGGGGGAATGGGAAGTAACCACAATAGGTGTGTGTGCGGGAGGGGACGGAGTGACAGCAACAGGTGTTTGGGATGGACGGGGATTGAAAGGGATACCAATGCATGGTAGTGGATCGATCAGGCCCGCTTGAAGGTGGAGCACTGTCGAGGTGACACTATCCCGTTCAACACTTGTACACACGGCGGAGGGAGCGGAGAGTGTCGTCAATTGGTGTTGGCGATGGAAGGAACGAAATATGGTCGAAACATGTGGCTAGGGTTGTGGGAACAAAGAGTGGCGGCAACATATGCTTGGGACAGAAGAAGCGGCACGCGACATCAAGAAGAACTCGTGGTGGAGGGAGCGGAGAGAAACACAAAGAGTTGTGTGGTGCGGGGGGCCGCGAAGAGTAGCACCGGTTGGAGCTTAGAGCGGAGAGAACATACGGCGACGTCAGAAGGTGTTTGTGACTCAGACAGAGATGAACGACATCAAGCATAGACCATGGAGGCAGGGGCAACGGAGGATCACATTTCGGGAGGCGGTGGGAGTGAGAACGAACAACACCCTCAACAGGCGTCTGGCGCTGGCGTTGGAGCGTAACGGAGAATGTCTACAGTAGGTGACGAAGATGGAGGTAACAGAGAGCGACACAAACAACTGCTTGGCGCACACGAAACGGCAAGTGATGCCAATAGCTGCTGGGGGCGAAATGAGCGGAATTGGATATCAGCAAGGACTTAGGGTTCGCGGTGTAGAGTGCCGTCGATATCCGCAAGAGGTGGAAAAAATGGAGGGCAGAGTTAACAGTTTTCTGAACTCGGGGAAACGGAGGGTGAAGCCAACATGTGGCTTGGTGCGGGAATAACAGCAATCGTCATCGATGGGTGCCCCAGGCTCGGGGTGGAGGGGGCGGAGAGCAACGAGGATGGCACGGTGAGGGTAGGCTAGATATAAAGTCGGGTACCTCTAATGAAGCGAGGATAGTTGCATTTATCTGGTTGTTTCAACTTAGATAATAACCGACCATCGGCCACGAAAAACACGAAATCTAAACCGCCTGCTATCGATCGCTGGACCATCGGAAGCATCTTGCGTCCCTGCACGCCCTCACCGTGTTGGGGAGGGATACAAATCGCGCAATCCGCCATGTAACCTACCTAGTTCCTCTCTACAAATTTACAGGTCACGCGCGCTGTCGCAAAGGTAAACAGCTTGCGCTCTACCTAAACCTTTGCGAGGAGGTCCTCCGGCAAAAAGGCGACGGGAGCTAGCTCTCAGAGAGGTAATACAGGTATAGGTCGCCCAAGCCCTTGCGGGATTTGCCACCCACGCCAAAGAGAGACGGGGACAGAGCGCACGGGAATGTTCGTCTTTTGACTTTTTACACATGATGGTTTTAAACGGGATTCGAACATTTTGCCAAGGTTGTTACGCTCAGGTACCGCACGTCACATACATTGTACTGCCTAACATCAACTCAGAGAGTGATACACATTGCCTTCGGGAAATGTTCTATCGATACCCACTAGTTAGTCGGATTCTGCGATGCGTTTGCTCCGGAAATATGCAAAATGATTGCGGATAAGGCTTACGGTCCCCTTTGAATACACAACGCTGTAGAATGTGTTTGTCACTGGCGTTGTTCCCTCGACTCGCAACACCAACAACCAACCAATCCTACCTGTGGTTTTGATGCATTGCCTCTTGCGCACGCTTTCTGTTCTTTGGTCGATTGTTCCCGTTATGACTACCATAACACACCAACACTACCAGAAAACGGACGATATTATACGACATAGCGGGCGAGAGATGTACACGCGTTCTTGAACAAACCCCGACGTCATGCCTCGACCGAGAAATGAGGTCGTAGACAGTTCCATTATTTCCCTTTCCAACTAGGCATGAAGAACCCGCCACTATGCTGCACAAATACAGCACTAACACATGTTTCCCGTGTACTTTCGTCAGACGACGATTGATTGGCCCAGACATCGATGGCTGGAAAAGGCCTGTTTTGATGAGGACAGCCGTAACACCAAGGAGTTACACGGGGTGGGCACTAAACGGTCTCGTGTGCCACCAGGACGTTCTCTGTGGAGGGTTTGGTGAGCTTGACGTTGCAGCAGACACAGTCAGGGTAGACTACTTTCCAACGAAAAATGCCTCCCACGGTAGAGAGGTGGGCTTCCAATTAATCGAGGGTTGCTCACTTGATCAGCTCAATATCTAGCCCGAAAACTGACCTTGAACAGAACTGCAAGTGCATCTCATTGAACATCGCCACGGCCTAGACATATCCCGAAACATATCAAGTATATACCAATGCTAGATGCCTGCTACACGATAGAGGTGGATCGTAATTGGCGTTTTTGTTTTTCGCATTTTGAGACATGTTAACCCAAAGTATGGCTGGAATGCCATCTAGCTTTTGCAGTTTTCTTTATTGTTTCCGTACCTACCTAGGACATTAGACGGCTCATCGGGCTGCACCGTCGGTTTTCCTAAACATCGGTTTCTGGGTGGCGTTTAGAGCATTCAAGTGAGGAGCCCCAGAAAACAACGGCAACCTTACCCTCCACCGTAGCACGTGTCATTGTTTCAGTGGCAGTTACTACTGTAGTATCTCGCTTGAGGAGCCCCACCAGTCGAAACTCTTCCGACTAGCAGGTGCCACGTACACCTCTCGTAGCACACGTCCGGTAGATGTATACCACAACGGCTACCACTGGTTGAGTGCATGGAGTGTGTTGGGACACCATCATCGTCCCAGGCAATGATACAGCGATGCGCGGTTGCTGCTCAAACCAGGTGCCGTGGTGAGTCCAAAGGCCCAAGGAAGACGCGTGAACGGAGGCTCCCGCTGCAAGCTGGCCCACGAACACCGACAGCGGCACTGAAGGGAGTTTTCCCCGAGCGAGCGACTGGGTCTCACAGCCACCAATCTACACTGATATTCCTCAACTTATAGTGTTTTTAGTGCCGGTCCTGTGACCATGACAGAACGCGCGCCAGGCGGACCCAGGAAAGCCAGACGTCGACCGGACCAAACCTATCATAAACTATGATGTAGAAGCAGTCGGTTAAGGTGCATGCAGTTCCGTGGAATGCAGTGCCGTGTCTAACTGTAGCCCGTGCTCTGATCATTGACTGGACTATGGCGACGAGCTAAGGTGATAACAACACCAACATCAACAACAACGGAGTGGCCATGGGGATCCGCGTAGAACGGTGTTAGAAGGGCGTGTTAGTCGCCGATAATCTGAAAAACAGACTCGTCTTTACGTAGGCGCGCTACCCTGCATAAAGAGTCAATGCTCAGTAGTAGAATTTAGTATCATTCAATTGTGGGTACGCAGTGTTACGTATGCAATGCAGACGGTCAGCAAATAACATATCTACGTGTTTCTCAGTACGTACGTGTAGCAATCTTAAATGTGCCGTGGATCTGAAATGATAATGCACAGAAGTATGGTGTTGATCTAGTTTGTAATCGGCCGTCGGTGGTCGGGAAATCGGCAATTAGAGACATGCGCTAAGACGGAGGTGCATTGGTTGCATGGGGTTCCTCACAAAACCTGATTTTGAGCAAACCGCTAAACCGAAGAATAAACTCTTGACCGGCACAGAGTAGCAGCCTCCACGAGAAATCGCCAACGAACGTTGTTCTGGGGTTGGTCAATGTTATGACCCGTAGACTATATCCAGCCGTATCTCGGGTGTTGTGCCGACTGTGGTCGACGGTGATTGCGCCCCACCTAGCATCCAACGTTCATTCGCCGTCTTCATCTTGATGCCAAACCATTCTTCTGCGCGAAGCTCACAAATCCCACCCAACATCTTCTCGCGCCAAGTGTAGAGAACTCTCTATGGTAGCTATTTGCGAACTCCCTTCATTGATCCACTGCCCTCCCATTCTGGCTGAAATTTAGGATCAGCAGCATCACGCCGAGGGCCGACCACACAGCCAGCAAACGTCTTCTCGCATACTTGGTAAAATACCCTCCGCGCCACACCTTTAGACTAGCACGTCTCCCCCACCGCCGCACGAGGACACTCCGCTGCTATGGTACGCCTGAATGGCTTGAGGCTCCTCACGTGAAGAGCTCTGCATCTCACCTAACCGCTGACCTCGAGGGAAAATGACCCGAAACCAGAACAACAATCCCGTACAGCAGTAGTATGAAACACCATATTGCAGTCCGACGACATAGAGTGGCTCCCCGCTCGAAGAGCCCTGCTAAAATCAGACTATGCTTCGGCGAACCTTAAACGTGCTATAGCTATCGTTTCACGTGCCTGTGCCTTTTAAATGGTCACTCCACAACAACTACGTCCTCGAACTACCACGCTTACAATTGACGATGCACCAGAACCACCGCCGTTTATTGAATCAATGGCAGCCTCCGACCCTGGCTCTACTGTACGCTATGGGGGTCGCTTTTAGGGTGCCGCTACTCAGTGTCTTGGAGCCACTCGAGCGAGTGGTAACCTATCGGAAGTACCCAGGCAGTCTCCGGAGTTTATGGTTTCGGGTTCCCGGCATGAACCGCCATGTTTGTTGTTTGTGCGGGCTATAAACAAGCAAAACCGAACACTAGAGCCACTCCGCGGCCTACCTCCTGAAGTGAACAGTGGGGTCGTCTCCGTACCGAACTCTTAGCTTTCATCTTCGAGTGGTATCCTCTCCAAGCTTACGCTATGTCCAGGAGAAGCTCAAGAGAAATACCCTCCATCTTAATTTCAGCGCAGTCGCACGAAACGCCCGTGTACTTGGCCGGCACCTCGCAAGTCCGAACCGCTCCATTCGTGTAGGTCTTCTGAACAGTTAGTATTGCGTTTACGGTAAGCACGCTCTTCATGTACTTGGCCGTAGCTTTACAGCCGATCATAGGGGCGAGCAAGATCTTCGCAGACCGGTCGATCATTCGAGTTTTGCTTATTGCGGAAGTCTGGTGAGCCGCAAAGAACACGTCAACCTTGACCGTGGTGTTCGCGGCCGACACGAGGGGCACCTTGGCCTTCCATCCCGATGACCAGTCGACCTCCATACCCTCCTGCCGCGGTCACGAGGCGCAACAGAACCAATATCAAACAGTTTATGCGGCCAACTGGCATCGAAGAGCAATCTGTATTGAACTTGGAAACCAAAACAATATGGGGTTGTCGTTTCAAAATATGGTATGAGTATGATAACATCAGAACGCCACGTAAAAAATGCACTGTAGTCTGCTGTAGTTGGTTTCGGCTTTTGCATCTAATATGTTCTGCCTTTTTCCCCAGAACACAGTTCGTAAGGTTAGCCCAAGAGCTAGGGTTTGGGTTGGGTCCAGCGTTGAGGGCTCGGTTAGGGCTAGGGTGGACGTAGGGTGGTTTCGGCGGTATTTCAGCTAACCGTGCCTCTACAACGTTTGATCACGCAGGTGACTCAGGACATTTCGCGGCTTCCTGAACTTAGTCCTGGCTGGCGCGTAAGGGTTCAATATTGACGCGTGCTACGATAGAGGTGCACCACGTTTATTCTGAGGTGGGTTCCTCAATTTGGAACCTCACGACCTCACCCAAAAACTGATTTGAAGAAAAATAAACTGCGACCGAATGAACATTCCCATCTGGCCTATGTACATAGCGGAGAGAATCGATGCAAAAGGAATCGCATTTCCGACGGTTTTGGGCTATAAGGAGTCCTGTAATTCACAAAACAAAAAATGCCAAAAAATGGTATACCATCTATCGTAGCACGCACCTATTGTGGAATATTCAGCCCCCGGAAGCGTGCTACGATAGAGGTAACACTTTTTGCCATTTGGTTTTTCTGAATAACGGGGCTCCTTGACCCAAAACCGTCGGAAAAAAGGCAATTTTTTTGTTTGCGTGATTCTCATGGCCATGGGTTTTTTCATCCGGCAGCAGTCACTCATTTTTTCTAAACAAGTGTTTGGGGGAGGTCTTAAGCTCCCAAATTGAGGGGTAGTATTAGAAAAAAAGTGGTGCACCTCTATCGTAGCATGGGGGGCACCTCACTATTATTGTCGGGTTCCTCATGTGGGGAGACGAAGGCTACGGTGGGGGGAGGGTCACTTCTGGGGCCTCGTCGTTCAGTGGCCTGGGGTCCCCCGCGCGATTGATCCCCGCTGTTCCTTTCTTTGCAGTGTTTGAAGCTTTCGTGCTGCTGTGATTTTCCTATATAGTCTATCTATATCTATATATATATCAATCCGCAACGGAATGGTGTAGGCAGCGCTTCGTCGAACATATTTCCTGACTATTTTTTTGTCAATGAGTTACAGAGTCACTCGTGCGAGTATGATAGTAATTCAGACCCCGTTTGTGAAAAACAGGGGTATGGTACCACAATACCGTAGCCAAGGTCGGGAGCTCTCAGGTTTCTCACAGAAGGATATTTCAGGATGCTGGCATGAGGATCTCTCTGATTTCTGCACACGAGAAGCTCGCAGGTTCCAATCGCAACAGCGGCCTTTCACGATACTGAAATGAGAAAAGCTCTCAGATCGCCCAAACGATAATCTCGCAGACTTCTCAGCAGGTAGGAACATTTCAGCTTCCTCGCATGAGGAGTTCTCGACCTCCTCATAGAATGAGCTCCAGCATTACTTACACTGGAAGCTCTCAGACTCATTGGACAGGGAACCCTCAGAGTCTTCACGCAAGGATATCTCAGTTCCTGACATGCATGAGGCGTTCTCATATTTGCGACGAGAAGAGGAACTCTGATATTTATCACATCACGAGCTCTCAGATATCTCACGTACCGTAGAGGAGTCCCTCGGTAAGGCCGTCATGGGCCAGACCAATATGATCGGGGGACTCCTACTGTAGCGAGCTTCGAGAATTATCACACGAGGAGCTCTGAACATCCGCACATGAGGAGCCCTCAGATTCCTGGTATAGGGGGATCTCAGAGTCCGCACGTAAGGAGCTCTCAAATGCCTCCGCACATGATCGCCGCTCAGGTTATTAGTGACGAGAAGAACGGGTTTCAGACTTACCCCATGATGTAGTGAGCTCTCAGATCCTTCCGACAAGGAGCTCCGAGATGCATCATACAAGGAGTTATCAGCGTTTCTGACACAGCAGTCACATGAGTCACACGTGGTTACTAACATGAGGGGGGCTCTCAGATTCCTCGCACACAGGGCTCTCAGATTCCTCACATGATGAGCTCACCCTTCGTGTGAATAACTCAACACCTCACGGCGCTTCACTCTTGGTGCACGCGATGTGTTGCCCGGTCAGTGGTGAAAACCCTACGTGCTCCGACCCGGCGTTGTAGAGATACAAGGGTCAACAACGGTCTTAAGACTACGGATACCCATCAAATGAGTACACCCCGAGTGCTTTGTATCAGTCCAAGGCGCGTGCTATAGGGCTGTGGGGTGGCCGATTATACAAATTGTCTCCTCCTAGATAGAAAATACAGTACAGTAGTTAGTTGGGTGTCAAAATTCAGAGCGGAAGTTGCGGCCGGATTTGTTTTATAGCTCTGCGTCTTTTGCCTGTAACGCATGCGTTAGCTGCACGACGCGCGGGGGTGGTTGCTATATTAGACTATAGTATTTACCGAATAGGGATGTGTGCTGCGATAGAGGCAGCACTGTTCGTCGAAAATATTTCATGAATGGCGATGCTCCTTAACTCAAACTCGTCCGAAATCGTCCACAATCAATCGCTGGAATGTCCTCATGTAGCTTGGGGGTGTACCAATTATTTTGGTCGAGCAATTTTTGACCGACGGGGTTGCTCAACTACACCAACTGGACTAACAAATCGTGATACACATATTAAACGGTTTCTCTACGTCCAACTACTCAGATCGTTCATCGTGGTACACGTCAACATCTTCTCTGCGTCCAAGTATTGCGTGAAGCGCAGAGCTCAGCAGGCGTGGAGCGCCAGAAACAACCGCATAGACTTCTAGTCGTAGAATCCTCCCGAAGACCAAGACTATACGGTATTGAGATACGACGCGTCCTACGGTAGAGGTAGCACTTTTCGCCTGAAATGGTTTCTGAATGACCTGGTTCCTTAGCGCCAAATCGTCGCAAATAGGTAATTTTTTTTTGCATGATTCTCGTTGTGTACCTGTAGGCCGATGTATTTTTCATTCGGTAGCCGCGTAGTTTTTCCTCCAAAAAATCAGTTTTTGGGAGAGGTCGTAAGCTTGCAAATTGAGGAACCTCAGAAAAACCGTGGTGCACCTTTATCGTGGCACGCGTCATACTTTAAACAGTACTATACATACGGTAGTTTTCTACATGGTGCTGTTACTACACCGCCATTTTAAATACCATTTTCACCATTATTACGGTATTTTTGCCAGTCACGTGAGTGGCTTCGTACCCTACACAAAAACAAACCGACTTCAACCTGTTTTGGAGGCGCCGCGCAAGAAACGAGTATATGCACAGCCTTGGTGAACATCGCAAGATCGAGAGGCACATTAGCATTTTGAAGAATGAATAAAAAGAAGGGTAGCCACTCGCACGACCTCTAAACGTTACCTCACACACACACCGTATTCGTAGCCGAGGTGCGAACAACACTTTCTAAAATGTACATCTGAACGAAAGAGATTGGGTGGTTCCTCGAGCGAGGAGCTCCGTCACACAGATGAAAAATGAAAAAGTGCAACGGCTACCATTGTAGTACGCCTTTCACCTGAAAGACGGAAGAACGGGTATCCAACAGCGCGTTTTTCGTGTTGAAGTTGCCATTGACATAAATTTTAGCTAAAAAAGCTGCCTTTAGCACGCCCTTCACGAACATTTGCATGTATGTACTAGCCCTCCATCCCCCATATTTTGCTACTGTGATGCCCCAAAAATCGTTCCTTGCATCATGGACAAGGGGGTGGTTTCTTACTACACCGCATTTCACCTGAAAGGCGAAAGCATGTGTGTCCAGCAGGGTGGTCTTCATGATGAAGTTGTCTTTGACCCTAGCGGAGCTGCCGTTGGCGAACACCTCGGAGTACATCACCTCAGGCTCGACCGTCTTCATCGCGTTCGCCAACACCTCCAGAAACTCCACCTTGCGCACCACCGTGCTTTTCACTGACCGGCGCAGTACAACGAAACGGATCACACCACGTAGAAATCATCAGAAGAATCCACACGCCAAGGGCCTGTGCTATGGCAGGGTTAGCAATTTCTATCTGGATATATTCATCACTAACAAAAAGGACGCGGGCTAGCATAAAGGGTATACCATTTTTTGCCGAACAATATTTTCTGAATGACGGAGGCTCCTTAAACCCCGATTCGTGGGAGTGGCATTGAAATTGTTGTTGTTGTTGTTGTTGTTGTTGTTGTTGTTGTTGTTGTTGTTGTTGTTGTTGTTGTTGTTGTTGTTGTTGTTGTTGTTGTTGTTGTTGCTGTTGCTGCTGTTGTTGTTGTTGTTGTTGTTGTTGTTGTCGATGTTGTTGTTGTCGTTGTTGTTGTTGCTGTTGTTGTTGCTGTTGTTGTTGTTGCTGCTGCTGCTGCTTGCTGTTGTTGTTGTATACCTCGACCGCGAGCTTGTTCCAATCACGGGTTGTACTAAGTACTTTCAGTTTACTCAAAATCAGTTGTCGCGTGTGAGGTATAAAATATATATATGCAGCTCATCAAGTCTATATACCTGCCGAGAAAAATGGTTTTCACCTTTATCGTATCATTAGTAGCATGTGTCAGATCCTCATCTGGCCGTGCCTACGGTAGTGGGGTCATTCGTGGAGCGCCCTTTAGCAGTGGCTCTGGGTCAATCGCGCGGTTGGCTCCCATATTCCTTTGAGGTCTTAATCTTTCGTGCCGCTCTTTTTGTGGCAAGATGAAACCGTCGCGTAGAATGCCTAGCTACGCCCCGCCAAAATGCTCGCCCAGAAGCTTTTTTCTCTTTGACGTACGGAGTCACTCGCGCGAGAAGCTCATACCCGGTTTCGGGGAAAATGGCGGTACCCCCCCCTACGGTAACGATGGTCAACTGCAGAACTACCCGACATCTTGGGAATACCGATTTACGTTATAAACAGAGTTTTCTGAGAAATGGGAACGGAGGCTAATATGAGAACGGACGGTTTTTTTTAGAAATCAAACTAATTATGTACAACTCAAAAAAAAAAAAATGACAGTCCTGTGGGGCTGTACAGCAGCCTTCGAATGAGCTGTCGCTCAGGCTGGAAGTCCTCGGCATCGCCTCGGTAGCCAGCATCTAGAGAAATCACCATAGAGCCAGCGTATATCGCTTTTTGCGCCTACCCGAAGGCATGAGATGGAGCATGACCGTTCTGACGAGCTCCTCTCACAGGGCTGGCCAAGGGGTTTCGCAGGATCATTTCGGTTCTCTGATACACCACATGGTTCTGGAGATAACGCTTGGTTCTCATTTTAGGCTCCGTTCCCATTTTTCTGAAAACTCTGTTTATATCCTGTTGAAGTGTTTTTATTCGTACGTCTAGACGCATTCCATGCTACGATCTATAGGTGCATCCTTTTATTTTTTTCTTCCCCTGGGACTCCTCCTCCGATGCGGAGCTCGTTACCCAACCGGAAAAAATTGATTTCGGAGGCAAAAAAATACGGTTTACCCGACGACCAATCCCATGACCTACTGCAGGCATGGTCTACACCAAAACCTAATGTAAAGCAAGAACGAGGAAATTCCGACTTATTTATAGGCGATAAGGGGCCCCGCCATGCAGCAAACGTTCTTTCCGAATAATAAGTGCTACCTCTGTCGTAGCCCGCGTCCATAGTCCATGGGAATGCTCGTCGGATTGGAACTTCTATTACTATCCTTGTCAGGCGCTTATGGCCGAGGGATAGGGCTCCTCAAGCCGGGAGCCCCAGAAAACGATCGGCGCCCCTGTATCTCACCATGCGTCAGAAGGCGAGTTGGCGCTTGATATAGGGGCCGGTTTCGAGTTGGCCACAGCATTCGCCGGCCACCAAAACATACAGTTTGACTGCGGATCACGGCTACGGTAGGGGGGTACCCCCAATTTTCACTCCCGGGTAAAGCCAAAAAAGGGTATACCTCTTTAGATCAAGGCTACACGGTAGGGGGGTACCCCCAATTTTCACTCCCTGGTCAAGGCCAAAAATGGGTATAAAAAAGCCAAAAAAGGGTATACCTCTAGTACTATACCCTTTTTTGGCTTTGACCCGGGAGTGAAAATTGGAGGTACCCCCCTACCGTAGGCTTGATCTGCGGCTACGAAAAAATACGCTGCCGCCCCAAGTGCACATGAGGTCGCGTGTCATAGCGTGGCTCACTGTAACGTTCGTGACAGAGGCAAGGCCTCATAGGGGAGGACGCCCCCTTTCGACCACCGATTTTGAGCTATCATACTCGAACGCGTGACTTTGTACCTCACGAACGAGAAAATGCTTTTTTAGGCCATTGTTTCGTCGCAGCGTATAGGTTACCGTTCCCAGTGCAGACCCATTTCGCCGATTTTTTGACAGACCGAGGTTGTGGCAGTGGGGTCATGTCCCTTTACAAGGGACTTTTTTTCTTTGTCGGCTCGGGGTCACTCGTGCGAGTGACCCCCCTGTTCCGTGCGGTCATAGGCTTTCCTGCAGATTTAATTTTTCGATATCAATCCCCAATGGGATGGCTAGCTATATATGCTATGCTGTGCCAAGCGAATCGCCTGACTCGTTTTTATCAGTGAGCTACAGGGTCAGTCACTCGTGCAAAAGTGGCTCAAGACTGTGGGTAGTGAAGATTGGGGGGTAGCCCTTACCGTAGCGTTGATCGACAGTCACGACAGATTAAGACCGCATAGGGACAGGGGAGCCACTCGCGCGAGTGACCCCGCGCCAACGCTGCAAAAAAAGCGTCCCAAAAGCATCATAGCGGTGGGTAATAGAGAGTAGGACTCACATAGTAGGACTTACATAGTAGGACTCACATAGTAGCAGAATGTGAAACATACAAGGAGTGGAACGGGATGCGTTAGAGGAGGGGATTGGGAAACAAGACGTATGCGACACGGAAGAGCCTGGTGGGCTAGAGAGTAGCGAGGAAACGATCGCTATCCAGCAAGGGCAAGGGTACCGTTTTTCACTACCTGGTGTTCAGCAGTCGCACGAGTGACTCTGCACCTAACTGACCAAAACGAGCTAGGTGCTTAGTATGGCGCAACGCAGCTGACCACCCCTTTTTGATTAAAATATCGAGAACGTTAAACAGCACGAAAAAAGTTTGTGACCGCAAGGAACAGGGGGGTCACTCGCTCGAGTGACCCCGAGCCACTCACTGCAAACAAAGATCCCTTATAAAGGGACCCCACCCCCCACCGTAGGTTTGGACATCCTTGGAGATAGATGGTGGCCGCAGACGGGGAAGAAGAACGGGGATAGGATAAGCAGACAGTTTCTATGCAGTGTATGGAAGAAGATGAACTATTTATACATTCTTGGAGATAGATGGTGGCCGCAGACGGCGAAGCAGAGCGGGGATAGGATAAGCAAACAGTTTTTATGAAGTGTATGGAAGAAGATTAATGAGCGTCAAGATATTGGAGGTGTCTTTACTAGGAGTAGGAACGGTGCTCCGTCCCGAAAGGGGTGCGCGATCAATGTATTAACGACTAAGGCAAGCAACAGAAGGAGTACGCCCCCCTTGATAAGCCTCCCCCCCGCTTCCCGTACCCTTGGTCAAAGATCGCCCCCCGCTCGAGAAAAGCCCGCAAGAAAAATCGGCAGCAACCAAAAAATATTTACCGAGAAAGAACTCTTGTACCTTTCTCCAAAACGATGCCGTAGTTTCCATCGTCGGGCTTCGACTTCAAGTTGATCGCCCAGTCCGTTTTTTCGCACGGGCTGTTGGGGCCTACCACCGCCTTCCCGTTCCTCCAGAAGCCCGAGATGGGAGCTGCGTTGACCCTGTCGAAGCAGGCCATCACGCGGTTATACTTTGTAAGCTTCGCGTTGTAAAAGCCGCACAGGTATCGCGCGTTGGAGGTATCGACGTCCCCCCACTCTTGCTCGTTGGTGAACTGCTCCGAGCACAAAAGCCCTGCGGTCGTAACATTTGTCGAGGAAATGAATCCCCCGCACAGTGCGCCGACGCCTCGTTCACCGATCGGCGTGCTCTCGAAATCTTCAATCTTCTGCAGAGAAGCTTTTAGGTACGCGTACCCCAGAGGCTTGTCGTTCCCCACGAAAGCTACCCCGTGCATGATCGTCTTTGTGGAGCCACCAAGCCGTCCGGTGACCCCATCGGGCAGAACTTTTTGTTTGGACTCCATGTCAAACTTTTCGCGCTTAAACCCCGTGATGACATACACAGGCGAGCTCATGGCATCAACGCTTTTCGTTAATAATTCCCTGGGAGGCGAATAACACGTTGGCCGGGCACGATCAGGTTGGAGTTAAATTTACAGGATAGGTTCAAAGCACTGGAATTGTACACATCGGCCAGAGATCACCGACCCCCGCTTGACGGTATTGATCTTTCGAGAGAAATATCTGCCCGATATCCACTGATAGCTCATGTTACTGGTTTGGAGCCGTGCGATCTACATGATCTACTAAATGCCTTCAGGATTGGAAACCTGTGCTGTTCTTTTACGGACAACGCACATATTCTCATAACGGCAGAAATAGATACAGGATATCTCCTGTAGAAGATGAACTAGTGTAGGGGTGGTGTTCTGTCTCCCGGGTGTGCAACAAACAGGAAAAAACCTACTCGCAGCGCCTACTATTAGGGAGATCCACAGTTATCAGGGTTCATTTAATGCCTATGGGGTCATAACTCTATCAATTCTTCGTCGATAACGGTAAACGATAGCTTGGATTGTTCGCATAGGCCTTATGGTCACGGCGCAAAAATAAACGAAAAAAGGAATATGATGTTCTGGCCGAGATATTGCGAAAATTATGACAAATTTCCGGTGAATGTTTTGCAACATGATAATAAGGTCATGTACCCCTGTTGACAATGGATCTGCGTAATAAACAAATTTCCCACCACCGATCCCCCGCGGCCTAAACCCAAGATTCGTCGGAATTCATTGATAATTGAAAAAAAAGCCTATCTATGGGCTTTTCATCGGGCAGCACTTTTTTTTCTCCCGGAATATTTGTTTTCTTGACGCGTGCTACGATAAAGGTGAACCACGTTTTTATGAGGTCTTACTCAATTTGGAGAGCTTAAGAATGTCCCTCCCAGAATCGGATCTGGAGGAAACTCAAAACTGTCTAGGCCGGACGAAAAATCCCCTGACCTAGGTACACAACAAGAATCATCCCAAAAAAGTATGGCCTTTTTCCCGACGATTTTGGGATTAAGGAGCGCCGTCCATCAAAAACCATTTTCGCCAGAAAAAGGTATACCTGTATCGTAGGACGAGTCCCTACGGGAAGAGGCATAAATCGCCCCATGTGATACGCCTTACAAAAACAGGGAGAATCTCTACCCCGTAGCATGCGTCACATATTTACGGAACGATAGGTAGAGCTATCGTAGAGGTGGAACTGGCCGTGCTAGGGCTGAGCAAGGTTGGAGCATGCTCAGGCTAGAAGGCTGAAAATGGATACTGCCCCTCCCGATTCCTTCACAACCAATAGCAGCTAGAAGAAGGGTGACGCCCACCGATGTGCAAAAAATGACCTTTGTTAGTCCACAGATTTGCGCAAGAGTTGTTGCGCTACATACACGGTATGCTAGGCGTACCGTTGTTTGGGTTTGCGGAGGACAAACTGACGAGGGACATACGGCAGCTAGAGGAACATATTGACATTCATTAAATCACCGGTCACACCAATCTATCCGTGCAATCGGGGTAGCGACGCCTGGTACCTCAGGGCTAGCAACGTTTCGATTATATTTCGTTTTGAATGGCGGGACCCGCTTTCGAGGGCTTCAGAGGGGAAAAAGGATGAGTAGAACTGACTCTTGTGGCATCCGTTTAACGCGGAGCAACCCGGACTGCGATTGATTGACGACCACTATAGTGTCGAACTCCAATGCAAGTCCCTGTAAGACACGCGCAAAGTCTGCACCGCTGCACCGCGTGATGCATGCTCGCTCCGCGGTAACAATTCTCGTGTGTATACTCCGTTTTGTCGTCGCGCATGGGGGCCCTAAATCATCGGAACATCAGCCTTGTTCTCATGCAACATGATCTTGTCGTATATCCGAGTACACATGAAGTTGTTCACCGGGTTGAAAATCACCTTAACTTTTCACAAGGAGACAGGTGTAGGGTGGGCTACAAAGATCACCTTCATCGAGGAACTTGAAGGTGAAAAAGGGTGTCAAACTGCTGAAGGGCGTGTGTCTAAGGGGGTGATGCAACTCGAACGAGGCCCGAATGGCGATGCAAGGAACTATACTGCTGTTCGCACGAGAAACAGGAACGAAAACCACCGACAGCTAGAGCATTAGCCACACGACCCTCTAGGACGCTTGTTACGACATAGGGGCTATATGGTTTGGCCTTAAGACCAACTTTACCGTAGAGGGGGTCACTTTTGGGCGTTTTGCTATTCAGTGTGGCTCGAGGCCACACGCGCGGGTGACCCCCCTCCCTGGTCATCTGCGACCTTAAGCTTTATTCGCGCTTTTTTAGTTTGCGGAACGGTCAGCTACGATGTGCGCCCAACAAATCACAGTGAGTAGTTTTTTGTCCCTGAGGTAGACCCGGGCTACGGTACTATGGGGGTCCCCTTCGGGGCCTGTTTGTGCAGTGGCTGGGATCACGAGTCTCGCGGGAGTAACTCCCCCCGTTCCTCTGCGGTCTTAAGCTTTCGTGCAGTTTGTAACCTGAAAAATCAACCCGCAACAATGGAATATTATGGCAACATACGCTTGCGACAAAAACAGTCAGAGGTTCGAAGTCGTTTTGTCCGCAAGAGATGCGGAGTCACTCGTGCGAGTGAAACTCAACAATGGTAGATAGATGCCCCCGATACCCAGCAGCCTTGGTCGTTTGCAGAGCTACTGGGGCGAGTGGCTCAAACCCAGCAGTGAAAAATGACGCGTGCTACGATATAAGTGCGTCATATTTTTCTGAGGTTCCTCGCTTTAGAAGGTTAAGACGCGCCCTCATTAACCCAGAAATTGATTTTGAGAAATAATAAACCTGCATGATCGCGGATGAAAAATCCCATCTGGCCTCGGATATACAACGAGAATCACGCAAAGAAATGGCCTGTTTCCGACGATTTTGGGTTAAGGAGTGTCTTAAGTCGTTCAGAAAACATTTCTTCAGACGAAAAGTGCTGCCTCTATCGGAGCACGCGTCAGATGACGTACCCCCTCTACCATGGCCTTCGTTTTTATTAGGAGAAAAAAAAAAACGACTGACGGGGCTCCTCAGTTAGGCTAGGGAACTAGCCAACACCGTTTGGAGCGGTTTGCCAACGTTCGCGAAACATTTTCGTTTTCCGAAAATGTTCGGCAAGTACGTGGGCCTCGGGATTGTTCGTGTCGGGATACGCTTGCATTTTATCTCTGAAGTCGGTGTTGGGTGATATGTCGTGGAGCTTCTCAGAAAGTGACGGGGCTAAGAAGTAGCTTGGTGAACTTCTATACCGTAGCCTTCGAGTCCTACCGGGCAACCGCCTCAGGAGGTTTTATGTTTACACAGCCCCCTTTGGAGCTCGAGATAGACAAAATGGCGAAGTAGAGCGACGACGACAGTACCAGTGCGTGGTAGGCGTCAGTCCAGGTTGTCGGGGCACGGGAGCGTGGCCGAACTGCAAGTGTGAGGACGTGTAGATCTCGCGATGGTATCGCGCGAGGCACGCCATACGATCGTGAGGTGCACGGACCCCTATTTTCTGAGGATCGTCATGTGACGAGGTCCATACCTCTCCCAAGAAGATACGGTCATCATGTACGGTACGGATGTGCAGCCCGTTGAACGATCCCATGGTGAGTCATCCCACGGTAGGGGTTGCAGTTGTATGATTGCGCCAAAACGTTCCTGGGCGATTGAGTTCCTCATGTGAGGACAATGAAGTAATTTCACGAGTACATTATATTTTTGGACGAAGGCGTAGAAGCCTGGTCGGGTCGTGCGAACGAATGCCTTCGAAGTCAATTTCGGGTGAGATATTGAGTTCCTCATGTGAGAAGCCCAGGGACTGATGCTGCAACCCTACCGTGGGATGGCTCTGGTGTAGTCTAAAGACATTTCACTCGTAAACGTCCACCAGCGACATTGGGTGTACATACGTAGTATTTCCTCTTTTTGAGGATTTCCATCGGCTAGATATTGCTCAGGCGTGAAAAAATTATACTCCTCTCGTAGGACGCGTCGCGCGCAGCAACAGTAGTATGCTCGCACTGCAACATGCTGCTTGCTTTAGACGCTTGGTTGGCTAGATCGCACTCACTCCTCGTCGTTGTGACCGCATCACGCAGGTCCCACAAAAGAGCTTGACATGGATTGTACCTGTTATTATGTGGTATTCGAATAGCAACGACGCGGTATGTGCGACACGCGCCCGGCATGCTGCTATTCGTCCTGATACACACTCGGGCTCGACAATTGAGAAAGCCATGTATACATATAGACACGGAATCGGTGCACATCACGCTTTTCTGGGACTCTGACTCTAGCAACTCTAGACTTTAGTCTATACCAAAAAAACGAAACAAAACAAAGTTGTGCGCGTGACACGATTATCCCATATGGCCTAAAGGTAGTAGCTATGAAACAAGCAATGTCAAAGCACAAATTGGGCTCCAACGATGTTGGTAGCAACGATTCCTTGGTACAGTAGTTGAGAAAGAAAGTCCGAACGTATTTCATAAAGTTATTCGAGCGAAGCGAGTTTCTAATCTACACCTGGGCCTCGCAATATAGGCTCCCATGAATAAAAAATAGTTTGTGTGCGTGTCTTCGACTAAACTTGATTTTAGCGTGGGATCATTTGATTTTAGACTGAAGGTGTAGGCAGACCACCACGGACCAACAAAACACACACAGAGCAGACCACACGGGCAAAACAGCAGCACACGCCGCTCACACAGCCGGCACACAGCGCTCACACAGCGGGCAGCACACAGACAACTGGCGCACACATACAGAAGACCACACGGGCAAAAACAGCAGCACACATTGCTAACACAGCCGGCACACAGCGCTCACACAGCGGGTAGCACACAGACAACGGGCGCACACACACAGCAGGCCACACGGGCAAAAACAGCAGCACACATCACTCACACAGCTGGCACACAGCGCTCACACAGCGGGCAGCACACAGACAACGTGCGCAGCGGGCGACAATAGTGGCCAGCGGAGAGCGGGCATGGAGAGTGTGTGCCCGCTAGGGGTGTGTCCGCTGAGTGTATCTACTGCTGTCTCGTGGTGAGAGTAGGTCATCATGGAGAGACGTCCGTTGGGGGCGATTGACCCAAACTCGGTCCGTGCGCCATCGCCAGAAGGGCCACAGCAGACACGGCGGAGGGGCTTGATAGGGACCTCTACCTAGCTAAGGGAGCCAAGGTCATGCTCGCGAAGAACCTGTACCAACAAGTTGGACTCGTGAACGGCATTCGAGGCCAAGTCGTCGAGTTGGTGTTTGCAGACGACGCGCCCCCGCCGAACCTCCCCTTTACGTTGTCGTCAAGTTCAGAGGGTACTCAAGGGGGGAGTGGTCGTCTCAGGAGAGATATAGAGGGTATGTGCCGATTTCTCCCGTAGACAGTACGTGGCAGGACGGGGGAACGCAGGTCAGGAGGCAACTGCCGTTGAGGCTCTGCTGGGCTATCACTATGCACAAATCACAGGGGCAGACGGTAGAGAAGGCCGTCATAGACTTGCGGCCGAAGGAGGCCTGCACGGGGCTTACTTTCGTCTGCCTCAGTAGGGCTAAAAACTAGCGGACCTCATGGTAGAGCCAATGAGTTTCGACAGGATAGGCAAGCTTGGAAACTCCGACACCACAGGCCAGGTTGCGGGAAGAGGTTAGGCTGGTGGACTTAGCACAAAGCACGCGGGGTAGGTACACAGGCATGGGCGTCTTCAACGCCGTCGCGGCCAACTAATGACCACATCAATTGCAATACAACATACGTCACATCGGCTCTATTCCACCTGTGGTGCCCCTCGCAATCACACGAATCAACGGCCCGTGGACGCACACGTCTGACGACAGCTACATCTATCAGCTGTCGCTCGTTTTAGCGACATCTATTGTATCTCTCTAACGACGTCAGCTGTGAGTTCGACGAATGTAGGGTCGATACTCATCTACATTTGGCCACAGCATGCTACCCCTATCCTGGTATCACTGCTTGCGTCGCTTGACCTGGGTCCGGAAACGGGTTAGAGTGTATGCGTGCTTACTGCAATTGGAAGCTCGCTCAGCTGCTGCAGCAACAGCAAGGTACCGCCGTACGTACAGTCGTCCTACATCGGCATCTACATACTACCCCAATGCTGTTGTCTAGTCGTCGTGTCAACGTTCCTTCGTTTAGAGATGCTTGCGTCGCTGTGTGTCCTCAAGCAAGAGTGGGCCCTGTTCCAAACTACCAACATCCAGCGATTACAAAGGGTCTCGGATGTCACCTTGATATCAAGCACCCAAACTATGACCGGTGCATACACATTCACCATTTGGCAGAACGGTTATGACCATTCTTGAAACAACGCTCTGTTGACCCTGGTACGACGAGCGCGTGAGAGAGTCACGCTCCTATAGTCTATCCTTCACAAGAATATGGACTACACATAAGAAGTAGCACGCGAGATGCAATCGAAATGCCACAAGCAGCTTGCAAATAACAGTTTCGATTATCTCACATCTTCTACCTGAGGTATCTCCTTCATGCTGTTATATCTCTGCTGTGGTACACCTCTTCGGCCTACCTGTTGACCGGTTCGAAGCGGTGCTGACGGGAAGAAGGGGGAGGAAAACCTGACGGGAGCAAGAGAAGAAGAAAATTCCGCCACTTCACGGTGGATCGTTCATGCCATCGTGTCGCTTGTGGTTGCTGAACAAAAAGAAGGTCGATTGGTCGAACCTCTTCAAACGATGCAACGGTCCAAAGAACCAATAATATGATCCGAAAACACAAGAAGGAAAAACACCGGGAAAACAAAAAACAAACACGAAAAAACGAAAAAACCCGTTACATTCCCTGGAGTTCCACACACACGTCTTGACAAGATTTAGTTCACAGTTTTAGGGGATAGGGGGCATGCCAATTATACCCGCCGCACTTTTGCTTCGCAAACAGTCAGCAGTGGAATAGCAGATTGGCTCGCCTGTGAGATTATAGCTTATGGATCAATAGGCTGGCTTGCAACGACAAACCTGAAGCAGACAGTCAGTAGGCAGCAGAGAAGCAGTCCTCCATTCAGACACTTGTCAAATGGGCAGCCATGTCACAGCGAACGGGATAAAAATACTCAAATTCGTTGCTCTCTTTGCGTCATCGCCACGCCTACTTTCCAACTCAGCTAGGAAAAGGTTTGGCTGTCACCGTCAGCGGCCCTCTGGACACGCCGGGGTTACAGATACGTGTCTTCCCTCTCTCCTCCCCGGTGCGTGCCTTCATTTCGGCCGTGCATAGGGTTCAGCTTGCTCACTGATCGTCGATTTGCGTAGACGATGTTGCCAAGCGTTTTTCGGCCCCGCGATCCAATTCTGGCGTACGCCGGCTGACGGGCGCACGTTCCGGAAGCAGCATATCCACGGGCTATGATGTCATTGCAGCTGCTCAAACGCCTGCGCCACGGAAACCAGTAGTAGGTGGAATGGCGTATCGTTATGACAAGAGCCGTACCTGTGAAATACTTACGGAGGGTGGTGAGGGGGGTGCTGCTCTGTTGATACCCCAGATCTGGGTTATGAAAGGCAGGGAGACTGGAGATAAAACGTGCGAAGATATACCACTTAGAAGGGAAGCATAGAGGGTACGGGGAAAGCAGACGAATGAACCCGGAGCGAGCTCAGGACGCATCGAAATCGACGATGTTACCGAGAGGAGGAAGTTACGTGGCGCATCGTTCTCACAGTCTCCAGGGAGTATGCATTGTCCGCCACCACTCTGGCCGGGAATATAGAGACAGATGGGGATACGAAACGGATTTTATACTTCGGCGAAAATAGTGGTATGTCTTCCCGACCTCTGCAGACGAATGTTGGGGAGAAAGTGACTGCACATGATCGAAGAAACAGTGCGTATCTGCGGTAATGAAAGGAAGGAAGGAAGAAAGGGAGGAAGGAAGGAAGGAAGGAAGGAAGGAAGGAAGGAAGGAAGGAAGGAAGGAAGGAAGGAAGGAAGGAAGGAAGGAAGGAAGGAAGGAAGGAAGGAAGGAAGGAAGGAAGGAAGGAAGGAAGGAAGGAAGGAAGGAAGGAAGGAAGGAAGGAAGGAAGGAAGGAAGGAAGGAAGGAAGGAAGGAAGGAAGGAAGGAAGGAAGGAAGGAAGGAAGGAAGGAAGGAAGGAAGGAAGGAAGGAAGGAAGGAAGGAAGGAAGGAGAGCATGGTGCTGTGTGGCGGCTCCATCTTCTTGCTGCGTCCAGCCATGATCACCCAGAAACAAACACCATGGCCTAGGTTTCAGCCCCCGTCTGCCCTTGAAGGGTCTCAAAATAACAATGCTACTGCCTTCTGTCAGCAACAACCAACCGGTTTCTTCTATTTGGTTACAGAACAAATAGCGACCGTCAACACACGAAGGGTCATTTTTCATGGAAGGACCATGAACTTGTGTTGTCGTTAAAACTAACCCCCCCCCCGAACAATCTCGACTCTTCCAAGGAAGAGGCAGAAACAAATCCGATACATTGGAAGATATAATTTTTCTAATTTCCGGTTTTTGTGGACTTTGGTCGACAACATAGAAAGTGCATGAACACGAAAAAAGAACGGGTATCTTAAGGCATAACTTGCCCACATAAAAACGGCCATGTTACTCAACTTTTTCACACACACACCCCGTGGGCACGGTCGGTGGCATGTTATGATACGCCCATTTGATCACTGCCGGATTTGCAACACTCAAACAAGTGACTTCTGCACGTCACTGACAAAAAAATATATATGGAGGTGATTTTGCTTGGCGCGCCGCGTAGCTACCCATTAAATGGATATCGGGTACGCATCGCAAAAACAAAACAGCACAAGAAACCCCAAGACCGTAACACAACAGGGGGGGCACACGGAGGGTCACAGCGAAAAACAGGCCCCATACTTGACCCCCCCCCCCCTACCGTAAAGCCTCATCACAATTCCAAAAAAAGTATAAATCGGCATCAGATGGGATTTAAACCAGCACCTCCTCAGCCCAAACGAGGAATGCTAACCACTACACACAGCACGGACGCTTATCAGGCTTCCTGCCGAACAAACGCTCCCTTTCTATTATTTGTTGTCGTTTAAAATTATTTTTGTGTGGCGCTGACGCGTGCTACGACAGAGGTGCACAACTCTTCTTTTTGTGACATGTTCCTCATTTTTTCAGCTGCTTAACCCCTTTAGAGACCCAAAATCACTCTATATACTAAATAATAGCAGAAATTTCATCCCCCAAACAGGGTTTCCAGTGTCTAAAGCGTTAAAACATGATCCCCCTAAAAAGCGATTTGTAAAAAAAAGGATATAACTGCTGCCGGGATGAAATATCCCACGGCCTACGTAGTCAACTGATAATCATAACAGGAAATACGTTTTTTTCCAAACGATTTTGGGTTAAGGAGCCGCGTCATTCAGAAGCCGTTTTCGCCAAAATTTTGTATACCTCTATCGTAGCACGAAATTGCTTCTGTGCGTGTACCGTACCTTCCTCTGTGGACGCCCCGGGCCTTGTGAACGCCCCTCCCCCTCCCCCGGAAAAAAACAAACACCGGCGATGCACAAAAGCTTTGAGAATGCCTCGGTTAACGTTTTTTTGAGGGCGGGGGGGGGTTCCCCCCTGCCTCCGAGCTCGCCCCGGGGTGTTAGGTTTTCGTTTTTTTTCTTGGCCCCGCCCCACAAGGCTTTCACTCAATCCAAGACATTTATTTGAGGGGAAAATCTTCCCCGTTGCCGATGTTGTTGTCGTTGCTGTTGCTGCCATTGTTGATGTATTTTCTTCACATTGAAAACCCCTCCAGATCAACAAAATATCGCGCGCCACCTCGGCACTCCTGCCGACAAACATGTGCGACGGGGAAAAACAAAATACGAGAAAGGATTCAAGGCTCAGAGAACAAGGGACTCATACCACGGCAAGAGGTGTACAGCAGAACTTTTTGGAATTTTCTTAGCTTCTGACATGAGGAGCAGGTCAATGTCAACGTCAACATCACCCCCGAAATTGACGCCTTCGAAGGTGTTCGCTTCGCGCAATCCAAACCCAACACTTACTACGCACCGTGGTCGTTTCGCGTAATCCAACCCAACACTTCTACGCACCATGTTCGTTTCGCGCAACCCAACCCAACACTTTTACGCACCATCATATAGCTCCACGCTTGAGGAGCTCGACCGGTCACATCGGTCACATCGGTCACATCGGTCACATCGGTTACATCGGTCACATCGGTCACAAGCATTAGTTAACCCCATAACGGCAGCACCTACCGTCACTACCGTGGCATCACCCAAGGGGCGGTTGGGGAAGCTGGCACCGTTCGCCACCGGGGGGGGGGGGGGTGTCCTCCGCCTGCGACGAACGGCTCAACCTCCCACCCAACAGCCCTTCTGCTTCTTCGTCGTCTTGATTGTTTGTTGATTGAATGGTATTTGCGCCCGTCAATGAGGGTTTTAGCGCGAGAAGGTCGCACGGCAAAGTGTGTATTTGCGTGTTCATCCGATGGGGGCCCCGAATTTAAAAAGGAGAAAACACCCCGGGGACGTTTCGTCCCGGGGTGCAGTTGTTTTGAAGAAAGGTCACCCTCCTACCTCTGTGAACGCCCCGGGGTGTTCGTTTTCACCAAGCAAGTTTAGGCGCCCCAGGGGGGCGTTCACAGAGGGTATGAAAAGGTGTGTGCTCGATGGAAAAATGTGTATCTCTCTCGAGTCTTAATTGTACAGAATTGTCTCGGTACGGCCAAGGCTTCGCCCGTGGCGCTGTGGAGTATTCGGGATAGGACCGTTTGCCGCTTAATATCCGGTGTTTCCGCTCGGCACGTACCGGCACTCACTTCACTGCAATCATACACCCTAAATACCCAGACGTTTGATTTGCTGGGGATAATAATAAACGCGGCGAGATAAGCCTCAAAACAGCACGGCGACATCGATCATAGTAAGTATCGGACAGACGACCGGGGACGGCCCAATCAACTAAACGCCACCCGCCACACCCGACGTACTCCGCCGCGGCTTTTATAGGAATGGGATATTATATTCTCCTAAGACTGTACGACCATCTACACTGCATCTACATCTCAACCGTTCCATGATGACCGTGCAGGGTAGGGGGGGGGGGGCACGTGCAGCCAACCCTACGGCGGCAGGCTACCTGCCCGGTGTCCGTCGCCTTTTTGACGAAAACAACGGCAAATGAGACTCCGTAATCCTCAGCTCAGAAAATCGAGAGGTGTAAGTGGTGTCAGGATTTCTGTGGGTGGTTCAAAAACAACACCGGTATGGCACGTAGATTCGTTGTCAAAGCCTAAATATATATACACCTATATGCCGGAGTGACCCTACACTGTACCTCCGTAGCTCCCCACCAAACCTGTCCCGGGGTGGCCCATGTTCGTATAAAGCTCATCCACATTAAAAAATTGAAAACCCTGGCGTAGTTTGTATGACCTGAGCTGCTGCCCTTGTTGATGCGGCTTTGCGCGATAACATCTGAGGTCGAGCTCGTCCACTATCCAAAGAAAATAAGTCTGGTGGGCGCTGCGTGCGTGCCCTGAGCTTCTGAAACTGGCTGACAAGGCGTTATGCAGGCGTCCACTTTTTACCCGCGAGGGTTGACATCTCGTACGGTAGATGTGCACAGTTTGTTTTTGCTTTCAGAGGGTGGTTGCTTGAGGCGTTCTACGACTCACTCACTAAGCTGATTTTCGAAAAAAATGACAGTGGAAGCCCATGAACAAATCTCAAGGCCCAGGCATATATATAGAGTTTACCCGAAAAATGAATCGATATTTCGGACGAACTTGAGCTTCGCTTCGTCGGTCAGAACACAACAACATTTCTTTTGCGAAAACGTGACAATCCTTGTCGTAGCACGCGTCCGGGATGCTGCTGCTCTCGCAAGAAAGGCCTCGCGCACAACATGTCTCACGTATAGGGCAGACAAAATCGGCAGTGATCATCAATGCGTTCCATGGCAGATAGAAGTCGTTTTACGATAGCCCCCCGCAGCGTTTCTTTTGACGAAATTTCCGGTCTTGAAACCAGCCCCCGACCGCGTGTCTCCTGAATTATGGCCCCCCTTGCCGCCCGACGTTACCGTTCGATGATAGTCGTTTGCGAACGAAAAAAAACATATGACGATATTCGTTTTCTTAGGGTCTTTCTTCGTGTCGGGCAGCCATGAAACGTTCGTGAAAGAATATCGCTGTTGGTGGGGGGGGGGGGGGGGTACTCATTTTGTGCATGGCCGTAGTCGTATGGCCATAGACTCTCGCTTCCCTACTATGCCGGGACCGAGAACATCGGGTTTCACCAGCCAAGCAGACATTGCTTGCGCCAAGCGCGAAGCGCTGTGAGGTGTTCGGCGAGTCGCGTGAAGGGTGAACTGCATGCTTCCAAGAGCCGCTCGTAAGACGGACTTCGGCACCTTGTGCTCACTTTCTTGCTTATGGATGACAGCGCCAATGAGTTGCTTTGTTTTCTGGTGCGGCCACTCCAGAGGCGGGATGGGAGGGCGTATCGTAGAATCAGATTTCCCCAGTAGATATTATCTTCATGGCCAACAGACGGACCATGTCGCCGGGTGACAGCGAGACAATATTCACGATCCAAAGCGAAGGTTTCCTTTCTTGGATGTCTGCTGATACAGATCCCGCACAAATGCATCATAACGACAAAAATGCAGGATGCAGATCATCTGTATCGTAATCTCTCCCTAGCGTGGTGTATTGATATGGCATACCTGAACGCCTCCATACAGCGCGAGAGCTGAGCGCCTATGCGGCGACGACTGGGCACACCACACACACGCGCAGAGGTATCCTTCCAACTGGTCCCCCAACATTTTTGCACATTTTTGGCAATTTTTCCACAGTTTATCTAACATAGTACGAGGTAAAACGACAGCACCACGCCTACAAGTTATATTGAAAGCCTTGTAAGGCCGGGGTTAGGAACTATCACTCTATACTCTTCTAATATGTTGTGTAAATCCCAGCCCCTGATCCCCTCGACCAGAAACGCCAACTAGGCCGAGTTGGGTCGTTTCCCCCGAAACCCGCGCCCACGCAGGGACTATATGACCCGCGGCCTTGCAGCCGAGAAAGGAAATAGCGATTTGCCGAGGAGGGTGTGGAAGGGGCAGACGGAGGGGTGGCCGTGGTGCGGGAGGTATTGTTCATACCTCACCCCTTGTCCTTCGGAGTTCTACCGCATGGTCGTCTGTCATCAGACCCACCAGACCTCCACCTGCATCATACAGGGAGGTTCAAAACGGCAGTTTTACCCATATTCCGTGAGATGGACACCTTAATCTCGACCAAAAACCTCGCTTATAAATAATGTGTGATTTTCAGATTAAATACCAGTACACCACGGGACATGAAACACGATACCATATCCTTCTTCCACAAAGAAAACGTCCTGATCTTTTGATTATAATCCTCGCACACACATGCATGCCCCAAGAAGGCTTAGCTTGTACACCCGTCTTCCATGAAAACGTCTTCATCTCAAGCGAAACCTCGCTACGTTCATGCGATGCACCGCTCGAACACGTTGTCAAGGAGGGCTTGAACGAAAGCGAACAGAGACAACGCCCTGGTCATTTGATCAAACATGGCTGCCTATCGCAGGTATGATTTGTGCAATGCCTCTCCTGGACATGTAGAGGACCCACATTAATTTGTGCTCCACAGCAGGGAAACCCAACGCGAGAAGTCCCCCTTCTTTCACATACAAATGCACATATTGTTCATAAAAAACTCGCTGTTGTGTGAGATACACACCTCCAACATCCGTTCTCTACGTGAGGTACAACACGAGAATGAGCACACCCTCTCATATAAAAAACCATTAACTGGTATTGGACGACCTTGCTGCCTATGTGCTGCTCAGCTAGAATACGTTGGACCCAAATCCGTACAGCCCAGGGAGGTTCAACACGAGGAAGCACTCGTCTTCCGTGAGGTAAACGCCTTGTTTTTCAAAACCAAAACGGTCGCAAACATGACGCGTGTTACGATAGAGGTGAGCCACTTTTTTTTGATGTCTTCCTCAATTCGGGAGCTTAAGACCCGTCTTGACCCGAAAACTGATTTGGAGAAAAACAAAACTGCTACCGGATGCAAATTCCCACGGCTTAGGTACACAACGAGAACCAAGCGAAAAAACGGTCTTCTTCCGACGATTTTGTGGGTTAAGGAGCCCCGTCGTTCAGAAACCATTTCGCCAAAAAACGGTATACCCTAATACCTCTATAGTAGCACGCGTCATATATATGTGCAACGCTAGGCTCGAATATCCGTATTCTACTCAGAGGTGCAACACGAGACTACACCCGTATTCGATAGGACAACGCCTTCATTTCTGATAAGCAACCTCACAATCTATGTGCGAGATGTTCGACTCGACCCTGTCAGAGCCATATCGGCACGCCCCAGAGAGGTTCACCTCAACTACACGCTAATCTTCCAGGAGATAACCTCCTACAAGAGATCGTCCCCATAAAAAACTAGACCTATATTGTGCGATGCTCGGCTCAAACATCCTTACTCTGGACACAGGGAGGTTCGATACGAGAACGCACACACCTTCCATTACGCAAGTTCCTACGTCTCCAATAAAACAAAAACTCGCTAGTGACTGCAAAGCCCAGCTGCTAAAATGCTTTCGCGTCGGCTTCATGGACAGCTTTTTCATCGACGTGTTCGTCGTCGACTAGGTAAAGCAGGGGCTGCCGACTCCGCTCCTCTTCTCATCGATCTCCTTCAGCAGACTCCGCTCCATCTCTTCCTCCTCCTGCTTGCGCCTGACGAGAGAAGAAATGTGGCCTAGGTCCAGCCCGGATGTCATCTTCAAAAGCGACTCGACGTCGAAGTGCCGCGAGATCACGCCACTGTCGGCCTTGTCCTTGTTCACGTTCCAGAATACATTGCTAGCCTGAACGCGCAGAGCGGGGTGGGGGGGGGGGGGGGGGGCGAAGGAACAAACGATTGCAGTTGACGAGTAGTGTGAGCGTAAGGCTATGTAAATACACGGGTAGCTGAGGCACTCGTTTGCCAACAGGTTTGTGACGGACGAAGCTCCTTGGCCGAGGTAGTACCCGATACAACTGTCGGGGAATCCGATGTATGCTTCGCTTCACAACAGTAATAGGTTTGGTTTGGTTTGTCCTTGTTCACGCTCCAGGAAACGTTGCTAACCTGGGTGCAAAGCGCGCGTGCGCGGGGGGGGGGGGGGGGTGACACAACCAACGACTGGAGGAGACGGGTAGCATTGATGCGTGCGGTAAGAGTTCAAGACAGGGGTTCTCAGGGGAGCACGCGGATCGGAATGCCTTCCGCCACACTCCTACAAAGGTACAAAAAGACAACAACAAAAAACAGAGCGTTGGGAATTGTGCATACGGCGACAAAATGACGTTTTTAATATTAATTTTCTTTACTTCGGTTAGGTATACTCCCCTTATCTGGGCGATCGAACATAAAAAGACGCCCTCCCCTGGGCTGCTGGAGGCTCTTTTGGGCCAACAGCGTTGTGATAGACAAGGTTCCTCCCCAAAGCCACAAACCAATTACAGAAACCCGAGAACCCCAAAGAATTTCAAGCTCACCTCCACGATGTCCTTGGCAACTCGCCAAACACGGTCGTCCACTCCCGAGGCCCCGGGCATCACAGCGCCCCTCCCCACATCAGCGCAGGGCGGAATCCTAGCAGCGTGCCTCTTATACCACCAGTCAAACACGCCCCACAGCCCCCTCAGCCAGAGCACTACGGAGGCCAAGACGCAGACGGCGCAGAAAAGCGCCGCAGCGATAAGGGCGAAAATAGAAGCACACATGTAGATAACGAGCGAAAGGACCGGACGGAGGTGTCCAATTTGAAGGGACGCCACGTATCGGCTGGGTTTGGTGTCGTTCTGTGAAGCGGCGTTACGAAGGGGGGGGAGGGGGGAGAAAGGCCGGGGCCGGGGGGCGGTGGCACGGGGGGGGGGGTGACGGCGGGACAAGGGGGGTCTTTGGCGTGGGGGAGAGAGGAGAGGCGTCATCACGTGGCAATACCGTCGTTCTGTACGGGGCTATTGGAAAGGAGAGATCGTGAGAGCGGCGGAAGGGAAGGGGTGACGGTTGTGGTATGGTTCGATCAAGAGCAGAAGTTTCCTGGGAGTATCAACAGTAACGTGGATAGTAGCCAGAAGTTGTTTGTTCAGTTCTGCCCTTGTCGCACTACAACTCATCGCCGTACATAAGTCGACGGGCACACACACAAGACAGTTTCCGGTAGACCCGGAGCGGTAAAAAGCCTCCGTATTCGCTGTATACCTACCGGGTATATGCCACATAGTTGCCGATAGGGGTTCACTGACAAGTTTTCTCGAAGACAGGAATTGAAGTAAAGATATGAGAAAACCTCAAGCGACGAGGCTAGAAAGAAGTCGGTAATTCCCCTACCCAAGGCGTGGGTCAAGCGTCGTTGGCCAAGGTGTATCGCTGGCGCAGGGGCGGGAGGCCCAATCTTGTCCAATACTTTCTGTCAATGATTGATGTGGGCGCACAATAATTCCACGGTTAAACAGTGGAAGCCTGTACGCACCGCCATGAGGAGGAATTTTCGCCAAATGTAACGAAAATCAAGAGGATTAAGGTCGAAAACTGGCGGGATAGTAACGCTGGCAAATCTGTTACATGACTGGAGGTGTGGTGAAACCATCTAGTTTGTTTTGGGATGTCGTACCACTCGCACGGCACCGCAACAACACAATGCGGACCAATTCTTAAGGTTGTTTGTTAGCTCTGTTATCTCGCTCACCGCCGAGAACTGCCAGCGCATGATGCGCATTGCCACGGACGGCAGAGACACGACCCACAAGACGGCGCTGCCCGCAAACGCGAACAGTCCCATCGAGCACGCGAACAACAGCCTCTGCAGCGCCCCCTCCAAAACAAGCACGCCGTTCGTCGCAGACAGCGGCCGGAAGTGGATGTTGTCGAGCTCATCGTCCTCCTCTGCTTCCGCACCATTGCCGGTAGAAACCCTGCATGTGTTAATACGTGGTCAAGTGATGGAGAAAAACGTTAGAGGCGAAGCCTCGGGATATTATATAAAGATTCACTTGATAAAAGGATACATTTCCCTTCACAGCTGTCAGATTTCGTCCCCCTCAGAAACGGGTTTTATAGTTTCCGCGCACAGACTGACTAAAATCATCCTGTTGACCCTGATAGCTACACTGTAGTTGTAAGGGGAGTCGCCGACCTATATCCTTAATGAGGACACACAACTCGTAATGCGCGCGATCGGAGTATCACACACAGCTTGCAAAGATGAGTTTCGACGAAATCTTCGATCTCACAGCTGGAGTGTATTTTCATTTTTTATAATATATATGACCACCCCAGGGACGTTTAGGGGCCGTCCCCGGGTTTGCACAGCGTTCGCCTCCGACAGCAGCCTGAAGTTGCCGCTGCCGATCTCACCGTCCACCTCTGCACTTCGTCATGGGTGGAAAAAACCCTGCATGTCATCGCATGTGGCGCGCCAAGAAGTACACGTCCGAGGCGTGATACGTATAACTCGGGGACGGTTTGGAGAGGGATCCCCGGGTTTCCATCGGTGCATGTCTTCCTCTGCATATATGAACACACAGCGGAAATCCTGCATGTCTTCTTACGCGGCCAATCTGGAGCAACGCAGTAGAGGTGTTCCACGGGAAGTGATGCCGACAACTACTGCGGGAACATTTAGGGACCGTTCCTTGGTTCCAGGCATTGTGTGTCGTTATCGGAATCTACACCGTCGATGGCCAAAATCCGGAATGTACAGAATAAGCCGAAGAGAACACGAGATACGCTATTAAGCTTAAGCACGTCCAGCTCCCGTATCGGGAGATGGCAGATATTTTGGAGAAACCTGCATCAACGACAGCGACCGCAAACAGCCCCCCCGCCACTACCGCCACCGCCACTACACCACCACCACCGTTACTACACCACCCACCCCACCACCACTACCACCAGCACCAGCAACAACAGAAACGCCATATTTGTCGCTATACTCATCACCCCCAACCCCACCCCCACCCCCACCATCATACACAGCATTAAAACAACAAAACCAACACAACAAAAACAACAACATCAATAAACAAGCCACACTCACGCTCCGCCGGACAGCATGCCTTCATCATCTTCGCCACCGTAAGCGGTCGGCTCCGAGCCTGGAGCGATCTCAGCAGTGCGTGGCCTTGAAACCATGACAACGCGTTCTCTAGCCCTCTTTGACTGTTGAAGTGGCTTTTCTTGGGTGGGGCGGCTATCGCGTCCACCTGAAGCTGTGCTTGCAGCAGTTACTTCACCACCACCACCACCACCAGCGGCGGGGGCGGCCGCGGCTGACCGTTCATGGTCAGGCGAGGGCAAACTCTTCGGACAACGGCCTAGCTGATAGCGAACCTCCCCGACTATATCAACCACGATGAGCGTGACTGCCATGACGAGGTTAAGCGGCGGCGGGAGGTGACCATCATTCACAACGCTGGCGCCGCGCTGAATGAACTGGTTCCGAGCGAGGTTGAACTCGATCTCTGCGCGCTGACTAACGTTGTCGTGGACCGTGCCCAACACGGCGATAAGCAGGTTCAGCATGAGGATAGCCATGGTTAACATGTATATGGAGAGAAGCGTGATGCCCGCGTCGTATTCCCAGGCTGGGCCGTTGCAGAGGTCGCTGTCCGAGTCAAACCCATCGAACTTTGGATCTGTGCGGTGACATCGTTGGGCGAGGGGGGGGGGGGGTTCCAGCACGTTTGTGTCGCGTTTTCAAAACTTTGCTCCAGAAGTTCGATAGCGATGAAATCGGACGCAGTCTGCTGTGTTCACCGTTATTCAAGACGTTGGCCGTCGTCGACGACGTTGGTCGTGTTATCGAAGACATTCTTCGTCATCCAAACAAAAACAAATTGCAGACGTTCCAAAGGGGGTTGGGGGAGGAGAGCGTCAAATTTTTCTCTAAGCGCCGTCGATGCTTACACCTTCATGGCAGAAAATTGATCCATAGCAGAAAGAGATGTGGTTCAATCGCGGGCATGGATCGATGGCAGGCGTGCCTCGATATCATTTATGCCTAAATGGACGGCTGCATCGATCGACGGTTGTATTCCAGCATCGAACGAACGACTCTGTCAATGCATGGACAGTTTTTTCCCGGCGCCCAACAAATGGCGAAATAAATGACCGGATACACCCAAATATATGTGACTGCTGCATGAACGGTTATAAAAATTAACGGATATATCGATGAACGATTCCGATATGTTGATGACGATTATGGCGATGGTTGTGATGCCGATGATGCCGGAGATGATGATGATGATGATGATATTGATGATGATGATAATGATGACGATGACGATATTAATGATGGTAATGGTAATGGTGACGATGATGATGACGATGATGATGACAGTAATGGTAATGGTGACGATGATGACAATGACGATGATGATGACGATGACGATGATGATGACGATAATGATGATAATGACGATGATGATGGTGTCGATGACGATGATGATGATGATGATGATGACAATGATGATAATGTTGGTGATGATGATGACGCCGATGATAACTACGAGTATTATTTTAGTGATGATGATAATGATGACAATTAAACTGAGATTGAAGGCGGCGATGGCGATGAACTTGATGAAGACGATGACGATGAAGACGATGATGACGGTAGTGCTGGTGACGATGACGACGATGTTCTCTCCTGAGCTTATTTTCGTTAAATCAACCCCGCGGTCACAAGATTAGGAAACTGAAAGAATCCCAATCGAAGAGAAAACACGCAAATAATTATACGCGCATCGCAGTACCAATACGCGAAGGCAACGGCACTACAGTACTGGCTACGGTGTGCCATATCATACAACCTGACGAACACGACTACCAGAATTCGCCACAAACTGTTCACCTCGAAACTGCTCAATAGTGTTCATGCCTTGAAAAAGAAGAAAAGGAGTACGAAGAAAAAGGAAATTCCATAAACGGCTATGTAACGGGTCACTCACCTCCCGAGTCAGGAGGTTTTCAACATGGCGATAATCGACTTGTCAAATGGACGGCTGACGGCCAACTACAATATCTGACATATCCCGTCTCCGAAATAACGCCTAACTCATTGAACGACTACGTAAAATGAATAGCCGTATCAATAAAAAGGGAACACCAAGGAACGACTACGATATATGGCTTGGAGCTTGCCTCCCAGCATGGCCTCGAACATCGCGAGAAGCGACGTGTAGAAGGTTTTGTACGTTTTCCCAAGGTCGCCGTCGCAGGAGCTGTAGAGAGAGTGGAAGGCGAGGGCAAAGCTGGCCATGATAACCAACATGAAAATCGAGAACCGCGCCAGGTGGAAAAGCATCGCCCAGATGATCTGGTGCGGCCAATACGACGAGAGTTGGGAGCATGTCGACGAAGGGAGAGGGGAAGTGGGGGTGGGGGTGGGGGTGTGCGAATCGGGACGGGGAAGGGGTCGGGCCGGTGAGAGGTGACAGGAGGGGGGGGGGGGGGGTTGGGAAGGAAATGCTGGTCACGTTGACCAGCATGAAAATAGAGAGCCGTGCCAGGTGAAAGAGCATTTCCCAGATGATTTGGTTCACCGAAACAGTGCCTAGAGAGTACGCCAAGGAGAGGGCGGGCGGGTGGGATGGGAGGGGGGATACGATGGAGGAAAAGCGAGAAAATGAAAAAGGACGGAAGGGGGTAAGAGGGAGAAAACTAAGGGACGGGATAATAAGAAAGGGGGGGGGAGGGAGGTTGGCGGCGGGGGTAAGAGCACGACGTGAAAGGGGGAGGCGAGAGGAAAGGGAAGGAGGGGATAGCACGTATCGGGGTGTTATCAGAAGGGAGGGAGCACCACCGCGGTGCTCCAGTTTCACTATTTGAATAATGATATCGCATGGGTTCTGGGTTCGAATTCGTCACGTTTGCTTTCAGGTTAAGTTTTCGCTGGCACGTCAAACGGTTGTGCGTGCTCACGAACGTTAAGCCCTGAATATCGCTGCAATTTCCTCCTTTTGGCAGTCTCGTTCGACGCGTCGTGTCTGCCGGCACTAAAAACGAAAATTCCGCACATCGGACAAAGCACAACCTAGGTCATCTACATCCTATGCTTGCGGTTATGAGATGTCACGCTAGGGCTGTATGACACTGTTTCCCCCCCGGCTAGCTTGCACGAACGGCTGTGTCGTACATACCGTTCACACGGCGAAAACGACCCTTACACGAACCTTTACAACGGGCATCTCCGCCGTCCGTCTACCTGCGTCACAGCTGTCCACGTTCGCCAAGAGAAGCAACCTCCTTAACACGCGACGTTTAGTGTGAGAATTTCGCTGACGGCCGTACTTGACACCTGTCCTTGACAGCTGTACTTGGCGCCAAGAAGAAAGGGCATTGTCAACTAACCTATTTGATGTCCGGTTCCTACGCATTGGTCCCCTGTGTATCTAATATGCTAGTTTCAACGTGGACACTTCCTCGCCGATGCCTTCGTTCTGGGGCCCCGAGGTATATGATATACATAATATAATGTGGGTACTCTCCCTCATCGGTACATGCGTTATGAGCTCGGTATACCTATTATATTACATATAGTTGTGTGGCGTTGCTTGACCGCACCTGCGTCATGGGCCCGAGATATTTGTCCACCTGCGCCAGAGACAGCACCCGCCCAAAAAGGAATGGAGCAATCGCAGCCAGAAAAAACCGCGCAACGAAAAACGCCTGCTCTCGACCACAGAAAAACGACGAAGGCGTTAGGGGTGCGGGGGCGGGGGTTGGTGATTGGTGATGGTGGCGGTAGTAGTGTCGGTGCGGGTGGCGTGCTCATGTGTAGCTTGCCCCTGTCACGTGACCGTTGACCACGCATCCCTTACGAGACGGGAGGAGGAGGCTGGGGGGGGGGTTGTACTTGGACTGTGCGTAATTGTGATCATATGGTCACCACCTTCACACCTCCACAATGTCGAGACGGGGCACGTTGGCGTTTTGCATGCCAGGCAGACATTGCGCGCACCAAGCGCGAAGCGCCACCAAGAGCCTCGACGCAATCGGCGAGTTCCATGAACGGTAAGCTGCATTCCACTGAGAATCAAAGGTAGGGCGGGTTTGGGCACCGTGCGCGTACTTTCTTGTACATCGGATGACGGCTTCGAATATAATCAATTATTTTTGGTGTAGCCACTTCCAGGGCGGGGGGGGGATCGGTATAATCTGTCACTAGTCCTTGGGAGAGCGCGAGGGGTCAGGGGTGGTGGTAGTGGGGTGGTTGACCGAGGTTGGTCGTTGGCGATGGTGATTGTTGCTGTAGGTTGGTGTTCAGGGTTGGTGGATTGTGATACTTTTTCGTAGTGATGGTTACAGGGTGGTGATTTGTGGTGATAGATGGCAACAGTGGTGGTTGGTGGTGGTAGTTCATGTGCAGCTGCGGCGGGGAAGGGTGGAGGGAGGGGGGGAGGGGGGGGGCATTGGTAGTTGGTGGTGGTGGGGGCTGTGGCTACTAGGGCCGACGCGGGGGGACAGGGTTGGTGGTGGCGGCGGCGATGGTTAGCAGAGTCGACACACTCCCGGTGATAAAATGTCAATCGGAACACATAATATCTACCAGGTCTCTACGTACATATCACCGTGTGTGCTGTTATTCGGGCGCGGGGGTAGGGTAATCTTTGCCGGGGGTGGGGTGCTATGTTGCGTGCTATGCGATAACAATCCTACGTAACGTTGTCAAACACAAGAGAGACTGGAAACATACAGGGCAATCACCAGGATAGGATCCCCGTGAAGCCAGAAAAACTTGGATCCAAACGTACAACAGCGAATGCTGTCGTACTATCGCTGTACTGTACTGCAGACTATGTCAAACGCCACGGTCCTACTGCCTTACGTAAACTCGCCTGGTCAGCGAAGCCATCGGAGCCGATTATGGGTCCAAACACGTACTGGTTGGCGTCCAGTATGAGCGCTAACGCGCGACAGATGAAGGCGATGAGGAGGCACGCGATCGATGCGGTGTCCAGGATGTTCCAGTTGTCCTGGGTGAAATACCTGGGTCATGGCGTCGGAAGAGGTACCCACCACTGACAGATCAGATCTGCATTCATGATATTTGCCACTCAGGACAAACAGTAATGCCGTGGGAAGCGCTACACACCTCTGGCAGCTCAGGTTCTCATTCATGATGTATGTCTCTCATGGAAGACAAATCCCTGGCGTTATGATCTAAACAACTCAGACATATCAGATGCCCATTCGCGATACATGTATCTCAGGGCAGACAGATCCCTGGTCTAAATGTCTAAATGATCTACTCCACGGGCAGATCAGATTACTAGCCACGATACATGTCTCGCAGGGCAGACGGATTTCTCGTCTATATGATCTGCACACATCAGATATATCCCCATCCATGATGTGTGCCTCTCAGGGCAGACGGATATCCGGCCTATATGATCTACACAAATCGGACAGACCAGACCCTAATAAACTAATAATGGTCCATGTCTCTCACGGAAGAGATCCCTGGTCTACATGACTTACACTCACCTAGGACAGATCAGATCCCCATTCATTACATCTGTCTCTCAGGGCATACAGATCCCTGATCTCTATGATCTAGACACCTCGGACAAATCAGATCCCCGATCATGATCTAGGTCTCTAAGGGAGGCAGATCCCTCGCCTGCATTGTCTGTCTGCATTGTCTGTAATGATGTATCCCCGTTCGTTATGCGTGCCTCTCAGGGCAGACAGATCGGTCGTGTATATAAGATATAAACTATACGTCAGGCGACATATCAGATTCCAGTTGGTGATCTGCGTCTCTCAGGGCAGACAGATCACTGGTGAATATGATGCATCACCTTGGGCAGATCAGATCCCCATTCTTAATATCATCTGTGTACAGATCAAGGCTAGGGTAGGGGCTACCCCGCAGTGTTCACAACCGGGTCTGAGCCAGATGCGCGAGTGACTCTGTACCTCACCGACAAAAACACGTTCGTCGATGTTTTCGGCTGCAGCGTAGATAACCATCCCTTTCCGTATTGACATCGAGAGGTTCAAACTGCACGAAAGCCTGTGACCGCAAGGAATAGGGGGTTCGCTCGCGCGAGTGACACCGAGCCACAGAAAAAGAAAAGCCGCCAAACGTGACCCCTCCTACTGTAGCATTGATCTTCGAGAGAAGATAGATTCCTTGTCGATATCATCTACAAACGCAGGAAAATAACAGGCCCGCATCCATGGCTTACGTCTCTCCGGGCGGACATATACCCCTGGCCAATGTGACCGATTCACCTCGGACAGATCAGACCCCCCTCACTTGCCAATATCGTCTCTCCGGGCAGACCGATCCAAGGTCTATATGATCTACACACGTCGGACAGACAGATCGTTATTAATGCTCTATATGATTTGGGTCTCCGGGCGCAGACAGGTCCCTGGGTACATGATCTACACACCTGGGACAGATCAGATCATCATTCGCGATCTGTGCCTCTCAGGGAAGACAGTTCCTGGTCTATATGATCTACACATCGCGGATAGATCAGATTTTCCCATCCACAATCTGTGTCTCTCAGGACAGACACATCATCCCTGGTGTACATGTTTACACTGTTAAAAATATGAACCGTGGATTCAAATCTAAGTTAATGCGCAGTCTATTCGCACGAATAAGATATGCAGTTGAATCTTAAGTTGAATCTTACGTTGAATCTTCGGTGTAACCTAGATGTAAACGTAAATTTGAGTATGTTAAGGTTGTCCCGTTGTCCCGGTATTCTACCGTACTTTGGGCATTGTTCCGTGATGATCAGGCGGTGATGCACCCCACCATGATCACTCTCCCAACTCTCCCAACTCTCCCAACTTTCCCAACTCTTCTTCTCTTCCTCCTTTCTCTGCTTTCTTCTTCTCTTTTTGGCCTCAAGCGCCCTTTCCAAACTATCCTTTTTCATTCTTATCACAAGTGATCTTAACAGACACTTCGGTGCCACCTCTGCATCAGATCTCTTCGCATAGAAGACAGAGCCTTCACACAACCATTGTGTTCACAGGCTATTCACATACACGTACCGAATCAGATTAGACCCCGGTTCGTGACCTGCGCCTCTCTCAGGGAAGACATATTCCTGGTCTATGTGATCTGCACACCTCCGACGGATCAGATCCCTATTAATTAGCAACGTCCAATGACTCCCAGGGCAGAAACATCCCTGTCGAATAAGTACATCATCAACACACCGCGGACAGATTAGATAGCCCACCATTGCTGATCCATAGTTCGCAGGGCAGACGGGTCCCGCTCTATACGGTCTGTGCGCGGAACACTACTGAATTAAGAAAGTACGACCGATGCTCAAAGGAACGCAAGAAGTCCCGGAGACGATATTCTCGAGTTGGTTGAGAACGCACCCTCTCCCAAATACGAAAGCCGGTCTGGGTCAGCACAGTAGTGGTCCCTCCCTCTATAGAGCCGGTATTTGCCTGCTTGAAATACCGGCATTATTGTGGACATGTGCACTACCCCGCACGCGGCTACTACGGGTTGTTTTTACCTGTGCCGAGCGAATTCACAGGCACTGCAGCAGGCAACCGGCACTACTCAAACCGGTGGTAGTCCACATACCGCTGTGATTTATAGGTTGTTCCAACCTGCACCAAGCTGATTTACAGGAGCTATATCGTGGCGGGCAGCCGACACTTCTCAACAGGCATCACAAAGAAGCCACTACGGAAAAAAGAAAGGCAGGCTGCCAGAGTAAGAAGACAGCGAATCTGGGAGCCGTTAGTCTCGCCTCAGTGTTAATCGCATCCTCTCCTAAACGCAAAACCCAGACTGGCTGAGTACAGTAGCGGCCCCGCCCTCTGTAGCGCCGATGGGCCACCTTGAAAATACCGGCACTATAGCGGCGACCGACACTACTCCGCATATTGCCACTACTGGTTGTTTCTATCTGCGCAAAGACATGTTTCACAGACACTGTAACGGGCAACTGGCGCCATTCCACCTGCACTACAGAGGAACCACTACTGCTGCTGTAGCCCCTGTCCATACCTCTGCACACCAGCCGTTAGGCGATGCCGCGCCGTCACGAGCGGCGTCTCTCCGTCCCCTTCGTCTTGGAACGTTTTGGACTTCGGCGTCGATTTTGGGGTGCTTCCGACTGGCGGCAGGACGTCCCGGAACTCCAGAATCTCGCGCCACAGCAGGCCCTGGTCGAAACCGGGTATAAGGGTTGAATGGAGTGAATGATAGCTTTCCTTTCCTTCTGTTTTCCAATGTGTTTCTAGATCGTGTGGTTTTCGTCGTTCACGATTGATCAATATTGAAGTTCATGTTGCGCGCTATCTGATAGCAAGCGGATCATGGCAATAATAGTACGTTGTTTGCGAACTACCGCCTTCGGCTGGGTAGCGGATGGATAGGAAAAGTGTATAAATAGTATTGGAAAACCGTTGAAGGTCACAATTCAAGACCAACCCAACCCCAAAAAAAAAGCAGCAAACCATTGCAGCAGATTTAGAAATGTGGTTGCCTGCCATTGGTCTTTTTACAAACCTACTTTTTTCGTGCGTTGGTCGACCTTGGGCTAGGGTTAGGGCTGTCGTATCGTAGGCATAGGTGTTCCCGAATCTACACGTCTTCCATATACTAACGTTCAATACCGTTCCACAAACTCCCCACCTTTCCTACGTTCAATCTTCCACTTTGCTTCCACAATGAACCGCGTGCGCTGCATATGGTCGGAATGGGATCGAAACACTATATTCCCGTGAAAGCTTTTTGTTTTTGTAACACCTCTACTCTCCAGCTCAAAACTCGTGAGAGGATGAAGGCATCCCACGGTGGGTGCTGCAGTTGTTGGATTAACTAATAATGTATCTGTCCGATTAAGCTCCTTCGAGGCGAGGAAGTACCGGTTAGTCATCAATCAAGAAATTTCACGAGTATAGACTACAGTTTTTTAAGGGCTAAGACAATAGATAGATGCCTATTCGGGTTGTTGCGCGAGCGACTGACTGCCTTCGAAGTCACGTATCGGGTGATGTTGATTTTGAGCAAGCTCCTCATCATCATGTTAGGAGCTCAGAAAATTCTGAGAATCTGCTGCACACCCCTGCCGTGGGATGGCTCAAGAAAATTCCTCACCCTTGGCCACCTTTTGGACAAGCCCTGGTATCACAGGCCCATTCCCCTCTCCCCTCCGGTACATGAGTTCATTTCAATCGCGCATACGTTTCACCACCCCCACTCTTCATATTTTTATGATCGTAAAAATTGAGCCGTATTTTGCCACCTCACGCTCTCGCGCTTTCGGCCTGTCGATTGGTACGAAATAAGTTCGTTTAGAGACTCGAACCCAACAATCTCGAGTTCAATGGCCACCCGCCTGACTGTTGGCCCGCCGGGGACGCCGGTTTACGTGATGATGTAAATAAAGTACGTTCGACATTAACTCGATGAACGTGTCCCCGATGATATCCCTTTTGTTGTTGTAATAAGAGAAGCAGTGCTCTTTGTAACCTTACCAAGGCAAAAATGTAGAAAGCAATCTCATTGCTGGGGATGTTGCTGCTGTCCTCGATCGAAACACACGAGCAGTACAGCCCCAGCATAGACCTGCGAGGGAAACCGAATGGGGTGGAAGCCATCAGCGTATTTGACGGGTCATGGTCCAGCCCGCGGGTCGGGTGCGGAGTCAATAAAAAAAACAAAGGTAACAAAAGAAAGCACGGGCCAAGTGGTCGGGTCGGGTCGGGTCGGGTCGGGTCGGGTCTGGTCGGGTCGGCTGAGGTCGGGTCGGGTCGGGTCGGGTCGGGTCGGGTCGGGTCGGGTCGGGTCGGGTCGGGTCGGGTCGGGTCGGGTCGGGTCGGGTCGGGTCGGGTCGGGTCGGGTCGGGTCGGGTCGGGTCGGGTCGGGTCGGGTCGGGTCAGGTCGGGTCGGGTCGGCTCAGGTCGGGTCAGATCACAAGGTGTTCATATACCACGGGACGGGTGGGGTGACCTGCAACAGTTGGTCCGACCCGTGATCAGGTCTGGAACTAATGAGTGATCGTTGGGGGTTGTTTGGGCTACGTCACACGGCAAAGAAAGCCTAAACAACATAAGTCTGGCCAACATCGGCAAATGTAAAAACGAAAACAGACGAAGTACCTCCGTAACTGGTAGTGCCGGTTGGATGGTGTCTATGGCCGGTATAGTGCCGTTAAAATCGCTTGGCCCGACTGGAACCCTATACGCCTGCTACGATAGAGGTAGCACTTGTTGCCTGAAAGCTTTTCTGAATGACTTGCCTCCGAAACCCAGAATCGTCGGAAGTTTATATTTTTTGTAATTTTTTTCGCTGTATACCTAGGCCATGGAATTGATATTCGGGGGACAACCCTCAATTTTCTCCAGCATCAGCTTTAGGGTGAGCCATGTGGCGGAACTCTTGAAGAGAGGAACCCATCTGCAATAAGATGGTGCAGTGTTTCCCCCGTGGCATGTATGTGCGTCTATTACTCCCGGTGGCATTCCCGGCACTTGGTAGTGGCTAGCGATACGTTTGCGACAAGATGCTGTGAAATTTAGCAGCAATCGCAGCCGCGGGGAAAAAAAAAAACTGTGCAGTGGGACACCGAGAAGCTCTCACGACTCACAGATGGCCGAAAGGCTCGAAGATGAAACCTCGACATTCGTGACTCGCTAGCTGGCTTAATACAAGGGCACACTCTCGGCAAATAAATACGAACTGATACGCGCTACGTCAGAGGAAGCCCTTTTCGTGCCAAAATACTTCCGACTCACGGGGCTCCTGACACAGAGGAAACGCTTAACATCGTTGACACACCATTGGCGTTTTCGTCGCATACCTGGAGCATGCCACGACATACGGGCACCTAAAGGTTTTCTCTGGGGCTCTTCATTCACTTAAGAAGCTCTCTCTCTATATGCCGCCCAAAAACAAAAAAGTGATTTTGATCAAAATCAAAGTACAAACGAGTCGTTCTGCGGTAGCCCCCCCAACTTGGCGTCAACGAAATCGCCGATTTTTCAACCAGCTCCCATCCCAAACTCCTGAAAGGCGATGCCCCTTGCCACCCCGATCTCATCGTTCGATAGTCCTTTGCAAGCAAGAAAATTGATCAAGCATTGTGTTTTCATGGCATCCTTCCTCGTGTCGAGCAGCCCCTGAAACGTTCGTTAATGAAAATCGCTGTTTTTTGTGAGGGAGGGGTTATCGTAGAATCTGTCAAAAGTGCAATCCGATGGAAAATATCGTGGCCTAGGTATACATCGATCACGATTTTGTTTTTTTTTAAATCGAAAGGTATTCTTCGTACACCGCCGTAACTGTTGGAATCTTGTGGACAAAAACGGCTTTCACCGCCATCGCAGCAAGGGCTGTCAACAATATCACACCATATCTCACTTGATGTGCCATGAGACTGATGGTTAATCGGGCACGCGTGCTAAGATATCTAGAGGTATATATTTTTTTGGCGAATATGGTTTCTGGACGACGGAGCTCCTTAACCTAATATCGCCGAAAGAAAAAAACGCCATTTTTTTTGTAGCATGATTCTCGTTGGTTATTTTTCTTATACCATGGGGATTTTTCATCCGGTTAGCAGTCTTATTTTTCTCCAAAACTAAATAAGTTTTCGGGACGCATGCTACGATAGCGAGGTGCTTGCGCCACTATTTCTTTCTGAGATGCCTCAACTTGGGAGCTTAAGACTTCTCCCAAGAAACCGATTTTGACAAAAAAAAAAAACTGCTACAACATTACCGGATGAAAAAGCCCCATGGCCAAGGTACAACTAACGAGAATCATGCAACCAAAACAATTGCCCGTTTTCCGGCGATTTTTGGTTAAGGTGAGCCCCGTCACGCAGAAAACATATTTGCCAAAAAAAGGTATACCTCTATCGTAGCACGCGTGTTATCGCAATAACAAGGATTCTTCTTAACCTCCTCAAATGAGCAATCGCAGGGAAAAACAATGGATGGTGCGCCTATATATCGTAGCACTCTCCCGCGGGTTGCGCCCCCTTTTCCTGCAAACCCAAAACGCTCGCGACCGCGGCTGCGGCAGGCGGGTCGCTTTTGCTGGGGGGCCGTTTCGTTTTAAGTGCGTTGGCCTCACGCTGGCACGTGTAACCCCCCTGGATTCTTGGCCGTTTGAACCCCTTCACAGCCCCAACAAGACCTCTCCCTACTCTACAGCCAAGTAATTTCCCCTCCCAAAAGATCGGGTTTCAAGTTGTAGAGGCGGTAAGCTTTCGTCTTGTTTGTATTTGCGATATGACACTGCCGTGGAATGGTTCGCCGCAGGCTACTCTAAAACAAATCGTCTGAAGATCGTTTTTTTCTTTTCGGGAAGGCCAAGAGCTACTCGGGCTAGTGTCCCGAATCCACCGGTAAAAAGGAGAGTATCCCCCCTTACTGCAGTTTTGGTCGTAAGTTTTGGTGAGGACCAAAGCTACGGTACTAGTTTTTTCTTTTCCTCGGAGCCTTGTTGTTCGCAGTGGCTCGGGTTCACTCGCGCTAGTGACCCCCCCCGTTCCTCGCGGTCATAGGGTTTCTTTCGTGCTGTTTCAATTTCTCGATATGAATCTTCAATGGGATGGTTGGCACCGTTGCGCCAAACTAACCACCTAGCGCGCCAAACTAACCACCTAACGCGTCCAACTGACCACCTAACGCGCCAAACTGACCACCTAACGCGCCAAACTGACCACCTAACGCGCCAAACTGACCACCTAACGCGCCAAACTAACCACCAAACGCGCCAAACTGACCACCAAACGCGCCAAACTAGTTTCCTATAACGTGTTTTGGACAGTGAGGTGAGGAGTCACTCGTGCGACTGCTGAACACCAGGTAGTGAAAAACGGGAGGGCACCCCCTACCCTAGCCCTTGCTCTGAGGACTAAGGCTGTGGTATAGGGGGGTCGCCTTTGGTGCCTTTTGTTGCCATGCCTCGGAGCCGCTCGAGCGAGTGACCCCCCCCGATTCCTTTGCGACCTTGAGCTTTCGCGCTGTCCGCGGCTCACTTTTTGATATGTATCAGCAATGGAAAGATAAGGGACGCCGAGGAAAAAATCTCTCAAAAAATCATTTCCGTCCGTGAGGTGCAGAGTCACTCGTGCGAGCGGTGATAATCCGGTAGAAAAAACGGGGGGTATGATACTACGATACCGTTTCCTTGTTCTGGGGTAGAGACGCCCCTCCAGCGAAACGCCTCAGAGAAAAAAGGCACTCCCTTACCTCTACGCTGCGTCATGGTTTGAGATTTTCACGTTAGGGAGTACACGCCCTTTTTTCCATGCCGGGTTTGAGCTACTCGTCAAATCTTGAATCCATCCACATCTCAACCATAAACACACAAAATAGGGTACATACTTGGCGCAGCGTAGCGGACCATTTGACGGCGGTTTTACACCGCTATAAAAATATGCACGACGTCGTAAGACTGGAAAGGAACAGGTGAGGGGGGCACTCGCGCAAAATGCCCCTAACCATTGCAAAACGAACCCCCAAAAGTGATCCCCCTACAATATCATTGGTGGGGAGTATGTGTCGGCAGCCCGACTCACAGGTAGCTGAAGGTCTCGAAGAAGAACCTGACCGACGGCACCAGGAAAAACTCGTCCGGCCTTCCGATGATGCCCGCCATGGAGAACTGCAGGCCTGGGAGCACGGTTGTGTGCGGAAAGCGGAAAAGGATGGACTCCTTGTCGCGGAAGAGCATCACCGTCGTGCTCCCGAACTCCCACCCTTGAAGAAGCCTGCCAGTGGTCAAGGAAAAACCGGCACCTGATCGGATTACGACGCTCTCCAAACCGAACAGCAACGCGAAAACGAGTAGACACTGTTTCCCTTCTGGTCTATTCTAGTCGAGACTAAAGACTGAAAAAAAATAGAAAACTATAATTCAGGTTTTTAAACGGTATACGGAAGTCTAGAGGGGTTACGTAAAGTCTGATCGCCAAAACTGTCTATTCACTTCTTAATTAGGTAGGCAAATGTATGTGGGAGCGTCAGAGAGATCACGTCGACGACAAGACGCACAAACGGGGATGAACGATGGCCGCCGCCGCACTTAATAGATTGGCAGTGAGTTTGAGAGTTCAAACATCTCCTGGCTCCATTTTGGCACTGAAAAGGCGAGAGACTGCTTGCCGCGGAAGGGCATCATCGCGGGCCGACCCCCACTCTCGAGAAAGCCAAACAAGGTGAAGGAAACCAGCACCCGAGTGGAGTAAGACGTTTGACGCTTCCGTGAGAAACGTTCACGATGAAAATTGATGATTTCAGCAACGGGCACCGGCGATTGGGGAATGGCGAAAGTTGACGTACGAATTACGAGGCGAAAATGCAAGCGGTCGTGCAAGACTGATGCGACGTATTTTTACTCGTCTCTCTCGCTCAAACTTCTACTCGTATACGCTTGAAAACGTCGCAAATCACACGACTTTTGGTCACTGTATATGGGTTCCAAGAGGGCTAAGACACGATGCCTCTCCAATTTTGACTGCGAGAAATAAACTGCACCATCTCCAAGGCTATTGTCGCAAAAGCCATACAAGTATGCATTTACGAAAGGACCGAACAAACTGTTTTACGTATTTAGTTGGCATTATCGAGCATGTGCAACTGAAGCGTCACCCGTAAAAAACACAAGAAATACACAGCAAACCAAGGCCCCTCCTTGCATGTCGCCATTAAAAATAGACACCCGAAAAAAAAATCCCCGCTGCCCCCAACTCTGGCCGGCGTGTAACTACCTGCCTCGTTTGCTTCGACGTCAGAAAATGATGAATGCCTTGAGTTGGTACGAAGTCATTAAGTTTGGCGCGTTATATAGTAGTGTTGTCAACTTGTCGATAGGGGGGCGGCTGTATCTCGTCGACTACGCCATCGAAAAACGTCAAGCGTCTTGAAATAGTAAATTTTTGTTATGGGGGGGGAGGGGGGTACTGCAAAGAGCCAAAGCATGCTCCCTGTCAGGTTTACAACACAAATGCCAACACAAAGTCGTAAGAAAACAGGCAACCTTAAGAGGGAGTCGGCCCAGGTGGGCACATGTTTTCCGTCCTTGTCCGTGTTGCCGTAGGTGTAGAAGCCTTCGTTCACGTTGTAGTCCAGCGGATATCGACGTGTCCAGTTAGGAATGGTGCACGACCACTTCAGCTGCATGTAGTCCAGCACCAGCGGGGCGTTGACAAACTCGTGCGCCTTCGACCCTGACGCAAACAAAGGAAATAACGCAGAAGCGGGGGGGGGACGAGAGGGGGGGGTACTCAGTTTGTGCATGGCCGTGTAGTCGTATGTCCAAATTATACCCTCGCATCCCTACTATATCGGGACGGAGCACGTCCGGGTTTCACCAACCAGGCAAACATTGCTTGCACCAAGCGCGAAACGCCGTGAGTTGTTTGGCGAGTCGCATGAAGGGTGAACTGCGTCCTTCGAAGAACCGCTCGTAAGACGGACTTCGGCACCCTGTGCCTGCTTTCTTGCTTGTGGACAACAGCGCCAATGACTTTCTTTCGGTTTTCTGGTGTGGCCACTCATAGCGGGCAGGGGCGGGCGGTTCATTTTTCGCGTGCCGTGGTGTCGTTTGACCGTTAGCCACGCCTCCCCTTTCGAAATAGTGTATTTTGGTACACCTAGAAGCTGGATTTCTGCATGTGGTTGCACTTTTCATTTCTGTATAACTGTACAGCAGATATTAGGCGGGCACTAGAGAGCTTCTGAGACTTGGAGCCTCCCACACAAAACAATGGATGCGCCTCTACAGTATGTAGCGTGCGCGTTAACCCCAACATAGCGATGCGTCATGCGGACGCATGCTACGCTGTCTAGTCTAGGTAGTAAGGTATACCACATTTTGGTTGAAACATTTCTTGGATACGACGTGGCTCCTTAACTTGATAAAATCGGCGGATTTTCGATATTTTCCGCAATAATGTTCGTTGTATACCTATTAATAGGTCCCTTCAGAGTTATCGCCCGGGAGGGGTTGCAGCTGTTGGATTAACTAATAATGCACGTGTGGCCGGTTGAGCTCCCAAAGTAATTGAGTACCGGTCAATCCTAAAAATTACTACGAGAACAGTTTGAATTAGCACTACTAGGACATACCAATAGCAAGTGTTGATCGGGTTGCGTGCGAACGAACGCCTTCGAAGTAATGTATCGGGTGAGATATTCAGCTAGCTCCTCATGTTAGGAGCTCGAAAATTTCCTAAAATTTGCTGCACACCCCTACCACCGCGGGACGGCTCTATTTCATTCGGCACCACTTTAGCTTTTCGCCGAATAGTCACCCCACGGTAGGGTACGGGTGCATGCAGCATCAGCCCCTGAGCTCCTCACATGAGGAACTCAATATCTCACCCGATACTACATGACTTCGAAGGCATTCGTTCGCACCACCCGCCCAAGCTTCTTCTATGCCTTAGGCCTAATGCGCATATGTACTCGTGAAATTGTTTCACTTACCGGTAGTTCCTCACACGAGGGAGCTCAGTTGGCCAGGGGCTTTTTGGCCCAATCATACAACTGCAGGCCCTACCCTTGGGATGACTCCGCATCAGATCTTGGGCGAGAGGCATACTATTCGTAGTATAGAGCTCTTGAAGCGAGACGCCCCAGGGAAAAAAATGTTGTGTGAGCACATCTACCGTAGGATGTGCGTGTGTATCCTGTAGTCTGTGTTGATCTCTAGACTATACTTTATTAAGAAAAGTGTGAACACAAAGGTCGCACGACACACCTCTGTTGAGGGCCTGCTGCAGAGGGTCGGACTCGATGTCGCCATGCTGCTGCTCTTGTTGACGCCTCTGACGCTGGTGAGTGGCCTCCGCTCCAGCCTCTATCAAGCTGCTCAGCCATTGTTCAAGCCGTGGTCGTAGGTGATACGCCAGCAGCACCAGGGGTCCGAGCGAAGACCACGCGGAGGGAGGGAGTGAGGGAGGGAGTGAGGGAGTTAGGGAGTTAGGGAGTTAGGGAGTTAGGGAGGGAGGGAGGGAGGGAGGAGTGTGTAGGGGGGACGCACTGATTTCGTGCATATCCGATATCACACCTCGAAGCATGATCGTAGTCCCTCGGTTTTCTACCATGCCGGGACGGAGCACGTCAGGTTTTCACCGAGTAGGCTGTCATCGCGTGCAACCAAAGTCGTCGGCTTAACCAGTATGTCTTTCGTGCCAGTTACTACTGGCGAACAACTAGCGAAAGAGGCTTGGAAGGGGTCTTGGTAAGAAAGTAAATAAGCGGTCGACTTTATTATTACCTTGTTCATTGAAAGCGTTGGTTTAGCTAGGCAACTTGGTTACTTAAATGTCGTCTGGTATGGCGCTCAGTGCGTACATACGAATACCAATATACATGCAGTTATGTGGAATTTCAAAATCGCCATAACATAACCCATACGATGATGTGCAAACTAAATCCACACTCGAATATCGTATTGCGCGTAGCAAACTAGACTGTACTACAATCCTTGTATCTAAAATAAGCAAATACGCACGATATGGTTGCCGTTCAGAAGCAAGCTTATCACACGTCGTGATGACATTCTTATTCCAGGTCCTTACCAACAACGCCAAACGCTGGGGCTAGCGAAGGGCAACAAAAACAGGGAGGTAGGCAGTTACATAGAGATCAGCCCGTGACGGCGACGAAGGGCTGTTGTATACCGACCGGCTGTTGTTGACAAGTTGACTCATTTACAGAAGTCCGGTAGATATACACTCGAATACCAGGCATATGTTCCATTCGTGCCTACTTGTAGTCTATTTAGAGATGAACAAAGAATCGCGTGATATTGGTAGGACACCGCGCTTGCCTCAAAGGAGAACTGCGTCTGCCCCACATCAAGACAACAGAAAAAAAAAAAAAATCAAGTAGGGTAAAAACACACACATGACAATACACTGCGCTTATACACCGCTGAGACTACGACAACACGGTAGATTCTTTTTGTTTGCCAAAAACGATCATCTGAATTATGACGAGGAATCTTGAATCCAAAATAGTCGCGTACGTATGTCGTTCTTGTTTCGCCATAACTTTCTTCGCCGAACACCTGGGCGATGCATGGGGCTTTCCATGGGATTGCGCGTTAATTTTACCCGAAATCAGTTTTCGCCGTCGAGGGGCTTATACTATTAATAGTTTAGAGACCCTCAACAGGTGAAGAGCCTCAGAAATACATTGGTTGGTGCACCTCTACCTTTTACCGCAGCGTCTGTGTATACTAGACTGGGTTAGGACACGCCTGTTTCTCCTCAAACAAGAGCTTTCACCCCGACCAACTTAAGATTTTCGTTCAAATAAGAACTTGAGTCTGGCCCAAACAACCAGGAGGTTGGTAAAGAATGTTGTCGTCATTCCTCACCTTCCGCGGTCGCAGAGTTCACTCTTAAGGCTGGGCTCTAGCATCCATCTCTGCGGATGACCACACAACGAGGGTTCGAAGGGCGAATTTCGTTGAAGTAAAAGTCGGAGGGGGGTACCGAAGAGCGACTCATAGGCATAATGATAATCCCTACTATGGCGGGACGGAGCGCGCCGGGTTTCCACCGACCATGGCAACCTTCGGGTTTCGTAGATGTACGCTACATTTCGCATTAGGGATAGGGTGCGATTCGCACTAACCTCTGCATCTGCAAAAAATTATTCGACTCGGTGAGTTGCTTTACCTCGCAGCGAGCGTAAAGCGTCGAAAGCCGAAGCTTTATGGAGGAGAACTAATATGGAAAGCGTGAACCCGACATGTTTCTGCCGAGGCGTCACTTGTAACGGAATTAGAGGGTATCAGTTCGGTTTGACCACCTGCGACAGTTGGAACTTTATGGCCCATCCAAAGTGAGGCTTGTAACAGCGAAGCTTAGACTACCGGACTCCGCCGACATGGGTTGTACACAGAACGCACGTAACACATGGACCATCCCATGCTGCTCGATCGAACGGCGATAGCCCCCAACTCCTCAATTATGCTAATGATATAGATGGCTCCCACACAATTTCCCAGCATGTGTTCTTACCACAGCGATGTATCCGATGAGGTTGGCCAGGTCCTGCCGCCGGTCGTGGATTCCGGGGAAGCCATCGACTTCTTTTTTTCCATCCAGAACGGACAGATTGAACGAGCCAACCAGCTCCAATCCCAGTCCTCGGACGGTTGCAGGGAGTTTGTGAAGAAGCTGGTGGCGTGTTCCGTTGGTGTGCAAAATGCATCGGCGACGGGGATGCATTGAACGTTTTTGGTGTACGTGTATACCATGTATATCTGACCGTATTTTTTTTCCAAGAATGAAAAATCGCCAGAAATGCCCCAGACGACTTTAAAAAATAAATGCTGCCACTAATTGAACATGTTAGTGACTCACAAGCATCCGAGCAACATGGTATGTTAAGAGTTGACGCAAGGTTTATATATATATGAGACAACACGACGTTTATATCGGCATAGAGCGAAGGGATATTGCAGATAGAACGAGGCCATTAGTTTCGACCCGGACAGCTAGAATGGTTTCAGGGAGTTTGTAGAGACACTGGGGGCGTTTTTTTTTGGCGTGCAAAGCAATGGCGAACGAGAGGTATCATAGACAGTTCAAGACGCGTGCTACGGTAGTAGAGGTGCACCACTTTTCTTTTTTGAGATTCCTCAATTTGGGAGCTTAAGGCCTATATCGCAAAAAAGCTGACGACGAGAAAAATAAAACTGCTACCGAATGATAAACCCCATATCCTACACACAAAACACGGGAATCACGCAAAAATAAATGGGGCGTATTTCCGACAATTTTGGGTTAAGGAGCCCTCCCGTCATTCAGAAACCATTTTCGCCAAAAAAAGGTATACCTCTATCGTAGCATGCATCTCCACCCGTTATACCAGATACAAGCTTCTCCTTCAGGATGTGGCGCGTTTTGAAATGCCGTGGGTGTGTCTTGAGCTGAAAAAGGCGGGAGGAGAAACAAAACTTCTTGAAACCTTGGAGATTTTTTTTTTGCCACCGTGCAGGCAACTCGGCAAGTGACACCGATCAGCCCGGTCAACTTAATTGATTAATTTGTTTCGAGGTGTACTGGTACATATATGCACACGACAAAATCGGACAATATTGGCACGAGAATCGTATGGCGGCTCGAACGGTGCGACCAGCCGTCCCACTGCTCGGACGGTGCTCAGAGAGCTCGTAGAGAAGGGGGTGGAGTTTTCCCGTTGGTTTGCAAGACCATGGCAATAGCAACAGGTGGAAGGGTTCAAAGTTGTCAGATAAATTATAGTTTGCAACCATAGCATGAGGCGTCAGCATCGGTTAAGCTCTATATATATGTGTGTGTTTACAGCATAAACGAGGCACATCATTTTGCTGGGATAGAGACAATGGCGTGCCAGATCGAACGAGTCGGTTAGCTCCAGCCCCACTCGTCAGGTTTTCCGGAGGGGGACGGGGGGGGGGGGTCCAGGCACAAGAATGAGCCCACATGTGGTGCTAACTAAGGAGCTGACTCGCCCCCAAATCCCCTTTCCACCACGGGAATAAACTTGTCAACCTCCTAAAGTTTTGTCTGCGGCGCGTTTCTTCCTCCCCCCCCCCCCCCCTGGGCATGCTCCATCCACTCCACTGCCCCTACCTCCTCCAACCGCCCGCCCCCGTCAGAGAGCGCCATCCCACCTCGAGGGTGAACTTGTCGACCTCTCTCTGGAGCCTGTTGAGACTGTCCTTGTCCGCGGGGTGGTCCTTTCTAGCCGCAGCAATGCAGGAGGATGCGATGGCCTTCATGACGAACGGGTTGCTGATGCCGGAGAAAACAGTCGCCCTGGGCGGAGAAAAGAGAGAAGGCAATGGACGGCAAGGCAGGGCAGGGCGCTATAGAATACCTCTAGGATCGCACCTTCATTTTGGTGACAAATCTTGATTGCAATACAGCGCCAAGGAACGTTCCGTTCCGCCCTTCCCCCCACCCACGAGTTGTTGCAACGGAGAAAAGAGTAGATGCCACTCTCTTCCGCCCGAGTGTAGGAGTAGAGTGGGAAAGGGCAGGGACCCCGCCCGCCAGTCCATTCGAAAGCTGTTGTCCAACATGCATGAGAGCACGCCCAATCTACGGGAGTCCGTCGTACAAGCGGCCCTTAATGGGATTCGCCCCATCCTCCATGCGACTCGCCGAACACCTTACGCCGCTTCGCGCATGGTGCACGCGATGTCTCTCTAGTTTGGCGAAAACTCGACGTGATTCGTCCCGGCGATGTAGACATGCGAGGGCCAATGTTCTCAAGACTGCGGCTATGCATAAAACGACCCCCCGTCTGCCCCCCCCTCCCCCGTTATTAAAGGACGTGGTCCATCTCCGCGCTGTTGAGCCTCGACAGTCTTCGGACTGCGACCCTCACGAAAAAAAGCCCGCTGCCCGCCGCCCGCCTGCCTGGTCGTTTTAGATTCGACGTTCTCCGTCCGGAAGTTTAGGTATTCGAGAATTTATGGTCTTCAAACTACGGGCGTGCATTATAATGTGATATTGTTTACCCCCCCCCCCCCCCCGCCCCCGGCCCCGTTTCCCGTCTGCGGACGTTCGTTAGCCTACCTGGCGTTCTCGACGGCGCAGAGTACGGTGTCGATTACGCTCGCCTCGTGGTCCCCTATCCTGGAGATGATGGTGGGCAGGTACTCGTGGCAGTCCCATCCTTTCTCGATCAGTGCTCTGCCGGTGAAGGGTATTTCGGGAAAGAGCACACGCTTCAACATGGGTGAAGGCTTATGACTGGTTGGGACACGACATACACACGCGGCGGCGCTGTGGGCAACCTGTTCAGGTTCTTCCCGTATTGTGTCCATGACCGCGGTATGTCGTACTGCTGCTGCAATCATTCATCAATATTACAGAGTGCGGGGAGAGGGGCGACACCAACCACCCCCAGGATATGGCTGAATTCATGAAGATCAGGCAGGGAGTCGTTGGCGTTGCTAAGGGGGGGAGGGGGGGGCATTCATTTGTTGCTCGTCTGGCATTTGCACGCATCCGTTTCGAGACGGGGCAACGTTGCTACTCATAATAGGGACACCTCAAATATTTGGGCGCTAACGTTTAGCTTTGAAGGAGTAGCGAGGGTTTACTCGTTTAACGCATAGCCGTAGTCGAACAAGCATCGCAGACGCGTTCTACACGATAGAAGTATACCTTTTTTTGGCGATTTTTTTTTCTGAAAGACAGGGCTCCTTAACCCAACATCGTCGGAAAAACAACAATTTTTTGATTGGATGATTATCGTTTTTGCCTAGGCCATGTGATTTTCCATCCAGTAGCAGCTTTATTTTTCTCCAAATCAGTTTTTGGGAGAGGTCTTACGTCTCTCAAAGTGAGGAACCTTTAAAGAAAAAAGTGGTGAACGTCTTTCGTAGCACGCGTCACAGGCAAGTTGCGCTCACCAAACGCGAAGCACAGTGAGGTGCTCGGCGAGTCGCATGAAGGGTGAGCTGCATCCTTCTAAGGACCACTTTGAGGCGGACGTCCGCGCCTTGTGCGTGTTTTTTTCGCATGTCGGATGACAGCTTCGAACGCACATTTTGGTTTCCTGGTGTGGCCGCTTCCTAATACAGCAATGTGGATACTTATATCACTGCTTTGTGGGGGGCCCACCATACACACAACGTGATATCACCCCCCTCGTGCAGAGCTAAGGTTTTCCGCTCAGCAAAATATGGTCTCACTCCGCCACACAATCCCGGTTACCAGCCTGAAAACAAAATAGACGGCACCCTGGTGGTCTAGCTCACGCAGTGAGATGCGTGTTTCAAGGCGTCGTTGTGGCCCAACCAACGCCAACCCCGGCAGGGAGGGGTTGCTTTAAGAGGCTGGGGGGATACTGTTGATTCGATGTAATCTTTGAGGCATTTGACGCGGGCTATGGTACGGAGGGGTCCCTGTTGGGGACCGAGTTTGGCAGTGGCTCGGACCCCTCGAGCAAGTAGCCCCCGTGTTCCTTTGCTGTTTTCAGTTTTCGTGCCGTTTATATTTCTAAAATCGACCTGCTGCAATGGAATGGCAAGATACGCTGCGACCAAAAACAAATCGGCTAATGGGTTTTTAGTCGGGGAAATACGGAGTCACTCGGGTGACTGACGTGGTCGTGATTGTTAGTCGTGGTCGTGGTCGTGGTTCTGGTCAGCATCGTCGTCGGCGCCGCCGCCGCAGTCGCCACCGCCGCCGCAGTCGCCGCCGCCGCCGTCGTTTCTGCTGCCGCCGCCGCCGTGGTTGGTTGATCGATTGATTGATTGATTGATTGATTGATTGATTGATTGATTGATTGATTGATTGACTGATTGACTGATCGATTAATTGATTGGTTGCTTGATTGATTGATTGATTGATTCTTGTGATTGTTGTTGTTGTCGATGACGGTGACAGGTTGCGGGGTAGGGCGGTGATGTTTTCTTTGCAGTGGCTCAGGGTTACTCGCGCGAGTGACTCCCCCCGTTTCTTGGCGTCTTAGGCTTTCGTGCTGTTTTAATTACTTAGGGCAAGAATCCCCGATTCAAAGGTTAGTCACGCTGCGCCAAACAAATCGACTAACGCGGTTTGGTCAGTTAAGCACAGAATCACTCGTGCGGGTTGCTCAGACCCGGAATTGAAAAACGGGGCATGATACTACAATACGGTAGCCTTGATCCTGTTTTGATGGTGGTGACTGTGGCAGCGCCAGTTGGCAGCGCTAGTTTGCGGTGCCGGCCGTGGTAGTGGCAGCGATGGGGTTTGTGACGGTGGTGTAGGTGTTGATGTTAGAGTTGGTGGGATCGGTGGCTGTTTTGGTGGTGCGCTGAGTATTGGTGCCGTTGTTAGATTGGCGGTTGGTGTAGGCGTCGATGTGCCTATCGGTGTTGATGGCGGAGGTGCTGCTGTAAGCTGTTGGTTTGGCAGCGGTGTTGATGTTGGTGGCGTTGGCGGTGTAAACGTGGTGGTGGAGGTAGTGTTTATTGGACATGAGCGGTGCCGGTGATAGTGTTGATGATGGTGGTGATGGTTTTGTTGGTGGTGGTGTCGGTGTCACGGCAACCTTTCAACCCATGCTCAGATAACGTTCTTACACGTGGGCCAATACCGTATTAAGCAAGTCCATCGACGTTAGGCCACAATGCGTTTCTTGCTCCGAGATCCTGTTCACCGTAGCAACTGAGCCGATACGCGACGGTTGCAACAAACCGAGCCGCGACCGACGGTCCATAGACACATTTCAACACCAGGCAACCCCACCTCATTGTCAAAAGAGCATTATCATGGCAAGCACTCCCACTGACCTTAGACCGTCGTATGTTCCCCCCCGAGAAGCTCTCTTCGCCCTAGCAACAGAGTCTTCCAACTCCGCCCTCTCGACCGCCGCGTTGAATTGCTTTCTAAGAGCTTTCGCGTCGCCATGGCCTCTTGATCGTGGCGCCAGTGCTTCAGACTCGGTAAGTTCCTGTACGCCGTCAAGTCGTGCCCCGGGGTATGCGTGTGTGTGGGGGGGGGTGCTAAGCTGTAGATCGCTATGGCCATTAGACCATTGACCTGGCTCTCTTTTCGAGACAGGATAAGGTCGTGTCCCGGATTGTCAGGAGGGTTTTATGTGTTGCCCGACAGATTATGGTCATGCCACAGATCCTCGAGTCCACACACAGTGCCGGGCGGAGCATATTGGGTTTCCACTGATCAGGCAAGCATTGCCAGGGGGCGGGCGCGGGGGGATTTGTCGCCAACATACAGCATATGTGGGAGACGGGCCGTGTTGGGCACGCCAAGGTTTTTTTCCCTTAGGGTTGGTGCCAAAGGCCTTTTCATTATTCGGCTTTGGTCCACATTTGTTTTATTTTCGAATTTCTGAAAGTTCGGTTTCGGCGATTTTTCGTGTTATACCGCGAGCCCACGGCGGCAAATGAAAAACAAAACAATAGGAAGGAAACATGGGAGAATAAAAAAACAGCAGGCGGGGCCTAACGAACAAAAACCATGCCGCTTGGTGACGTTGGTACTCGCGACATGGGGTTAATTCACCGGGGCTCTTACCGTGTTGACAACTTCGAGAACCTTCTTGGGGAGGCCGGGACCGCAGCCGCGCATGAGGAGGTGGGCCTCGGGGGGAAGGACACGGTCGTTGCCATGGCCGCGGTTCTTTCGGTCGAGGAGGACGGTCTGGATCTGACCTATTATCTGGGGGAAGGTTAGAGCCAAGGTTAGCTAGACCTGGACCATGTTGTGGGGGAGGGTTCGGATTAGGTTCATGATTCGCTGGGTCTGGCACTTTATACGGGAAGGGTTGGATTAAAGTCAGGATGAGCTGAGTTTGGTCCATTTCCTGGGGGCGGGTGTTTCCGACGAGGGGTGGGAAGTCTGATGGTGACTTCGGCCGGTTGAACGATGGTTGGCTAAATATATTCAGGGCGTCGACGGCCACATTGGCGAAGAACACCGTTGTTCTCACAGCGGTTTGATGGCCCGTGAGTTGTGAATCGCAAACAGGGAGATGGTTGGGTCAGGTAAATTGAGCGATGGTGGGTTATAAATCGATTCATTTTTGTACTGCGTTAATTTTGAACTTGTCGACTTAATGTTGCCTACTCGCTCTACGCCCGGCTTCACTACTCTACTACAGCCTCCTGCACTCTTTAGGTCGATTTGGTTCGATTTTGCTTCGATGATTACTTGGGAAGTACACCATTCCAATAGGGAGGCCGTGTACCAATGATTTAATACACGCTTACCTTCAGGGATGGTGGTTTATTTAGCATGATATCTCGACAGTATCGCAAATTGAAAAATGAGGAGGGGAGGCTCTTGCAAATTAAACAAAACGACTGGCGACCGCACAAGTAACTCAGCAAGTAAAACACCGACCTGCCCAGACGAGTTTACAGCTACATTGCTGTGTTACCTTGCTTCGGGGAGAGGATTATCTTTGCACACCATGTAGTTCAAGACAGCTCATAACAATTCATTCCCGTATCCGAGGAGGACGAAATAGCCGAAACCAAAACGTAGCTAACTTAAACTTCACTTTCGCCTAGCCGCCGGCGACTCTAATGGAAACAAACCAATCAAAGTGTGGCTGTCCACGGATTCATAGCCCTGTTCCGAGGGGGGGTGCTGGCGAGGGTGTGTGGCGTGGGTGGTTTACAGCTGGACGGGCGAGCGCGGTCGACTCAATATAGTCCCCGGGTCGGGACCACGATACCTCAACCGAGCAATATCGTACTGTGAGGCTTAGAGAAATTATCCTAGTGGAGGGATCAACTCCGACAGGAGGAGAGTCATCCAACGGGTAGGGGTTGGAGTTGTATGATTGGGCCAAAACATCTCTGGGCAACTGAGCTCCTCATGTGAGGAACTGACGGTAAGTGAAGCAATTTCACGAGTACATAAGTGTTTCAGGACTAAGGCATGGAAGCTTTGGTCGGGTTGTGCGAACGAATGCCTTCGAAGTCATGTAGTATCGGGTGAGATACTGAGCTCCTCATGTGAAGAACTCAGGGGCTGATGCTGCACCCCTACCTACAGTGGGATGACTCAAAAAACAGTACAGACCACCTAACCATAAGCATAAATACCGGCCAAGATTGGTTCCTTTTTTTAAAGAGGGCGCGTTCTTCGATATCCTCAGAACAACGGCTTCCGGATTTGTTGAGAATTCTTGGGAACCTTCAGCCAGCCTTTCCTGTTATCCTGTATGCTTTTAGATATTCTGTTCTGTAGGTCATGAACGCAGCGAAAGAAAGCCGCTTGCGGACGTGGATGCACATCTCGGCGAGGAGGGGGCGCCGCCTAGGAACGTTTGACGAGCGTGTTGAACAATGGCTGGTGGAACACGCTCAGTTGAGTTGTGTCCATGATTTACTGGGTATAGCCGTGAACCGTTGGTTCACGTTTGTGCGCGGTTGCAGAAGCTGCGAGTGGCTCGACGGGAGGCGACGGCGTTATGTCATTACGTGAGGTCCGACTACCACCACCAACCATCACCTATCACCACCTTCACCCTCCTTGACAATGAGCCCACTAAGGCTACTACCTCCACAATACGTCCTCAAACTCCCACCTCTTCCTGAGCCAACCCCGGTCGTCCGTACGCCTCGAACACAGCTTCCACGATGACGGAGTTTCCGCAAAACACCGCGCCCGCTAGTGGTGTAAAGGGCTGGCTAGTTCGGAACTCGAACACGGCCCTGAAAAGGTGGATGGCTTCCTCAGCACTCTCCACCACGTTTTCCGCAGCCTGACACGTTTAGATGATAATGAGAATTATAGTATGAATGAGAACAAGGCAAGAAAATTAAAAGGAGCAAGAACAAAGACAAAGAGAGGGGAAATAACAAGAGCAAGCACAATACGAGCAGCAACAATGAGGCCCTAGAGAGGGGATTGGCCGGTTCCGCATTCTCTCCCGTTTTCTCCGCAGCGTGACACCTATATATGGGAGTAGTAAAAATGTGAACAAAAACAAGAGAACAATACTAGAGCAAGGGCAAGATCAGCAAGAACACAAGCGCGAATGAGAAAAGGGCAAGGACAAGACAAAAATCCTGCTGTGATATTCGAAGAACAACACAGCAGCAGCATCGTAAGTAAAAAAAAATCCTAGGCAGAGTCAACATCATTATCGTCTCGAACGAACCGAAAAAGAAAAGTGCGGTGATCGACGTCCCCTCGTCTGAAACCCGAACAATAACAAGCACGAGACCATTGGGCGTGTGAACAATTGCGCGGGTCGGGATATGATGTACCGTTATATCAGACAGCAAGTGCGACAGCCTGCTACGTTTTTGGCACAACGGGAACAACAAGAACATAACCAGACCACAACAGCAACAACGACAACAAACAACAACAACGACAACAACAACGACAACAAACAACAACAACAACATCAACAACAACAGTAACAGCAACAACATCAACATCATCAGCAACAACAACAACAACAGCAACAGCAACAGCAACAACAGCAACAACAGCAACAACAACAACATCAACAACAACAACAACAACAACAACAACAACAACAACAACAACAGCAACAACAACCACAACAACAACATTAACAACAACAACAACAACAACAACAACAACGTTTTCTTCGTCTCCTTTTCCCGTTCACGTTTTCTTCCGAGGTTAAACAAAACCCGTAGCTCATTTGGTCCTCCCTAACGTGCAGACACAAGGTGATTAGGCTTTAGAACACACGAGTTAGCACCAAAATGACATGTACGACGACTCGTTTGCATTCGTCAGGCATGATGTATCACAATCGCGACGGGAGAGGAGTGCCGGTTCTGACTGATTCCACGATACCCCCCCCTCCCCCAAAAACAGCGATTTTCTTTGAAGAACGTTTCATGGCTTCTCGAGACGAGGAAGGATGCTATGAAAAAATCATCTTCACCTTTTTCCTTGATTGCAAAGGACTGCAAAGGACTAACAAAATATGACGTCAGGGTGACAAGGGTCACCGTATTTCGGGAGAAAAAATTATCTTCACCTTTTTCCTTGATTGCAAAGGACTGCAAAGGACTAACAAAACATGACGTCAGGGTGACAAGGGTCACCGTATTTCGGGAGACACAGCCCAGAGTCAGAGGTGGTTTCTTAACCAGCGATTTCGTTGATGAAAATGAGGGGACTACCTACCGTAGGACGACTCGTATGCGCCTCTAGATGTGAATTACGCACGGCGAGGGATAATAGAAAACGCGCGAAGATAACAAGATGGGATGTACGTGTACCCGTTTTTTTAATAGTTTTGGTTATTCGTGTGTTTGGCTGTCTCTGTGAAACATACCTCCTTGAGCGCATCGCAAGCCGCGAAGAAGACGTCGGGCGTTTGCGAGGTAGCCGTCGCGAAGGCGAGCGGGCTGATCGGGCAGCCTTTTCCACGGAGGAGGCCCCATACCTGGGGGGGGGCATACGGCACAATGAAAATATCATACCGAGACTACAAAAAGGCACCCGTTCGCTAGAGCACGCCGTTCGAGGGGTGAAACCATAAACAAAAAATGTTTCTACATCGATCGGAGGGAAAATAGAAAACTTCCAATTGTTGCTTCGAAGAGACGGCAATATCGTTTCGGTGAAATAAATATTTCACTCGAGCGTTTGTTGAGATATGAATATTAATGCTGCCTGTACCAGAGGACGACGGGATTTTTCGAGGTAGCTGACACGGCTGCCTTTTTTACGGGGGCGGGGCGGTGGGGGTGGTCCCGAATCTTGGGGAGGCGGCACAGCACGATCTAAACCAAGCACAGCACGCGAAAGCTCGCAAAAAAATCGGGAGATACAAATATATTTGTTACTCAAGATGTTCGCGAAGCAGGATTAAAATACACGTGCTATGCACGATGAAATCAGTGCAGGGTAAGACACACCGTGCGTGGCACAAACTCGCAGAGCTCTTTTAAAATATCTCTGCTAAAATATCGTACGTTTCACCGCTATATTACCTGAGTAACCGCTAACTATTACGGGGGACGACAGCAGGAACCAGAACCCACGGCGAACACTAAAACCTATATATTCCAGCCTTTTCACGGGTCACGACCAGACCAGCGGTTCGGGCCAGAAGGTTTTCACAACCTCATGAATCAATGAGTCGAATCCGGTCTGGAGAGGGGGTATTCGAAATGTTCGAAAGCTCACGGGTCGGGTTCCGACCACCCTTACTCGTCGTGGCCCGCGAGAACCGACCCTACCCGACAAAAGCCCTCGGATACATTCCCCTATTTTTACTAACCATGTAACTGTAATCGCCCCGGCTAGGACAGAGGTCGCGCATTTTGTCGTCGTTTGTTTGTTTTTTTCTAGATGCCGAGGTCCCTCAACCCGAAATCGTCGCATTTTCGCTCCTCCTACCTTTTTTCCGGTAGTTTTTCTTGCAAAATACCTAGGGCCATGAGGCTGTTTGTTCAAATAGGGTTGCTTGCTTGTGAGTCATGCCACGGTAGGGTTGCAGTTGTTGGATTAACTATTAATGTACCTGTCCGGTTGAGCTCCTCAAGCGAGGAACTACCGGTTAGTCATTAGTCAAGTAATTTCATAAGTAAGTACATTGTATTGTCTCACGACTAAGGCATGGAGGCTTGGTCGGGTCGTGCGAACGAACGCCTTCCAAGCCATTTTTCGGGTGAGATATTGGGCTCCTCATGTCAGGACCTCAGGGACTTTCTGATGCTGCATGCACCTCTACCGTTGGATGGGTCTTGTTCAGGTTAATCGGGAAATCAGATGTTCGGTGAGGTAATGCGGTATAGTATAGTATAGTATAGTATAGTATAGTATAGTATAGTATAGTATAGTATAGTATAGTATAGTATAGTATAGTATAGTATAGTATAGAATAGTATCTGGTATAATATAGTCTAGTATAGTGAGAAGTATAGTATAGTGTAGTATAGTATAGTATAGTACAGTATAGTCTAGTATAGTACAGTATAGTCTAGTATAGTATAGTATAGTATAGTAATCGCAGCAGCGCAAATCATGATAGCATTCGCCCACCACATCACCTCCTTTGAAATTGGTTTTGGGCATCAGCGAACTGGGTCCAACGCATGCCCGTAGTGTTTTAGGTGGAGTGAGGAGCGGTAGTAAAAATCAAGTGCGCTGCTCGATAACCTGTTCTTGACCGTCGGTAAACTGAACAATCTTCGGGCCGCGTCTTCTCTGTGTCAGGTGTGTGAGGAATTTCTTTGTCGTTTTTCAAGCAAGCGGTTGCGTTGGCATATACTACCTCGCTTGATGTAAAGGAAAGGAACACCACTCCGCGATCATCTACTACACGTTAGGGCATGTTTTCACGAGCACCACTAACAAGAGCACCAGACATGGACACCACATCTACAGGACCACAACATCTTCGACGACAGTGGGGAGAAAACAGGACATATAATCGTACACTATAGTCTATAATAATGTGAAAAGTAAGTACAGACAGGTATGTTCACACTGCGGTAAACCACACGACCAACCTATTACGCAGGGTATTTCGTGCCTCCATCCGCTTACATGATTTCCTGACAACCTCTTCCATACCAAACGCAGTAGCATATGCCCAACGAAGTAAAGTCACCCTCGCGTTCAATAGTGGTGACATCGCATGTCCACGTGAGGCAACCTTTACGAAACGCAGTAGCATATGCCTAGCGAAGTAAAGTCACCCTCGCGTTCAATAATAGTGACATCGCACATATATGGCATTGCATGCCCACCTCACCTGCTGTATTTGTAAGATGTATCTCTGTCTTAGAATTTGCGACCTCAGAGTCCCACAGCGGCACGGTAAAAACCATGGGCGTGAAATCATACATTTGAGACAATAATAAGTTGAAAAGGAAGCACAGGCAGATCTATCTGATAAAATTGCGGTAAACCACACTGCCGACCCATCGCATACCCACCTGAGACGACCTCTACGAAACACAGTACCATATACCTTACGAAGTAAAGTCACCGTCGCGGTCAATAGTGGTGACATCGCATATATATGACATCGCATACCCACCTCGCCTGATGTATTTATTTGTAGGATGTATATCTGTCTTAAAATTGACGACCGCAGAGCCCCACATCGGCAGGGTAAAATTCATGGGCGTAAAATCGTACATTTATTTGAGACAGTGATAATTCGAAAAGGAAGCAAAGGCAGATGTGTTAAAATTGCGGTAAACAACCTTACCAACCCATTACGTAGGGTATTTCGTACATATGATCGCCTCCCAACCTATGCCAAGCGAAGCATGACTAACGAGGTAACGTAATTGAGCGCATGTATACCAAGCGTTCCCTAAAAACTGACGATTCGTATTTCTCTCTCTAGTGCTCAATGGCGGAGACAGTGCATGGCTACATACATCACCTCGCATGTTGTATTTGGCAATACGTATCTCTTTCGTACAATTAGCGATGTCAAAAAATAATGGTAACTGTATGATGGTGGTGACAAACAGTGCATGACCACATCACCTCGCCTGTTGTATTTGGCAATAAATACGTATCTCTTTCTTACAATTAGCGATGTCAGAAAAAAATGGTAACTACAAATATTCTACAAAATATTCTAGCTTTCGATCCATGTATGTATCATACAACAACAAATTATGAAGATTTTAACACGTTATTTACTACACTTAAACACTGGGTTGCATGCTGCATCTAATATCAAACCTTCTGGAATAGTGAGCATTACCAGGCAGATGATATAGAGGGATGTCTTCTTGCTACAATCGTCAGGTTTGGCCCCTTTAAAGATTTATAGTTTCCGCGCACATATTGAAATGCCCCGCCCCCCGCCCCCCCCCCCTCCCCTCCCCCTCCCCTGATCCCTCTTGTTCATAAAAACCCCACTCCTTTCCCCCCCCTCCCCCGTCCCCCGATCCCCCCCCCCCCCCCCCCCCCTTCCGCCTAGTTTGTCCAAACGCCCCACTCACAATTGAAATCGGCCAGAGTAATAAACACCTATACGCAGTTGATATCACGTCATTATCTTTCTGACCATCCATGACGTACTTTTCATTCTTTCCCCCCATCCCCCCCCCAAAAAAACCCTCCAACGCCCCCTCTTTTCCAACCCCCAGCACGATCGCCTAGACCTAGCACCACGCGTATAACAAGCCCCTACATATCTTTGATCTCACAGCCGAAGTGCATTTGAATATTATTTGATACTGAACATCAACATCGAGTTCTTGTTTGACAGTCGTACGGGCGGGGACGTGGAATGCGTATATTCTCTCTACTCACTGATTGTACGACTTACCCCAGGATATACATGATAAACTGATGCATTCTTTCCAAAACCGTCACATTTATCCCCTCAAAATAATGTATAGTTTCCACGCACAGATTGAGCTGCCCCACACGCCCCACCCCCGCCCCCATGATAAACTGGTGCATTTTTTTTTTTTCCCAAAACCGTCTGATTTATAGCTTACACGCACAAATTGCCCGCCCGTCCGCTCCCCCGCCCCCTTACCCCCCCCCCCCTCCAACCCCGCTCGCTTTTGATCAAAACCAGGCCCCCACGTCCTTAAAATCTCCGCCCCCCCCCCTCACCGGATATTCGACTTACAAGATTCACTTGATAAACAGATACATTTCCCTCCACAGCTGTCAGATTTTGTCCCCCTCAGAAACGGGTTTTATAGTTTCCGCGCACAGACTGACTAACATCACCCTGTTGACCCTGATAGTTACGCTGTAGTTGTAAGGGGAGTCGCCGACCTATATCCTTAATGAGGACACACAACTCGTAATACGCGCGATCGGAATATATCACACAGCTTGCAAAGATGGGTTTCGACGAAATCTTCGATCTCACAGCTGGAGTGTATTTTCCTTACGTGAGGAACCTTAGGCAAGAAATGGTGCTTCCTACTCTGCTTTTCTTCCGAATATGTCGGGGACAAATAATCGGCCAACTCGCAGACCTTCGCATTAACACCCGCCGTCCCATCTCGGCTGGCCCTACGTTTCCCAGCAACGTGTCCCGGTTCAGCAGCCGGCAATGACCGACTCTACGATAGCTCCGCCAGACCGAACAGGGATGCTGAGTACGTAAGTTGAGATAGGGGGTGGTGATATATATACTGCATCACCCTGTTGACCCTGATAGCTACACTGTAGTTGTAAGGGGAGTCGCCGACCTGTATCCTTAATGAGGACACACAACCCGTAATACGCGCGATCGGAGTATCACACACAGCTTGCAAATATGAGTTTCGACAAAATTCTCGATCTCACAGCTGAAGCGTATTTTAATTTCTATAATATTGCCAGATAATACGTTGACCCTGATAGCTACACTGTAGTTGCAAGAGGAGTCGCCGACCTGTATCCTCAATGAGGACACACAGCCCGTAATACGCGCGATCGTAGTATCACAGACAGCTTGCAAAGATGAGTTTCGACAAAAAATTCGATCTCACATCATTATAACAATACGTACCTTCTCCGGGTCTGCCACACATCCTAAACAAACAATATCTGAGCTGCCCGATATGGGACTACATAATTTCGAGTAGTGGAATATAACCAATTCGGGGTTTGCTAAACATATAACAGCAACCGATAGGATCATGCTTTGATCCGTTCGATGTGTAGATATACAAGGCTGCGCTAGGGTTTGTGGGCTCCGGGTAATGGTATCGGAGTCTTACCGAACTTCCAGAAGCTTCGGGTACAGGTATTGAAGTTTTACAGAACTCCCAGAAGTTCCGGGTTACGGGTATGGATGTCCTACGAGAACTCACAGAAGTTCCGAGTACGGGTATGGAGGTCTTAGAGAACGTCCAGAAGTTCCGCGTATTGTGGCACGGGCGTGCAGAACTTAAAAGAAGTTCTGGGCAGGTGTAAAAATGCTGTACTCGCATTCAGGGTGTTTGTGGCACTGGAGTGCAAAAACGTACAGAAATTCCGGGTAAGGGCACGAAAATGGTGCAGAACGTACATAAGTTCCGGATACGGGTACGAATCTCCTAGAAACTTACAGAAAGCTTATGTAGGGTAATACTCGGGGTCTAGACCCCGGGTATGGCTCGGTACGTGCCGTACCTTGTAAACATAGCAGTTTCTCCCCGTCGTTCTCACCTCGACGGGTCCGATATTTTCACGCAAACCATTCGCGGTCCAGCAGACGGCATACATGTATGTTCCCCGATGACACCGCCTCGGCGAACAGGGAGGCAAAATGTTCAGGTTGTGCGAGTGGGTGGTGATGTGTAACCAATAAAATATATACTTCCGGGTTCGCTACGTAACACAACCAACATGGGAATCTGATATGTTGGGAATGATGATAAAATAGTCCCTTCGGGTTTCCTCAGCGATATTTCTGGAACTGCTTGTGGGTGATGTGCGCTGAAGCCCAAACTGCACATTGCCGGATAGAGAAACAACAAAAATATTAGATGATAATATAAGTTTCGCCCCACCCTTCTCACCTCAGCTGGTCCGACATTTTCCCGATAAAAGTTCGCGATCCAGCAGACTGCATCCTTGTCCCCCGACAGCACCGCCAGCGCAAACAGGGAGACCCCGAAGTCTCCCCCCCCCCTGCCGCCGCCGCAGACCGAGGTTACCGACGTTTCGGCGTCCACTGATCCTCCCTCGATGATGCCGCGATCGTCGCAGTTGTTGGCCCCTCTAAACTGATCTCTAACGGCGCTTCGGAATAGCTCGGACGCCGTGATCGTGTAATCTGTTTTCCTCGCCCACCTGAACCAAAACAACACACAAATCGCCCACCCCCATGGAAGAAACATCCGTTCGATGCGAACGACGTCAATCCGGTTTTAGTTAAAGGTTATATTAACCTGTGTTGCAGCGGTCGTTTTCTGCTTATTCTATTCGTTTCCGGCAAGTTCTAGTCATTTTCTGCTGATTACATTCGTTTTTATAGTCATATTTATATTTCTTATGGATGACACCCACGCTGCACGTTGTCAGATGGCAATCAAAATGTTAAACAGAGCCACACCGACGGTGTGGGAGTGGAAGGTCTGGACGTTGTCCCGCGGGCGCGGGGCCCACAGCAGACAAGGTATCATAACTTGGTTCTTGCGTCTGAAATGGCCGTTCAGAACAGCGCGGGCGCCATGATGGTACGAACTGTCTTCGGCCACGTAAATGATACAAAATTACAACGACGAGCTTTTCTAGCAAAGTCTTCCCTCTGCAAACACCCCTTCCATACACCAAGCGTTTTGAGCGCCGCCCTCCTGCCGGAGAAGAAACTCAGGCGTATTCATTAGTCTGGTGGAATCTCGCGGGTCAGGTCGGGTCGAGGTCACCACCCCCTCCCTCGACCAGTGAGAATGAAAGCTCCTGACCCAACCCGACCTCCCTCGCGAGAATCCGTGTACCTACTGACCCAATGCGACCCCACTCGATTCGTGAGAACTTCACAAACTCCGGACATGAACCACGGTTCGGGTCTGGTCACGCCCCGTGAAAGGCGCTGAACGAAAACACGAAACACTCTTCTGTGTCAAGCATGTCGCACGTACCTTGAGAGTGCGGTATTGCTTCCATCGCGGCCGGGGGGGTCGCTGCCGCAGTCTTCACCGTCAGGATCACCGTAACCCCGCTTGAGCCGAGGAATTGAAGACAATATCTCGTCCAGCACAGCCACGTCTCCCCCCAGGGCCGCCTGCGCCAACAGCTGCGCGCATCTCTCGTCGAACTCCACGGATCCGGGGCTCAGCCCCAGTACAACCGGGAGGGGAAGGCCGCCGGACAGGTCATCATCTGTCATGATCAGTCGGCAGGCGAGCTCGAAGGTGTCCCGCCCTCCGCGGGCCGCATGCATGATCCCAGACAAGTTACCCGAGTGATCGGAACCGCCTCCATCACCACCACCACTGCCACCGCCCCTGGGAATCGTGGTCAAGTGGTGCCGTCGTGTCTCCTGATCCGAGTTGTCACCCAGCAGGTCAACAATATTTCCCCCCAAGCTTCCCTCCTGTCTGGAAATCTTCCTAGCCTCTTTTTCGGCGGGCGTTTCCTTGCGGCCTAAGAGGCACATCGCCGGTGTTCTCCCTTGCCTGTCCCTTATGTGATGAAGGGCTGTCCATAGTCCCAGTTCTCGCACGGCAAATATTACCTGTGAGTTGTTAGCCGAACTGGACAGATCACGATCTAGATTATCTATCATTGGTAGACCATTGTACTGTACTATAATGTACCCGTCGTTGTGATATCTTGTGCAAGAGCCATATCATTCAGATCCCAACAGCCAAACAACCAGCCCCGTCCACGGTAAAAAGCAAAACGAGCACGAAAATCGCTGCCGGGGGATGACTCCGGATCAAAGCGGTCATGTCCCGCCATCCTCAACGCACTCTCCGTTGTCCTAGAAAGCTATATGGGATCTCCCTCGAATACGGATGGCTTAAAACAATGCGAACAAGTTACAATTCAACACGCTCCCCATATAGTCTATGCATAACTAATATATATTTACCTGGTATACTATTATTTATAGTCTAGTCGAGAGGGATGTGTTATTAAGAACGCTTGTTCCGGCGTGTCATAAGCGGGGTGTGTCTTAAATCGAGGTACGGCCCCATCGCACACCACAAGGCAGGCCTTTCTGGCGGGGTCGGTATTCGTGTCTATATTAATAGTACGAATAGCAGTGTTTTTCACGATGGGAGTGGAGGTGGCGGATGGAGAAAACGATTCGCACGACGAGTGTGGGGCCGTCAGTACGATACACCAAGCTCAGGCAATACTTGACCCCTTACTGTGATGTCAACCTTCAGCACGGTTCGCGATCTAATGCCTTGACCCCTCACCGGCCGTAGCAAAACAGGCTCTGATAAATCTAGTCTAACAATTACAGCATCAAAACAAGCTAAAACATCAACGAAGCCTACGTGCGGCCAAGGATTTAAGTAACCGGCCCCTTTTCTCTGGGTGGCCTGGGCCCAGTACGCCCCGTCCACCAGCCCCCTGCACTTGAACGTAAAGAAGGAAAAACGCTTCGGGACTTCAACGGGAAAAGCGCATCGAGAACCACTTACGATTGCGGCATTGAGCACACAGAGCAGTCCGGCAGAAATTTGGGTACAGCGACCCCGGAGGGGGTTGTACGGCTCGTTATTGCACGGTGACACTTGTACCGGTGAACGCTTGTACACGACAACACGCAGAAATAAAATCTGCCGCGTTGTTATTTTGGTCGCTGTGCACAGAACAAAAACGCGTTCCTCTTCCTTTTGTTTTTATTGGTTGCAGCGCATGGATGGGCCACCGATGTTAATAGTTCACAATGCCTAGATAGACGACGGTTCGAAAGAAAACGTCATTGCTCGAACACTACGGAGACACGTCACCTTGCGAAGCACCAGGTCGCTCCTAGCCTCGGCCGCATGGTGCAGCAAAGTTCTGCCCTCCTTGTCTCTCGCCAGACAGAGAACGAATGTGTCGTGCTTGCTCAAGAGGGCACTGGCGAGGTCGTGGCTGTGTAGAAATACCGCGGCATCGGCGTGCCTTGCGGCGTACATCAGCAGGGTTTTCCCCTGTTCGTCAGTGGCCTTAATTTGTTGGATGAGTCCTCGTGCGCCCAATATCTCCAACAGCAACTGACACGCGACGCAGAATAACAAGCAATTAATTTGAGCACTCATCTTCAGTGTTTTCGGTCTGGAATCCTGACATCAATTTTTATTCATATTTTTTTGAAACTGCCAGGATTCTTGACAGCTGACACGATTCGGGAAAATCACGAGTTGTTTGTAACCATTCCACTCGCTTCTTTGTGTTCGGTGGGAACACTTAGTTGGTAAACTTTGCCACCGAGCTATACAAGTAGCTTTAACGCACACCCCGGTTCACAGCCCTATTGTGGTAGTGACGCCCTTTCTTGACGGGGTCGAAACACCTGGACCCGTGCCAATGAAAACAGCAGTGTATGTATGTAAATATATGACGACTTCGCCGAGATCTGCGCCGTTTGTACGAACAGCGACTAAGTCGTTCAGTTGGATTTCTACGCGGCCAAACCAAACAGTAGATGATGCTGAGTCCAACGAATCAACGAAGACTAAGTCGGGCAGCTGGCTTACTTCATGAAGGCCCAAATAATACCTAGTCGTCAAGTGCGGCCAACTAACAAGGATTATAGTAACTCGTCCGTTAGTTGGCTTACTTTGCCACCCTACAAACTGGTCGATACGTCAACCCAATTCACGGCGATACTGTAGAAATTGCCGACCTTCTGGACCGCGTGAAGAACGTGTAGACCCACATGCTAATGAAAACAGTACACGTTAAGATATCTTGATGTTGCCAAGATCTCCGCGGTTTAAACTAGCAGGGAACAAGCTGGTTCAATGGCATCCTTCTACACCCAACTAACAGATACCAAGTGGGTTACTTGGGCTACTTCACCACCGAACTGACGTCTACCCGTCAAAACCCCAACCAACTAACATATACTTATAATGGTTGGTTTACTTCGCCACCCAACTACTGACTAAACGTGAAGCCCGCGGGCAACCAAGAAACTGAGTCAGTCAGTTGGCTACGTTGCGACAACCAGCAGACGCGCGCCACGATAGAGGTGCACATCACGTTTTCTGAGATCCTCTCACTTTTGGAGCTCAAGACGTCTCCCAAAAACTGATTTTGAGTGAAATAACCTGCTACCGTTTGAACCACCCAATGACCTGCAGGTGTACAATGAGAATCATGCAAAAAGCAAAAAACTATTTTCGACGATTTCGGGCCAAGGAGCATCGTCATTCAGAAACCTATTTCTTCAGACAAAACCTGCTACCTCTATCGTCGAACGAATAGGCAGCCAGCCGTAGAGTCCATCTGATTCCCGGGAAAACTATAGCAATGGCCCGCCTTCTTGACGGCGTAGAAACATCTGGACACAAGCTAATGGAAACAATATCTGTAAATATATTTTGATACCGCCTCGATCCCCGCGGTTTAAATTAATAGAGGCCAAGTCGGTTACTTGGCCTTTGACGCCGCCCAACTAACAAGTAGTTGCTGAGTCCAACTAACAAATAAACACTAGGTGTATGTGCTAGTTGTTTTGCTTCTGCACGCAACTAAGAACTATCCGTGTGGAATGCAGCCAAATCACCAGACGCATGCCACGATGGAGGAATCGTACACCACGTTTGGGCCAAAACATTTCTGGTTATCGGGATTCCTCAACCATCAGAATGATGCTCTTGAGTTGTGCAGTACTCATGATTATTTTACCACCCAGGCCATGAGCTTTCTCGTGCCCTCTACAGTTTCCCTTTCAGTTTCACTCAAAGTAATCGTTTTTGGGTGAGGTATGCTATTACTAAGTATAGAACTCCTCCAGTGGTTAGGAGCCTCGGAACACACATACTGCACCCTCACCGTACGTTGTCCCCACAGGACAATCGTACTACTTCAGTTACCTACCTTCGTGACGGCGTGAAAGCATCTGCTGTTCGTTGCCGCTTGGAAAAGAAGGGGCGCCCCGTTGACACCGGGAGCCCGGAGCTGCTTCACGAGCCCACCGACCCCGAGCTGCGTGGTCCATGGATTGGGGCACGGACAAAAAGGAAAACACAGCACAACTCGTTCAAGTTAAATAAAGGTAAAGGTTAGCTTTGTGGCCGAGGCTACGGCAACGGGGTCACTTTTGCGGGCCTTTCGCAGTGGCTCGTGTCCCTCTCGCGAGTGACACCGTATTTCTTTTAGATATTAGGCTAACGTGCTGCACATATTTTGCAATATGAACCTGCAATGGAATGGTGACCTACGCGTTGCCAAAAAATGGCCCCCAAAGAATATTTTGTCAGTGAGGTACGGAGTAACTCGTGCGACTGGCTCAAACCACGCAGTGAAAATAGGGGTGTATCATAGCATCATCATAAACCCATCATATCATAACATCATCATAATAACATCATCATATCATCATATCATCGTCATAACACCATCACAACATCATAGCATCATCATAACATCATCATGACCTGGCCATAACATCGTCATGACATGATCGTCACATGATCACAACGTCGTCGGAACATGATCATAACACCATCAAAACATTATCATAACATCATAACACCATCATAACACCATCGTAACGTCACCATAACATCTCAAAAAAACATAATCATAACATCATTATGATATCATAATCACATCGTCATACGAGCAGCATCATCAAAACACCATCATAAGCATCATAAAATCATCACAACATCATCATAACATCATCATAAGATCATCGTCATAACACCATCGTAACATCCCCCCTGCCTACCGTAGCCTTGGCCTTGTGTTTGATTGTTTTTTTTCATGTTATTTTTCCTACGGTATGTACGTACCTGGTACGGGCTACTCGTACGAGACATTCAGATTTGAACGGGAGTTTGGCTAAGGGCGATAGGAATATCGATACATACCCTGAGAAGGGATATCCCCAATTTTAGGGCCACGGAACACAAGGGTAACACGCGCGGCGCACGTAGTAATAATACCAGTCCATTCTCGCGTTCCACCGCAACCAGCGATCGAGCGTTCGGAAATGCTCGCTCTTGCCCATCGCCACGGCGTATTCCAGAAAATGGGTTTTGTGTCCGATATCGAATCGAAAGCTATTAAAGATATAGTATCGACATTCATGTTGTATATTGTACAGAAATTTATGGAATGTCGACAGCTAGCTGCGGGACATCGTGGTGAAAGTCGTTGGATATCAAGTTCGGAACCTTATTGAACATCGCATAAAAAACCATCCGATATCGTATCGAAAGTTTCGATCGACGGTAGCATAAAAAAGCGAACGTTCCATGTACCATATCGGTCACGTTTTGACTGCCCCTCCTCTTACCCCCTCGTGCACCCAGCGATCTAGAACTCGAAAATGTTACGGCCCATGGCTGCAGCGTGCTCCAGAAGAGGCATTTGGTATGTTGCGTATGGTATCGAAAGCAACTGGGCTGTATATCGTGTGGATATATCGGTATACAACGTCCCAAGTTTGTTATTGAAAAGCAGTAGCAAGTATCGATTTTCCGATATATCGTAATGAACGTTATGTGATCATGCCTTTCACGTTATCCAGCAAGCGAGCAATCGAAAATTGTTACTGTTTCCCATCACCGCGGCATATCCCAGAAGAGATGTGGTTAGTATCGTACCGAACGTTCCGATACGCACGAAAGGTGCGACACGCAGCATCGAATTACATCGGACTTTCGATGCTTCGTATTGAGCGTTCGATAATATCATATCCATATATCAAGCGTTTGTTATGCCGTCCCACCTTCCATCGCAACCAACGAGCGATGACTCGTGTTGAACGTTTGGCAATATAATGTCGACCGTGTGTTAAGCCTTCCCATCTTATTGCCTTCTACCGCAACCAGCGAGCGATTGCTCGGAAGTTCTCTCCCTTGCCCATGACAGCATTCTCCGAAAAAGGCATTGGTCGTTGGTTATGGTACTGAAAATAATTCAGCATCTTATCGAAAGCCGATGGACATTGTATCGAGATCGATATGCCGTACAGTATTAAAATTCGAATTATATGGCAGTAAGAAAAAAATATCGAAATTCCGATATATAATATCGAACTCAATGTGTTCCTACCTTCCATCGCAGCCTGCGAGCGCACACTGGTAAGCGTTTGCTCTTATCCATCACTGCAGCGTTCTCCAGCAAAGAGGTTATTGTTGAGTATCGTTTTTTGAGTGGTTGATAGAACCATCCCAGGATAGGGGTTCAGCAGCAGATTCCAAGACGTTTCTGGGGTCTCCTAACATGTGCTCGATATCTCACCCCCGAAACACGCCTTCGAAGACAGTCGTTCCAGCAAACCGACCAACCTAGTAACACTAACCATTGCATACTCTCGTAAAACGATTGCATCATCCGATAGTGTCCCAGTTGAGTAGCTCAACCGGTCAGAATCGTATGGCTCGATAGGTGCAACCCCAATCATACCGTGGGACGATTCGATATGGTATCGAATGGTTAAGAATATCTAGAATAGAAAAACGATGCGGACACCATGTATCGGAACATATCGAAACTTCGATACATCGTATGGAGCTTCTGATGTATCCTATCGAGTGTTGTTTGCCTGTCGCCTGCGCATTCTCACCTTCCACCGCAGACAGCGAGCTAACACTCGGACGTGTTCCCTCTTGCCCATCACGGCAGCATACTCCAGAAGAGACCGCCCGTCGAGCACGTCCCTAGCCTCTAGAACCTTCGTCAAAACGTCTTTGCTGCCGCGCTGCACGGCAACCATGGCTTGTTCGTCGGCCGACGCGCGGTCGGTGTGCCAGCTAGTGGCGTTCGGTTGTTCTAGCCCCTCAAGGTGCTGTGTCATAATTTCGATGCTGTCGTTCGCTATCATGTCCCTGAGTGCACTGAGTTTCTCTTGCCTCAGCTAAGAAACGGAACAACAATGATGAGAGGGACAGGGAGAGACAGAGCAAGAGTGGGGGGGGGGGGGGGGGGGATAGAGAGAGAGAGAGTGGGAGGGGGTGTACCCAGTTTGTGCGTGGCCGTAGTCTTACGACCATAGACCCTCGCATCCCAATTATGCCGGGACGGAGCACGTCGGGTTTTCACCAACCAGGCAGATATTGATTGCTTGCACCAAGCGCGAAGCACCGTGAAGTGTTCGGCGAGTCGCATAAAGGGTGAGCGGCATCTTCCAAGAACCGCTCGAAAGACGGACTTCGGCACCTTGTGTATACGTTCTTATGGATAACAGCGCCAATGAGTTATACTTTGTTTTCTGGTGCGGCCACTCTAGGGACCCGGTAATGGTATTACTATGGAACTGCCTCGTGGGTGCCTTAACATATGCACATTGGGTGGTGCGATCATTCCCCTTGTGCGGATTTCGGGTTCTCCACCCCGCACAGTATGATCCAACTCGAGACAACCACCGTGGTGACCGCCGAAAAATGAAAGAATTCGTTACCCTGGTTGTCTAGCTCACGCAGTGATTGACATGTTTTTCAGCGTCGTTGCCAACCAACGCCAACCCCAGTATAATATAATGTAATACAGTGTCGGTGCCACCCGAGACCAACTCTATTATGTATGTATATCGAAAAGGGAACACAGGGGGGGGGGGCGGTCAGCATTTCAACGCTTTACAATCTACAAGAACGGTGTCAGATACGAGCGAATTGCGAGCTTCTAGTTTGCACCGGGCCAAAACGTACGAAACCCTCTCGAGGCCGCCGACGCCGGCTGTACGGAAGCCCACCATTAGTCACCTAAACGATTCTACGAGATATTAGCCAACGCGCCCAAGTTGACGGCCGTTTTGTTCGACACCTAAAGGTTCATACGCAGCTGGCATGGCGGAACGCGTGGTGGTGACTCAAGACGGTGACACTGAACGCTAATTTCTACTACTTGGAAGTATCTGGCCGTTGAGGTCGACTCGATCTCATAAGGAGACAACAACGAGTAGCATAGAGATGCGCGGATGACCATCGCACAAAACACCGGGTCCCTATATCCCACTAACATAATCCGTATTCAGCATATGTAACACCCCAATCCGCGATGGACCATCTCCGTCGTGATCCTGGGTACCATGAGCGTACGCATATCCTGCTGTACGATCTGCTAGCGACAACCGAGCTGTAATCGTTTTGACCTCAATATCTCAGATAGTTGCGCTCACCCATAGACTCTCCCTGAAGGTGCGGCGGGTAAGGGTGCGCCGGCCGGCTGTCCTGATCGAGTCATCGATGGAACCGTCTCGCCTAAGCGACGTCATTGGTGCTGCTGGTAATGCTGGTGCTGCTACAAAGGAACTAATCCATGCAAGCGGCACAAAAACAAATACAACACTTCGGGCTTGCATGTAGAGATGGAAGGGGAGAAGGGGGGGCAGGTGGACCGGGGGGAGATGTGGAAGGGAGAGAGCGGCGGACGGGATCGTGAGGTGGGTGGGGCACGGGAGATGGACGGGGGCGGGGCAACGAAAGGAAACATCCGGGCGGCGAGGGTCGTATTCATTCGTTTAATGCCGAGGTCAGGTGGCAATTGACATCGCACCCTTTTCTATACGGAGTCTGTACGGAACACTCTTCTACTCGTAAAAGATGCATCTCCCAACATTTGCGCGCGCTTACTAACGTTTTTCCAGATGCTGCATAAATATTTCATCCACCTGACGCTTTTCCTGCCCCACTGTCTGTGGCCACCGTCTATCTCCTCGGATATCAGTCGTTTCTCGCTATCGTCACGTCCACCAAATTTCTCCGTTATACATTGGTTTGTTTGTCATCGCTTTGTTTTAGCACGTAAAACGTTTCAGGGTAGGCTTTCTCCCCCGCAGCGAAGATTAGAGGAAGAACTACACGGGACAACACATATACGTGTGTATATGTGGGGTTGCGCTTAGAGTTACATGGGCGGACAGAGGAGGAGGGGGGGTGTTCAGTATGCTGAACTTTGGACGGTGGTTATTCACCACCGTGATCGAGGCGAAAAAAACTGGCATGCAACAATAGCACACAAAAAAGAAAACGAGTTGGCGACGAGTAGACTTGGCATGGGGGACGGCATGATGCATTAGGGCGGGAGAAGAGTGCCCAACATGTTGATTTTTTTCTACGTGGACATCCACCCCCGGTTTTACGCAACTGCAGTTTGCTGGACACGCCTCTTGACGGGTAAACCCCTCACCCCTCTCGCTGCTGATTGGTTAGATTGGTTCACAGATCGGATAGATCACGAGTTGGATGATCTAGGCCCTATATTTTGTGTTTCCTATGACAAGTTGTGCAGATTTTGCGTAGTGCAGGTCCAAACCCCAGGAAACATGTCCTAGACCGTTCAGATCATCCGGCTATCACTCAGCAAGATGGTCGCTAAGCCGTGCGGATTGTATTAACCAGAGATACACCTGCCACGAAAGAAAACCATGGTTGATAGGTATCTAGTCTGCCCGCCGCGTGGATTAGTTCACTAGCCTTCCTGCTGCAAGGACGCGCTGCGCGTCGGAGTACGTTTGTGACACCTTGTGCTTCGATAGGTACTGGTCTGCAGAAATCCAGGATTTCCCATGACGCTAAGAGGCCTGTTTATGGTTCCTCGGGCAGTGCCATCGACCCGCCCAGATCGGACCCGACCCGACCCGACCCAACCCGACCCGACCCGACGCGATCCGACCCGACCCGACCCGACCTGACCCGACCCGACCCGACCCGACCCGACCCGACCCGACCCGACCCGACCCGACCCGACCCGACCCGACTCGACCCGACCCGATCCGACCCGACCCAATATCGTATTTTTTATCGGATAACATTGGACCGTTCATTGGATAATATCGGATTGATTGTGGGATATCAGGATTTTTTGCTTAAACGGATCGGAATCAACTTATCGTTCCGAGATATGACGCGCAAACATCGTCGACACTGTTGCAGCAGCAGCCGTACGACGTACAGACGCCACAGATCAAAGAAGAATATTGTGCAGCCGTGTCGGTTTATTCGTCGAGCAGAACGGGTCCACATCGTCTCCTTCTAGAACATAAAAACGAATGTCTTGATAAGTTATACAATAAGTGTATTTAACTCGTTGCCGCCCCCTTCGTATATATTGTACTGCTGTGATCCGAGGTATCTCCAGCAGAAGAAGTCTCCGCCCTTTGAAGCGGTGGTGTGACAGAGCAATAAGAATACCTTAGTGTTGGAAGCCGGCTTATTTCATTCCTTCCACGTCATAAGTGCAATTCCCCGATGGCACCTAGCGATTTTGACCGTTTATATCGGGATACCGCCTTATATTGGGATACCGCCTTATATCGGGATACCGCATTATATCGGGATACCGCCTTATTGGGGAACCCGTACTGCGGTACTGAGGAGCGTGAGTGATATTATATTTATATCGTCTGCTTCTTCGACGATGGGACGTAGAAAATAGGGATTGTCTTGATTATAGTAAAAAAAGAGTGAATTTTGGGGCCTTGTGCCGGAGGGCTTATGAACGCGTCTACCCTCCGGTACCTGGTATATCGAACCGATCCAACGGTTGAAGCATGCGAGCACGACCTCTTTAGCCAAGATATCCGACAGGTGGTTCCTTCCGTCTTATTCCCGCACCCTTCAAGACTTACCGTTTCCCCGCGACGGGGACACACGGATTTGGATTTGGTAAAACGACGTCCGCACGGAGAGGAAATAGGGGGGGGGGGGGGGGGGGGGGGCTAGAGGTAGTGAGGGAGTTGAAAAAAAAAAAACGTAGAGTAGTGGCCCTGGAGTGTTGTTCCTAAAAAGTGGTATTCTGGAGTTCCAAACACTCACAACAGGCGGTTGTTGTGTAGGGAGCCCTTGCTCGTCGGCGGTCGACGAGAACGTCGCACGCAATAATACGCTATGCCTGGCTGCCAAAGCACCCACGAGGAGGCATAAACAAATAAGCAAAGGACGGACAGCACTGGGGGATGCCTGCACCGTTCCTCGGCAGGCATTCACGACGATGAGAAGCTAGATGCCGGTTGGTCTGAACAGCACATACATGAAGGTGTCATATTGTAGAGGTTTGGAGGCGTTCTGATGCAATATGTGCTCTTTTGGCGAGAAATGGAACGAGAGGCACTCTACGAGCTGCTCCACGGGCTCTTTTTGTTTTGTTTTTTATCCTCCGGCGGATGGGGAAAAATAAACTTTAGCTCACCACACTTCCACGTATTTTCATACGCGTCGTGTGTCGATTTAACTCAGTTGCTTTCGCAGCCCAACGCTAGCTGGCGCACCCTTCTCCTTTGATATATGGGACGAGAGGCCCTACACGAGCTGGTCCGCCAGCCCTTTTGCTCCATGATCTCTCTCCCTCGCTTCAACAACAATAAAAGGTGGATTTACGACGTTGGTGAGAATTGAACATCGGACTTCTTTTGTTCGTTTACAAAAATGAACAAAGCTTTAAGCCAATCAGTTAGCGCTGACGGAGTAGTTCTTCATTCAGTCGTTTTTGCTCTGTTATTGATGGCGTGGGACGACAGGTATTGTACGACCTGCTATACGAGACCTTGCTCCGCTCTCATTCCCCTATTTGGACCACTTCACTTCGGACCACTATAAAATCATTTCCTTCCACAGCGGTCATATTTTGTCCCCTCAGAAACGGGTTTTCTAGTTTCCGCGCACAGACTGCCTAACATCACGCTGTTGACCCTGAAAGCTACACTGCAGTTGCTAGGGGAGCCGCCGACCTATATGAGCTTGTCCGGCCGCCCCGGTGGCGTATCAGGTTATCCTCGAGCCTGGTATAGGTCAGTTTCGTGAGTTCGAGCCCCGCCGAGTGCATACTCGTATAAATTCGTTGGGACTTTTTCTTGTGCACAAATTGACTTGCGGAAAGCGCGAGAGCGTGAGTTAGCAACACTCGATGAAAGATCGACAAGCAGTGGGATTGCTGAACCCTATGCGCGATCAAAATTGAAGGCAAGAACCGGGGGGGAGAAGGGACGACACCTGTGACCACGGCTTGTCCAGAAGCTGGAAAGTAGGAGTGTGCGAAATCCTTAATGAGGACACACAACCCGTAATGCGCGCGATCGGAGTATCACACACAGCTTGAAAAGATAAGTTTCGAAAAAATCTTCGATCTCACAGCTGGAGTGTATTTCTACTTTTGTGAAAGTTGAAATACGACCTAGGCAGTAAGGATTTCAACCCCGAACATACTGTTTTGATTCTCAATGTTGAAAAATATTTGATCAATACGCCTATTTACTCAGAAAGCCATCCAATCAGCGTTGACTGATTGGTTCTTCACAGACAGGCGTTTTTTTTTTTTTTTTTTTTTTCATCCTCCGGCGGATGGGGAAAAACAAAGCTCAAGCTCACCACACTTCCACCTATTTTCATACGCGTCGTGTGTCCATTTCACTCGATTACCTTCGCATTCCAGGGCTAGCTGGCGTGTCCTTTGCTTTCCCACTATAGCGATAGCGTGACCGGTCCCTGTTGGCGGTCCTCGCGTTTTTAAACATAAGCGAGCGGAGGATAACCACTTTCGAGACGAGAAGAAGAGTGTCAACACCGAGCGATGCGTGTATCGTGTGGAAAGGTCTCCACGACGAGACCATTTCGATGAGAAAAAACAACATCTCCATTTTGTGCGCCCCCTCTTGTGTCGGAGAAATCCCGCCCGAAAAATCATCCCACACGTACGAGGGTGTTTGCTGTTCATCCAGTATGTGCCTATAGAAACGACTTTAGCCAGGGGAACCTTCCAGGAAGATTGAATATTTCTAGGAAATTATCACTCGCCATTAGTGTGAGGAAGAAAAATAGTCGTCCGCAGTTCGGAGATGGTGATCCTTAGATCGGAACAGTAACAACCAAAATGAAAGCGGTTGCGCCGCTTTCCGCGTTTTCGCCTGTTTCTGGAAGAGGTTTTGGGTCCGGTTTGGGGTCCGAGTCCGTTATAGTACCTCCATCACCAACTACTAAGTATTGTTGTTGTTGTTGTTGTTGTTGTTGTTGTTGTTGTTGTTGTTGTTGTTGTTGTTGTTGTTGTTGTGGTTCTCACATTAACTCGCACAATCAAGTCCGCGGTCACAGGACAGGCTCCAGTCACTCTGGAGCTGAGAAATACCCCAGGGAAAAAACACGAACTAACGAAAGGTGGTACACGTATATATCACGGCTGACGCAATTCATGGCTCCACCAGAAACATATAAAACGTGAAATCGGGAGTCAGCCTACGATGTGCCAGGTCCATACTGGAACATACGTCTCACTACTCGCGCCTGGAAAAACCGACTATACCGCTTGCACTCTAAGAAAGACTACCACGTATGTATTGCACGTAGTACCTATCACTACCTATACGCACGACAAACGCAAGTAAATTCCAGAAAAAAAAACAAACAAAAGAAAAGCAGATAAAGGAAAGGAAAGGAAAGAAAATACGAGCAAGCGAAAAAACGAAAAAGGAAAGGAAAAAATAGAATAGACAAGGAAAGCAAGAAAAGACAAGACAAGAAGAGGAAGCAAAGAAAAGAGAAGAGAAAAAAATGTCATCTAAGCAGACCCTAGGAGCTGACCAAAGACGGCTTTGGGCTTACAGATGGTATCAAGTGCATCATCAATATGGCACTGGGGAGAGAACGCAAATTGATGAAGGAGTTACGGCGGTCTTACGCTATCTTGTGACGGCCATTGGAAGGCCCACAAAATTCAAGACAATGATGGCCAGACCCAGACTTCAGTTTCTCGGGCATGACGCCCCCCCCTCCCCTCTCCCCTCTCCCCTCTTCCTCTCCTCCCACCCGCCCCCCCTTCCCCCCGCCCCCCCTCCCCCCGTTCCCCTCTCCCCCCCTCTCCCCGTCCCCCCACACCCCTTCTCCCCCAACCGCACGCATGTTGGCATGCCGTCGTAGAATTGGCGGATGACGGCGAGCATTCGCGGTGGCACGCCAAAACGAGCAACGACATCCCACAGAAGGGTTCGGTCGCCGGAGTCATATGCTTCGGTGAGGTCGATAAAGCACAAGTACAAGGGGGTGTCTTTCTTCTGCGCCAGTTCCTGCAGTCGTCGTACTACCAACATCATGTCAACGGTCGAGCGTTGGGATCTGAACCCACATTGTTCCTCCGGCAAAATGTTCTCGCGTTCGCAGTAGTCACTCAGGTGACCCGCGATGACTTTGAGGAGTACTTTGCCGGCGTGTGCCACGAGGTAGATGCCACGATAATTGCCACATACAGTCAAATATTTCTTCTTGTGGAGCACCTTAATCGTTGCATCTCCCATTGTTGCGGCACGCCACCTCCCCTCCACACGGCGACGATGATATCGTGGAACTTTCCGAGAGTGTTCAATTCTCCTTCGTCGGCCAAAGCCTTCAAGAGCTCGGCCGGGAGACCATCGGGCCCAACCGCCTTTCGGTTCGCCAACGCACGGATCGGCCCCTCTACTTCGTACCAAGACGGGACATCGTCCAGTGGTCTGCACGAGGGCCACTGCTTAAGCTCGTCCGCAATGCTCGGGTCAAGGGTCGGCGACTTGGTGTTGAGTAGTATGTGAAATGTTTCATTCTCTAACTCCAAGTGTTTTATCCCAATGTCGGGACTGCGGTGATAAAAGGGCTAAGGGTTGGGTTCGGCGAACGCCTGTGCCTTGCTCCCATGATTGGAGGTGTGTGCCATATAGCTAGTGCTATAGCGCGAACAATGGTGGCAATCTCCAACCCGACTCTAAGGAAATCTATCCTACAAGTAGGCTCTAGGGGTCCTCGTCCAATCTTGGGAGAACTACGCGTTCTGGTGTATGTATACAGCCAGGATTTCCGTCGTTTTTTTTTTGCTTTTCCGATCCCCTATCCTATCATAGTGTGCGCCAGCAACTGGCGCTTGAAGATACTATCGCACGACGAGCAGGCCGGGTCTTGGCCAAAAACCAGTACCTGTCTGCGTACTGGGTATAACCAGGTATGATACCTGTGACTCTAGTAAACACTACTGCTTCGTGTAAATGCAGCGCAATTGCACAAAAATACTGGGCGGCGTTTGCGATGCAGTCAAGATTATCGACCGATGTGTTGTTTTTATCCCATATCCCATATCCGCATAGGACTACTTGTACTTGAAGATAACCGTATTAGCGGCGAGCACGCCGCGTCTTCGCCCACTACTACTAATGTATCTAGTTGGTTCAATACCGGCACAAGCTACAATACTAATAGTGAATGCAATGCATTGCAGTTAAAACAATGCCAGGCACCGTTGCTAGCATTGGCAAACTCTAGAGCGAAGTCGACACTGCGACCACACACGACGATGCAGCCAAATGCTATTGCATTTTCCGGTCGTTACTGCTTTGTTTTTCTGACCCCTTTGCCCTCTATATGCGTACGACCGATACTACACTTGCACTTGTTGAAGATACAACAGGCAACAAACAGCACGTAAGAATTTGGCGGTAAATGATTTCACGACGATGAAGGTTTGGGAGAAAACACCAACACGACTCATTTTGTATTGAAAAATAATGCACGAGGACATACATACCCTGTCTTTCCATTCCAGCCTGGCTGGAAATAAGAGATTATTAGCTCTATAGCACGACGAACAGGCCGGGTCTTCACCTATGAATTCAACTGTCGTCGTCGTTGTTAGGCTCCAGTATCTCCGAAATGATAATGGAAGAATACCCCGGGGGAGGAAAATGAAACCAAAACATGCATATTTATCGTCGTACTTTTATTGATAGTTTCAAGTATCGCCCCCCCCCGCCCCCATTGGGCGGTGGGGCCAGAGGGTCTTTGAAGTGAAGAATGGCCGTGGCGGAAGGAGGGAAGGTTGCACGGGTGTAGTTGGCAGTGAAGGACGTGAAAAGGACTGTGTGGGTAAGGGAAACGTGTGGAGCATGTCGACGATTCTTGCTGTTCTCCAAAATATTTATCATTTTTTGTCTCGTTGCTGATGAGAGATGCTAAGGAGTACGCATTATATATGTGTTTTGTTGGTTCGTTGGGTGGACATAATGCAGTGGGGAAGGAGCACGAGCAGACCCGAGGGTGGGCGCGATGTATCGGCCAGATGAAACGTAGATTTGGCAACGGAAGACGTGAATTTCCCAAAAGAGGAATGCCTGAAGAGAAAGACGAACCGGGAAAGACAGGAGGAAGAACTCTGCCGTAAAGTGGGTTATACACGTAGTCAATATTTATAAAAATTAAAATACACTCTAGCTGTGAGATCAAATATTTTGTCGAAACTCATCTTTGCAAGCTGTACATCGCGTCAAACGAGCAAATCATACGTACGCAAAAACAAAATAAGTGATATCTGAAGTTACAGCGTACATGCCAGGTATCAGGCGCCACCTACAATTCTTATATCATTATAAAAATGAAAATGCACTTCAGCTGTGAGATCGAGTATTTTGTCGAAACTCATCTTTGAAAGCTGTGTGTGACACTCCGATCGCGCGTATTACTGGGTGTGTCCTCATTAAGGATGTAGGTCGGCGACTCCCCTTGAAAACGACAGTGTAGCTTGTACCAGGGTCAACAGGGTGATGTTAGTCAGTCTGTGTACGGAAACTATAAAACCCGTTTCTGAGGGGGACAAAATCTGACAGCTGTCGAAGGAAATGCATCAGTTTATCAAGTGGATCCTGTCAGTCGAATAACCGGTGAGGGGAGGGAGGAGTTTTTACGGACGTGGGGGCCTGGGTTTGATCAAGAGGAGGGGGGGAGGGGGGGGAGGGGGGGGGCAGCTCAATCTGTGCGTAAAAACTATAAACCCTACCATGTGAGTCGTACAACCAGTGAGGAAAGGTCGGAGCGTTGGAGGGGGTAGGGGGGGGTGTGAGGGGGTCGGGGGGGTGCAGAAAAGGTTTTATACAAATATACTTAGGTCGCATAGATGTGGGGGTTTGCTATACGCGTGGTACTAGGTCTAGGCGATGGTGCGGGTGGTGGGGAAGGAGGGGGCATTTGGGGGGGGGGGGAGGGGGAATGAATGAAAGCTACGTCGTGGATGGCTAGAAAGGTAATGACGAGATATCAATTGCGTAGAAGTGCTTATTTCTCTTGCCGATTTCGATTGATTGTAAGTGGGGCGTTTAAACAATAGGGCGGGGGGAAACAAAAACAAAACAAAGCAAAACAAAAACAAGTGTGTGGGGGGGGGGGGGGGGGGGGGAATGAAATGAATTGGAGCTACGGCATGAATGGCTAGAAAGATAATGAGGTGATATCAGCTGGCTGATAGTGTGTACCACTCTCAGGCAGGCTTTGATTTCAGGTGGGGCGTTTGAACAAGAGGGATCAGGGGGAAAGGGGGGGGGGGGGCGGGCGGGACACTTCAACATGTGCGTGGAAACTATAAATCCTCAAAGGGGACAAATCTGACGGTTGTAGCAAGAAGACTTCCCTTTATATCACCTGCCCGGTATTGTTTAGTATTCTAGAAGATTTGATGTTAGATGTGGTATGTAACGCAATCTTTAGGTGTGGTAAATAACGTGTTAAAGCTTCATAATTTGCTATTGTACATTGATCGCAGGATAGGATATTATACATCGCTAATTATATGAAAGAGATACATATTGCAAAACACAACAGGCGGGGGGGGGGGGAGGGGGGGGGGGGTGAATTGGAGCTGACAGTATGGATGGCTAAAAAGATAATGAGGTAATATCAGCTGGCTGGTAGTGTTTACTACTCTCAGGCAGGGTTTGATTTTAGTTGGGGTGTTTGAAAAAGTGGGATCGGGGGGGAAAAAAGTATATATGTTTTATTGTTCTCCATTACACCACCCACACGATCGTCTAGCACCACGCGCATAGCAAACCCCTACTTATATGCGTAATACGCGCGATGGGAGTATCACACACAACAAGCTTGCAAAGATGTGTTTGGACCAAATCTTCGATCTCACAGCTAGAGTGTATTTTCATGTTATATGTGACCTAAACCTCTTGAACCCCCCCCCCACCCGATCCTTTTTTTTTTTTTTTCCCGGTCCCTCTTACTCTAACGCCCCACCAAACATCGAAACCCGCCAGAGTAATAAACACTTCCACGCACTTGATATCACCTCACTATATTTCTACAGCCATCCATGCCTCTGCTGCAATTCACCCCCCTCCCCCGCCCTCCTTCCCCACCACCCGCACCATCGCCTAGACCAAGCACCACGCGTATATCAAACCGCTACACCTATGCGACCTGTCGATGTTCCCTTTCGCCCCCGCCCCCCCCTCCAACCCCTCGAACGCTTCGCCCTCTCCTCACTGGTTGTACGACTTACAGGATAGGATATGACGAGTCAATAAGTTGGAAGTACACCGCTCATCATGGAAAATCACCGAGTTGTGAGGATCACTTGTGAGTCCATGAGTTGTGAGCTTGAGTAGTGAGCATCGTAAGCATGTTGTGGAATACTCATGATTCTTCCCTTGTATAGGCAGTGTGCAGCAGCATTTTGTACTCGAACGGGTGCCGGATGATATCGATCCTGCAAATATGAGTATCGACCTAAAAATTATCGAGCTCGCGCAGCCTCCGTGTTTAGAAAATATCAAGTGTGCGCGGCCGGAGGGTGGAAAAAACAAAAACAACACCAAATTCAAAGCACGCAGAAAGTGTTCAATAAAAATATTTCAAAGACGTCAGCCGTGAGTTCGACGAATTTCGGGTCAATCCTCATATTTGCAAGCTGCGTTGTTGGTACTTGTAACATACTATGTGGGTGAGTTTTTCTCAATGGGAGGGGTCTTATTCTTTTGTTTAATATGATATCATCTCATTATCCTGATAGCCATTCATGCTGTTGCTCCAACTCATCTCCGCCCTCTTTGCCCCCCCCACCCCCTTTTGTTCCCCGCCCAGTTCGTTCAAACGCCCCACTTACAATCGAAATCGGCCAGAGTAATAAACACTTCTACGCAATTGATATCACGTCCTTATCTTTCTAGCCAGTTTTCATTCATCCTCCCTCCCCCCCTCCAATGCCCTCTCCTTCCCCACACCCCGCACGATCGCCTAGACCCAGCTCCGCGCGAATAGCAAGCCCCTGCATATATGATTAATACGCGCGATCGGAGTGTCACACACAATGTTGCCAAGACGAGTTTCGACCAAATCCTTGATCTCATAGCTAGCTGGAGTGTATTTCTTTAATTACATGTGACCTAAACCTCTTGAACCCCCCGCCCCCCCCCTTTTGTTTTTCCTCGCTCTCTCTTGCTCAAACGCTTCACCTAATAATATCGAAGTCCGCCACAGTAATAAACACTTCCACGCGCTGGATATCACCTCATTATCTTTTTAGAGCCAGTTATGCCGCTGCTGCAATTCCCAACCCCCCCCCGCCCCCAACGCCCCCTCCTACCCCACCACCCGCACCATCGCCTAGACCTAGCACCACGCGTGTAGCAAACCCCTACATCGATGCGACCTAAAGCCCCCCCCCCCCCCTCCCCCCCAACACACACGCACACACGCATTCCCCCCCCCCACCCCCACAAGAAGGATTAATAGTTTCCACGCAAAAATTGAGCTGCTCCATCAGTCCCTCCCCCCCTCCCTCCCTCCTGCCCCCCTTTTGATCTAAATCAGGCCCCCACGATCTCAAAAACTCCGCGCTCCCCTCACCGGTTATTCGACTTACAGGATTCACTTGATAAACTGATGCATTTCCTTCCACAGCTGTCAGATTTTGTCCCCCTCAGAAACGGGTTTTATAGTTTCCGCGCACAGACTGCCTAACATCACCCTGTTGACCCTGATAGCTACACTGTAGTTGCAAGGGGAGTCGCCGACCAATATCCTTAATGAGGACACACAACTCGTAATGCGCGCGATCGGAGTATCACACACAGCTTGCAAAGATGGGTTTTTAAATTTTGACGAAATCTTCGATCTCACAGCTGGAGTGTATTTTAATTTTTATAATATATAGCCTATATATTTTCTCCGCTATAACGGTTGGTGCTGGTATTTTATAAAAATATTTTGAGGACGTCAGCTGTGAGTTCGACGAAATTTCAGGTCAATACTCATATTTGCAAGCTGCGTTGTTGGCACTTGAAAAATATACTATGTGGATAGTTTGGGAGGGTTCCTATTATTTTGCTTTAAATATAGACTATATTGTTGCTTTCTCACATTAACTCTTGTCAAAAATCTAGAGTCCGTGGTCACACAAAGGTGCTGGAGCCCTAGGAAGATCCGAAAAACAAAGTGAAATCAAAATTCGTCAGGGAAATACTACGCTTTCCCGCCTAAAAACGCACGATACGGAAAAAGGCGCGCAAGTGAAAAGGGCAAATAAATGTGCAAACTGAACTCACATGGCCGCGGGTATCCACTCAACTACAGCATAGAGTTCACCCGTCCCCACAACTAACCAACTCGCGGCTACAAACTACAGCGGTTGGGCTGCCTGCACCGTACGAACTGCACGGTAGTCGTGAGTATAGACGAACGCGCCTGCTGTCTGGAGTGCTGTCAGAGTGACGACCCGCGGGCATGCAGTGAAACAAGAGCAATGGAACCAAAAACAACAGTACAGATATCAATGATCGCCCCTCCTTCATGAGTTATTTGACAGGTTGCAGCGCAGCTACGACGCCCGTCCCTGAAAATCTAAAATTGCGGCGGGTCGTTCCCCGTGAAGGGTATACAACTCTTCTACAAACTCTACAAAAATCAGTGACGTAAGTAACATGTTGTACTACTGCCTCGTAAAAATAACCCTAAAAAAAAAGACGATCGCTGCTCTCATGATGGTGATGTGCGTGCCGGTCGTGGGTCTCCGTGTGCCATCCTCCTGCTGTGGTTCTCCGTGGCCGCCTCATCGCCTTAGCTCACTCGGCCAGCTCCTTCGCACTTGCTCTCGTTCACACTCAATTCCAGTCGGTTCCCCTTCTCCCCCGTCCAAAAAAAAAAAAAAATGCTCCACGCAGTTTGCGGAGCTGATCTGAAAAACGAAAATTCTCGTTCAGGGAGAGTTCAATCCGTCTCTTCCCCGCCCGTCGACGGCCAGTCGCCCTCCTCCTTCGTCGTCGAATCCAGCCTCCTGCCGGCGCAGTTCCCTCCACGCAAACCGAGACTGCGCCGTAGCGTGGCTCGTGGTGGCGCCTGCCTCCGCGCACGAGCATCCTGCTGCTCCGCCGCTGCTGCCAAAAAGACGCGCGAATCGTAGGTGACCATGCCTAACGCACCACGTACGACCCAACTCTACCGCCACGCCTAAGCCTCGCGGCCACACGCAGCAGCAAGAAGGTATCACTCCTTGAGGGTGAGTCCGGCCTTACACCCGCCAGAAAGACCCCCCCACTCTCGCTACAAGCCTGCTAGGGCATGCTTCGCAGCATGCCTTACCGAGGCGGCAAGGGGGAACGAAGAGTATATAGAGAGATCTAGTCTAGTCTATACGTATATATGTTTTGTTTTTTCACCACTGTAGACTAATGGTTGGTGTTTCTACTTTAGGCGGGGAATTTCGAGCTAAATCAAACATCGTATCTATTTTATAAATTTATCACTGCTGTAGTTTCCACTATAGTCCAGCCTAGTGCTCTATTATACGTGCGGTAAGTGGTTTGTGTTTTTCTCCATCTTGTCTTCGTACTGCAATTTGGCTGCGCTTTCTACCGCGGCAGGGCCGCCCATCACAGCTGTTATCAATACTCTTGGAATTGGAAGTTACGTATGAGTCTTCTAAACTCTCGCAGACGCACTTGCCAGAGGACTACAACTCAAGTTGTTGTTGTTGTTGTTGTTGTTGTTGTTGTTGTTGTTGTTGTTGTTGTTGTTGTTGTTGTTGTTTTTGTTGTTGTTGTTGTTGTTGTTGTTGTTGTTGTTGTTGTTGTTGTTGTTGTTGTTGTTGTTGTTGTTGTTGTTGTTGTTGTTGTTGTTGTTGTTGTTGTTGTTGTTGTTGTTGTTGTTGTTGTTGTTGTTGTTGTTGTTGTTGTTGTTGTTGTTGTTGTTGTTGTTGTTGTTGTTGTTGTTGTTGTTGTTGTTGTTGTTGTTGTTGTTGTTGTTGTTGTTGTTGTTGTTGTTGTTGTTGTTGTTGTTGTTGTTGTTGTTGTTGTTGTTGTTGTTGTTGTTGTTGTTGTTGTTGTTGTTGTTGTTGTTGTTGTTGTTGTTGTTGTTGTTGTTGTCGAATAATCAAGTGTGCGGTCACAGGACAGAGTATTGAGTGGTGGTTGCTCGCTATATGTACGACGCCTGTGAAACCGCACCGCACAGGCAGGTGGAAACTACCGGTACAGACTAGTCTAGTAGATTATCCATAGTCGTAGCGCCTGATACCGCTGCGTATAGTGCCGGCGCTCTAGAGGAACACTGCGGAATTTTACTGCTGTAACACTTCTTTGGTAAACGGGACATACTGGCGCTCCAAAAGGACCACTACTGATACTGTTAAACTGCTGCAGATGACCTGGTACATTCTGAAACGCGGAGGTTTTCCGTCTACCGTTCAACGCGCAAGCTATAACACCCACCACCTCCGACCGGACGAAATTCCACGCCGATTTTGTCGTCAGCGGACAGCTAGAGGGAAAACGCCGAGTGAGTGGCGGTGCATCCATGGGGAGATAGATCTCGACGAGCTGGTGCTAAGGTATTACCTGGTAGAGGGCAGTACTATTGCTGTAGAAGTAGTCCGTTTGGCCACGCGGTAAAGGTTTAACCCACTGCCTGCAGCACCGAAACTCAACCTTCACTAACAATAATAATACGATCCCAACGGTCACGAGATCTTTCGAAAGTGACCTTTTACTATTACGTGTGCCTCCACCATTTTTGAAGGGCTTTCACAGGTCATCATCCAGCCCGTGCGCAGGGTCAGGGGGCCTTCAAAAACTCGCGGGTCGGGTCGGGTCGGGTCCGTCAAAAGATAATCGGAACCTCATGGGTCGGGTCGGGTCGGGTCTGGTCACGAGATTAGCAATTATATCACCGGTCGGGTCAGGTCACCCTGTTCCGATCCGACCCGCGAGAATCGATCCGATCCGTGAAAACCCCTACCGTTTGGGACAAAATCGGCTTGGCAAGTCACCCCACAGCCCATCGGAGGGCGCGGCGGTACATCTTTCACATAATAAGAGGTAATAAGAGGGTAGGCAAAGCATAATATTCTCTCCACCATGAAACACCATGTCGTAGAAAACAAGGATATGCCGAATCGAGCAACAACGCGCTGCCCCTTTGGCGTACTCTACTGCTGCTACTGCTGCTGTGCTGCAGGATCCTGTTGTCCTAAATGAAAGAGTAACTGCACTGACCGCTGCTGCTGCCGCCGCAGCAAAATAACCTGGAAATGACCCACCACAAAGGAAAGTTTCTAAGTGCTGCAACATGTGTATACTCGAAAATATGTAGGAGAAAAAAGATCGACAAGTTGATGATTAGACTGGTATCGGAGAGACAGCCGAAGACCGCCAAAGCACCAAAGCAAATAGAAAAAGAAGTTGCAGCAGCACTGCTTTCGAAGCTTCATCGTTGGGGCTGAGGATGCGGCAAGAGAACAACACCCCGAGGACAGCTGGCGATGCATCATGCGTGGCAGCTGTGCTTGTCGGTGTCAAATGCTGGATGATGGGCAACGTGCGCATGAGCCCCGAGACGGTTCTCGCCCAAACGATGAACGCACGTTGTGTGACATTTCCATCGTACATGGATATTAATTTGTTAGTAATTGCACATGGTGTACTACACTATTAATAGCACCAGCCACTACGAACAGCAACTCTCTTTCATGGCAGCAGCAATGCCGAGACATTGCCGTTGAACTGGGCACCACACTTGTGGTGGCACTGCCGCCTGCTACTACCACCATCGCCCGCCATGACACTGTGACTGCCGTGACGCTGCCGTGTGCCATGGCGGTGCCATGCCAGCAATATGGCGGGCATGTCAGTCCGTGTAGTATAGCCTGGGTAGAAAATGCGGCTGTCAATCACGTGCAATAGAAGTATCATGTACCTCGTTTGTATACGTAAAAGAGTGCCATGCAATCAAAGATGCCCGGTGTTTGACCCACCCCTGCAGGCAGTTCACCTTCACTAAAACTAGTATGATGGCACTGCTACGCGACGCTGCCATGAAATCGCCATGACAGCAGTGACATAGCCATGCCTTATGGCAAGGGAGATGCGGCGGGCGGGGTGATCCGATAGATGTACAGAAAATTCGCGATGGATTATTGTTAGCGTACGCAATTACACGGGAGAGCTTTGCGGCCATGTGCCAAGAAGTCGCGATGGATTGACCGATTGACTGACTCAGACCTATACTGAAAATAGTATATTCGGTCAGTATAGACCTTCGGGAGACCGAGATTTATCGTCATGACAGACCGAGGGGAACTGATAGACATAGTATGTTGAGGCCGCACGCGGCGTTGACGCGTCAACAATTATCCGTCTATAATAGTAGCAGTGTCATTCTTGCCGCACCTATTAATATAACAACAAACAATAACAAAATTCAAGATTGATTGCGCAACGCCCCTGCTCTGTGCTGCTCCTTTTGCTGTGTACTGTGCAATCATGTGCAATGCACCTGCTCGGCCTGATAGATTGCCCCACCTTTTGTATAAACCTACGTAAAGCAGCCTACTGCTGGGTTCTTCCGTGAGCGAAAAAGGAGTGCCTCGGCAGCATGGCTCTCACCTTTGCTTCTGTTTGTTTTCTCAACCCTAAAGGCAAGACGCCAAACAAACTCAACAACGGTTGGTCTTTTTTCGCGTGCTGTCTCCTGTATGGAAAAAATGTCGTCTGCAAATTTACCTCGTCCGTGTTGCAATACGCCCAGAGTTGGTGCAACGAGGTCTCAGTCAGTGTGCCAGCTCTCCAAGAGGCTTGACCTGCTGTGTGTCTTGTGTCTTGTTCAGGGTCCTGTGGTCTCTGCGTCGAAGGAGAGACTTGCTTGTGCTTGTGGGATGCGCAAGCTTCAAGTTTGTGCGCTTGTGCGAGTACGGTGCGCCAGAATGCGGACACGCCGTCATCCTTGAAAACCAACGAAAAAAGTAGGCAAAATGATTGTTCCGCAGGAGAGCCCAGTTTGACCGCTTGACCGACCGATTGAACACATCAAAATATGGTATATATAGACTAATAGGTTAAAAATGTTCCTTGACGCGTCCATAACCGGCGGCCACGTAGAATACTTCAATGACGGCGGAGTGGTGGACGTTTTCGGCGGTAGATGCAGTAGATCTGCGCGGTAGATGTGGCGTTCTATTCACAAACTTCCAAGTTCTCTGAAAAACTTGAAAGTATTTGGTTTGGATCTATTCAAAAATGAGTTTCAACGGCTTGCCCTGTTTTGCTCGTCCCTGTGCCCCCAGCCACCTCCTCGTCTTGTACTCGTATCATACGCGTTGTAACTTTTCGTACGATTTCGTCGACGTGTACTGAATATGAGCGAGTTGCGAAATCACGTGCATAGTAGAAGAATCTTGAGGAGGGTGTTTGAAGTAGAGGTACAATTGTAGTTCATAATCCTGTGACTATTGTAAGGCTGGGTAGTAGGAATTGCACTCGAAACACGCCTTGAATGTATACTCGTCCGTTACTACTTGTACGTATCGTGTGCTCTTCTTCCGGCACTTCTGTTGTACAGCAGTGGTGGCTCATCTGTTCTGTCGTCAAAGTCAAACGGATAATCAAATGAAAAGTCAAATGGAAGCTCAATATTTTCATGGAAACAAGCTGGATTCAGGACTTCTTTTCTTTTGTCTTCGTGGTCTGCATAAATTATTTATCTAGTCTAGTCTAGTCTAGTCTACTTGTATATCGTATAGTCTAGGTCTACACTACTCGGTTTTTTCGCCATTTGTTTTATGTTGCCACCTTAGACTAGAACCACAGCAGGAGGATGGCACACGGGGACCCACGACCGGCACGCACATCACCATCATGAGAGCAGCGATCGTCTTTTTTTTGGGGGTTATTTTTACGAGGCAGTAATACAACATATTGCTCACGACCAAGGCTACGGTAGGGGGGTCCCCTTTTGGGCCTTTTATTTCAGTGGCTAGGGGTCACTCGCGCGAGTAACGCCTTTGTTCGTACGAGATCTTACGCTTTCTTCATGTTTTACATTGACGAAATCAATCCGCAATGCAAGGTGATCTAAGCTGCGCCAAAACAAGTGCCTAAACCATCTTCGTCCGTGGGGTACAGAGCCACTCGTGCGAGTGGCTCTAACACACCAGTGAAAATGGGGGTACCCCCCCTACCGTAGCCTTGGTCTCACGTTACTGATTTTTGTAGAGTTTGTAGAAGAGTTGTATACCCTTCACGGGGAACGACCCGCGCCGCAATTTTCAATTTTCAGGTACGGGCGTCGTAGCTGCGCTGCAACCTGTCAAATAACTCATGAAGGAGGGGCGAATCATTGATATCTGTACTGTGGTTTTTGGTTTCATTGCTCTTGTTTCACTGCATGCCCGCGGGTCGTCACTCTGACAGCACTTCAGACAGCAGGCGCGTTCGTCTATATACTCCCGATTGCCGTGCGGTTCGTACGGTGTAGGCAGCCCAACCGCTGTAGTTTGTAGCCGCGAGTTGGTTAGTTGTGGGAACGGGGGAACTCTGTGCTGTAGTTGAGTGGATACCCGCGGCCATGTGAGTTCAGTTGGCACATTGGACCTGATCACTTGCGCGCCTTTTTCCGTATCGTACGTTTTTGGGCGGGAAAGCGTAGTATTTCCCGTCCCGGACGAATTTTGATTTCACTTTGTTTTTCGGATCTTCCTAGGGCTCCAGCACCTTTGTGTGACCACGGACTCTAGATTTTTGACAAGAGTTAATGTGAGAAAACAACAACAACAACGACAACAACAACAACAACAACAACAACAACAACAACAACAACAACAACAACAACAACAACAACAACAACAACAACAACAACAACAACAACAACAACAACAACAACAACATATACTTTGCAACATGTATCTCCTTATAATTTAATGTTCTTTCTTGTGCGACAACAAATTATGAAGCCATAACATCAAATCTGCTAGAATAATAAGGAACACCACTCAGCGATCATCTACTACACGCTAGGGCATGTTTTCATGAGCACCACTAAGAAGAGCACCAGACATGGACGCGACATCTACAGGACCACCACATCTTCGACGACAGTGGGGAGAAAACAGGGCGTATGATCGTACACTAGATAATAACAATGTGAAGAAGAAGTACAGGCAGATATAATATGTTAACACTGCGGTAGACCACACTACCAACCTATTACGCAGGGTATTTCGTGATACCGGCAACCCCTTTTTGCACGACGATCGTGCAAAGAAAAAGTGCACGACTCCAAAACGCCTCCTGAACCACACATCCAAAAACCTGAACCACACACCCAGAAACCCTTTTTCAAATCAGAAACACAGCGTGAGTACCAAGGCACGATTACCGCACGCATCACAGCCCCCACACCGCCACAAGGGTCGAGCAGCACGCGCAAATCAGACGAAACACAGCAGGCATGTCTCTGATGGATGTTGCCATTGCGATGGTGGCTCGTAGTGCAAGCGCTGACACCGACGTGCGATCCGAGCACCAGCAGGAGCACCAACGGCCGAATCATCGGGAGGCGGCACGAGCAACCGCAGGAGCGACAGCAGGAGAGGCCGCAGAGGAACAGGTGAGGATAGAAGTGTGTCCTGCGAGAACACGTTCGACGACGTGCACTCCGTGAACTGAGACTGCTGTGTCGCCGATGTGGATGACGCCTTGTTGCTGTGGGATCATGTGGGCTGAAGAAAATTTTAAATTGGAAAAGCAGATCTTGTCACGTGTATGGACTCTACATTGTACAAAAGTGATGAAGGCCTGGTACGTTCGTTTTGTGTAGCAAATATTAAATCTCTGCTAAGTCCTTCCTCTCGCAAAACCTGTTGGATATAGAGGCATCATGGCAAATTCATCACACGACCCGCCCGCCGTGTTTCCACCCATGATATTGGCCCATGTTGGAACTGTATTTTTGTTTTCAGGTGCTGCACAACCCGAACGTGCGTGCGGAGATCATTGCCTTCGTGGGCGGGCGGCAGCTGCAAGCGTATATATTTGTAGGGAGGGTTTCAATGGCGAAACACATTTTTCGAAGGGATACCACGGGAAACCGCGAGCTCCGCTATCGTGACGTCGGTTCCTCGCACGATGGAGGCGTTGGGCTTAGGTTGGAAGCCGGGCAACGGAGCACTGAAATGTGCCGCAGGAGAGGGGAATATCGAAGTACTGATTCTGTTGCTGGAATCGGAAGTACTGAAAGACGCACGTGACTTGGGCGAGTGGGGCGATGGAGTGTTCGCAGCTGCTGCGGAGGCCGGGCACATTCACGTTCTGAAGTTCTTGATCGTTGCCGGCTGCTATAAGGACCAGATGGGATTGAAGGCCTTAGAAGTCGCCGTTGAGTCGGGTAGTGCAGCCATGCTAGACTGCTGCGACATCTCTGACCTACGTCATTCCGAAAATGGATTTGCTCTGGACGAGCAGCGCGTGGAGGCCGAGGCTATTGTGACCCCTCCTCTTAAAGAAGCGATAGCAAGCAGAGATTTGGAAATGTTGCCGTCTCTTTCGCATTTCGTGGGGGCTGCCGGGGAGAGCGGGGGATGGATGCGCGACCAAGTTCTGGAGTTTGCGGAAGATGGCGACATGGAGATGCTGCTATGCCTGGAGGATATATATGATCATGTGTGGGCGATATGAAGGGTTGTTCTTGACACGTTCTGGACAGCGGTCGAACATGGCCGGTTTAGCGCGGTGGCCCAACTGTTGACTTGGTGGTGGTCAGGAGTACCTCCTCACATGCGCGCTGAAACGGGCGGCCAGCAACTTGTCCCGGACGGCGTCCTGGTCATGGTAGCCAGACTCGGACATTTGGGAATGTTGCGGTGGTGCAAAACAAACTTTCCCTTAGTTTCCCGGGGCTTCTGCCTGTATTGCGCTTCGGTGGACGGCTGGTCGCGTGTACCCGCCGACGCCGCTGGCGCCGGGCATGTCGATTTGGTTTTGTGGTGCCTCGATAACGGGTGGGAATATAACGAGAGGTGGATGGAAGCCGCTGCGAAGGAGGGACGTTCGCATGTCATTGCGGCGTTGGTGGGGAGGGGTTTCGCCTGCCAGGTGCAAGTTGAACAGGCAGCGAGGTGTGACGAGGGTATGGAACGGTATCTTGCTGATCTTCTGCCTTTCGAGTGGCATTTTAAATCCGTACTTGTCGTGCCGCGCAAAGGTTTGCGCTGCTGTTTCAAGGTCGCGTGGCTACAGGTATTTTTAGATTGAAAACCTGCTGCGTTGTGATCGTCGTTGAGGGAAGATGGGGCCCAAGAGACGTGAAAAGAGACGTGAAAAGAGACGTGAAAACGCACGCGTGCATGGCGATCCATGCGTAAGGCTAGATGTTCGGAGGGAGCGACCGTCAAGGTGCTGGGTTCCTCGAGGAGATGAGGTTCTCGAGTCCTCTCGTTGCGCTTGCGATGTGCGGCAGACGTGCCCTCGAGCACAACACCTCAACACCAATCACCCGAAATGCTAAATGGCGCTCCTTATTAACGTGATAATTTCGAACGGTCTGCTGGCTTTCAACTCGTACCCCCTTTATCACACACCCCGTTTACCACCGGTGGAAAATCACCATCCAACCACATCCAACGACCCCCACACCGCTTGAGGACGTCGATGACATGAAATCATCCACCCAAACACGCTATGTGGCAGTCCATCACCTTGGATGTAGATCCACAGGGGGGGGGGGATCGACCAACACCAAACGCGAAATCCGCTGAGCAGCACGATGCCATCGGCCTCGAACTTCGTTTAACTTCCCTCGTGGTCGTGCACGAACACGTCTGAACAGGAAAGAACAGGAAACCGGCAACCTCACCAACGTTCAATGGCCTTGCGCGCGTCCCCTAAGCAGTGCCCCGCCGGATTCGATGCTAGACCGCTGCCTACTACCTTGACTTCTAGCGGCTGGTTGGCGCACAGCTTGTGGGTTGCCAACCACAGCCCCCTCTCCCGATGAAATCCTCGCCGCGGCGTTGAGGCTACTCTCGAAATTCTGTACGATGGCACGCAGAGTGTTAGGGGGGACCAGCTGCACCCCAGAGCTCACGGCCGCACTGGTCCTCTTTAACATCTCAACGTACAGGAGCCGGCGTTCCTGGCTGCTTTGCCCTGTCTGCGCATCCCTCCTCTGCAGAGTACACTCTATGGTGGCGTTCTCCGGGATTGCTGGGATTGCTTGCCAAGTGTCAACCATCGCTACGGTGGGAGCGCGTACTTGGTTTTCGTCGGACGCGCCGGCGTGGTTCCGCGCTACCATCCATTGCTGTTTGCACTCTGGTGGCCAAGCCTCTAGTTCCCTCAGGCCATTCTCTGTTAGCCAATGCCTGTTGAGTATGCCTACATGGAATTTGAACTTCGGGGTCAAACGCATGGCCTGCCAAAAGTTCCGACAACATAGACCGAGCTCTTGCAGTGTACGGCACGAGCAGACGTGACTGCCATCCTCCATACTGCACACTATGTACTGCATCTCTCGGCCCTGCCGGCTCTCAACGACGACGGCGACCGTCTCGACGCTTACCATCAAGTCGCCCAGGAACTCTAGTTTCCCTAGTGCTGAGAAACGTTCCGCTCCCTCAAGCACTTTGTTAGCACCACCACAAAAAATGGCGGCGGCGTCCACCTCTTGGGTCATGAACCTAAGCGGCCACTGCCCAAGCCCGTAACGGATGGGGGCCATGAACCTCTCCCCAAACCACACCCCGCCAATATCCTGAAGCTCAACAGCTGGAAGGGCGAGCCGAGCGCTGCGAAATTTCGCCCGATCTTCTTGAGCCTCGAGTGTTCCCTCGAAGAACTCAAAGACCCCTTGCAAAGAAGTCATCGCGCCGCAGACTTTCTTCATGATTTTGTTGATACCTGCCGCGGTTGGCAGGCGTGCCGAACATGGTTCGGTGGGCTGTCACAACATTGCATGAAGTGGAGAACAAGTACATAGGACAGACATCGATGGACGTCTACCACACTTTCCACAGGGCAGAGCCAAAAGGAGTTGAGGAAATGGGTCGCCAGCGGCGCTATTCCTAGTGTGGGCGCTGCAAAAGTATACAAGCACGCAACATGCAGCAGTGGACACGTGGCCGTGGTCGCCCCGACGAACACCGAAGCACAAAGCATACTCCGATACATGCTGACCACGCAAGGGCCCACCTTCGACTCGGCTGGAGGTGAAGGATGAAATACTGAACTTCAGCACAGAGAAAGCAGCTGCCCAGCGATGACGGTCCTTCTAGAGAGTGTGCCGCAAGTACTCCTCCGCCTTCGGGTATTTCTCGACCAGCTCTTCGACCGATTCCTCGAACCCGGACTCCGACAGCCGGCCACGCATCTTCAGGAAGTCTCCGAAGAAAGCCTATGAGTGTAGTGGGTGGGGTTACAGACAGCGACGATGGCCGAAGCGGCGGGCGCGTGGTGGGGGGGGAATGTTCAGTCCAAAGCAGTCTCTCTCCAAGCGCTTTCGTGTTGTCACAGGTTGGGTGTAGGCGGGTGAAAACACTGAACTCAAACAACAATAGCCGCTGCAAGTACGCGAGAACGTTCGGCGAGCGTATAACGGAGGCGGTTGCAGCTTGTCCGTGGTGACCACGCGGTGGGCCGGATGGTTATAGCTTGTTCGGAAGTTCGTGGGGGATAAGAGTCCCCGAGGCCAGCCGTTACGACTTATTCGACACTTTAAGGCACTGGTACGAACGGCAAATATCGTCGCCGGTGCTTTCGGCGAGGGTATAGCAACGCGACGCGAAGCGCGAAGCGCCAAACATACGACAATGTTTTTGTACCGGAACGCCACCTCCCCGTCTGCCCCAACAACCCAACAACCCAAGCCGAGTCGCATCTGCACACAGGGAAATGCGAACTCACTTTGATACGCTTGCCCCAAGATGGGGCCGAGCTTCTCCCTGACGTTCTTGTACAGGTGCCATTGGCACCTGAACATCGTCGCCCCAGGAAACCGGCTCTGCGCTGCTAAGGTACATGCAGCGTCGGCGTCTTGGATGAACACGTCCGGCCCCTGCCCGCCCCGCGTCTCCTTCCACGCATCCATCATCCACTCGAACGTCGTCGTCTGGGTGTCCGACGCAATCATCTGAAAGACGACGCGCGTGAAGTACTCTCGTCAATCACTACGCCGATGCCCACCGGCAGCCTGTACATGTTTTTCACCGCGGTGTCGTCGTATAGAAGGACGTGGCCATACTTTATGGAGAGTGCCACCTGCAGCCGCCAAAGGGATGGTAGAAAGGAAGAGAGGCGGACCCTGGGGTATTGCATGATCATGGAAGGTCTACTGCACGCCATTGCTATCAGCAGATGTTCACCTAGTGTAGTGCAGCTTCGCAACTCTCGTGGGGGGGGGAATCTTCTGTCCGTGGGTAAACACGTCTGCCGACGGCTACATCTATCACCTGTCACTCGTTGCCACAGCTACTTCCATCTGTTGCACTGCGCTGAGACAAGTCTTCCCTCCCATCCCACGGGTCCCCTAACCTGCGATGCCGTCATCCAAAAGAGGTGCGTCATGCGTCCCTCGTTGTCCATCTTCAGTAGGTACTTCCCTCCGTCGCCAGTGGCGGCCTTCACCTTTGCAGGGTTGCAGGTTTAGCGGCGGCGGGTGAACCAACGATATCGTTACTCACGGGGTGCCCTGGGGCCAGTGTTCGGCTTCTCTTTCACCTCTCACAAGCGAACGTTGTACAACACTGCCTATATCTCAACGCCGCGCTCCTCGCAAACGGCCGCGGCACAAACGATGCGTCCTCTATCGGCGGAGTGTGCAGTGTGCATCCCTACCCTTCTCCCTAAAGCGCCAGGGACCTGTTGCTGTCTGACTGGGGGGGCTTCAATCGAGGCATGCAACCTGAGATAATGCTGTGCCATGACCGTATGCGAACCGACGAGTCAAGTCTCAAATCTACTGCAACGCTTACCCTTTCCAGCAGCTTGTTAGCGTCGTAAGGAGATTTCTTCTTCCTTCCATGAGTAGCAGCGTGGTTCTGGATGGCTCGGGGGTTCGGGCGTGCACCGGTGAGAGCTTCGATCATCTTGCCTTGAACCGCCGGCTTGAATCCTGCGTCTGTCACAAAACAACAACCGCATAGTCGCGACCAGTGACCAGTGATGAGGGCAGAAGTGCAGGGTGTGCTCCAGGTCAGTGAGGAGGGCAAAAGGGCTTGGTGTGCTCCAGACAAAACGATGCACCACTAAGCATACTTCAATGTGTATCAAAAGCAAGGATGCGTTCACATTCACACACATCCTTCCTCAAGACTTGCCTGTGAGCTTTACACACGCCTCCTTCGTTGGGGTGTCCAAAGGCTTTGTCTGCCGACGAACTTCGTCAACAGCGTGCTTGTTCACCGGGTGGTTGTGGTCCAACTTAGTGAAGTTCAGCACAGGGTGCTCTTTTCCCGCCGCGCCGTGAACGGGCCAAGTGATATACCCTTGGCATTGGCAGCAAAATAACACCACAAAAACGTACGAGAATGAACCTTCCATGCACTCGATCGATCCCAAACGATATACACGCCGATGGGCAACATTTTATGTCCTGCTTACCACTCGCTATCTGGCGGTACAGAGGTTGCGTACCCATGGGGCCGTACTCATGGACCAATCCACGGCCACCACACAGGCCAATAACCCACACACGCATGCCGTACAACTATACTTTACTCACCTTCACTTCGCAGCCTGTCCTCGCGCTCCTTGTCTTCCGCTTCTTCGTCACATTGCCTGAAGTTGCACGCATGCACGCGCGACGTGGTGCCCGCAGCGCAAAAACACAACAATATCGTCGAGGCAGAACAGGATTAGAACATGATATCCCATCTCGTTGAGGTCCTTTCGGCTTTCGCTTTCGAAAACTCATCTCTCATGCCATTCATATCAGCGAACGTTAGTTCACTATCTGTTCACCACCTTACATTAGCGGGGTCACCGGCGCGCCATGAGTACCGCAGACGATAGCGTAACCGTATCCGCGGCACACGTGGGAGAAGTCTCCGCGGCTATCATTCAAGACTGTCATTCCCAACCTATACAAGCAAAATATATACTTGAGGGCAGCGCCCACGTTTCCGGTACCTCACCTGCACTACCTCTGTACTCCTTCTGGCGATTGGGCATGGCGTGCTTGCACGCTAGTCCGATCAACCTCAAACGCGCCCCAGGCTCCTTGCTGCTTTTTTTGAGTCGAACCGCTTCATCTCTATCCCGAACTCCAAATATGCTTTCTTCACGTCGGCCTCCACATCCTCGACGCTCCGCCCCTCGAGAGGAATGGAGTCAAGCCTTGAGGACATTATGTTGGCACTGTATTCAGGACTACTAGTCTGGAATGGCAGGCAGCAGAGCCAATCGACAGCGGTAACGAACGCATTTTGCTCGCCGTCAGACGTACGGTATTTCCACGTGGTACCGTGCCTTCAATCACATGACTCATCATGATAAATATTGGTTCGGTTTTCATATTTCAGGGCGCACATTGTTTTTCGGGCTCACCGAAAAAAAGGCAATGCAACTACCAAACGGGGAATCGAACCCCTCGCGGGGAAGTGAGAGGACAAGATCATAACCACACACCACACGCGCACGACTACGTTGTACGACAAAACCCTCCTCTGAAGATGCAACACAAATCACTTGCAAAACACATAAACCGTGTTGTTGCCAGGTGCCACACACAAGCATGTGGCGCGTGCAGCAGTAGCGACTGCCTCGATCGAAAGTGGGTCAGCTATGCGTTCGGTATGTCTGGTATGTATGTCATGACAAACCAGTGCAGCCCGGCTGCTGCTGTATGTGTACCATAGTAGATTTTTTAGGAGTCGTGGCCGTCCTCTCACATCGCGAGCAGATCCAAAATAGAAATTTCAATTTTAACAGCAGTAATAAAAGTAGTTGTAGTGAGCGCGTGCTGGGCGGGCGGGCACGCGTTTTTTTTCGTCCATGTCGCAGGTAAAGCCAAGTACAGCAGCCAAGTACAGCAACATATCATACGTCCTCTTCAGCAGCACAAGCAGTAGCCGGCGAGTAGCCGGCAAGAACACAGAGATAGCACGACAAAGGTGTGGACTTCACACGCAGTCTATACCTGTCGCGTATGTTTCGACGACAGCAGTGCCCTGCTCGGCGGACATTACCCAGACCATCGTGACAACCCCAGCGGACACAGGACAGACGAGCCAGATTGCACAAAATGAAAAAGAGGCCAGCGTACACACCGCGTCGGTGGCAGACTACGGGTAAGCACGGACGGAGGCACGGACGGGACGGGAAACTACCGACAGGATACTCACCGTTGGACTGCGGTCGCTGGCCTCAGGACCACCTTCGCCACGTGCGCCTCCCGCCGAGCTCGTTGGTGTTCGCGGCGTCGGTCGTTCTGCTGGGTCTGCTGGTTGACGAAGTGGTCTTGCGCCATCCCCATCAAAAACGTCCAAGCTCTGACTGCTACTCCTGCTGCTGCTGTGAGGGCTACAGTGGCCACAGTCTAGGTCAACATCCACAGGGTGATCGGCATTGCCACCGGACCCTTGTGCTTGATCCTCTTGGGGCAAGGAGTATGGAGGGACCGCGGCAGACAGAGCAGAAGTAGAGGCACTGCCCGCAGGAGAAGCGGGAGCGGGAGCGGGAGCGGGAGCGGGAGAGTTCTCGTCCCCTACGCACACGTCCATGTCACTATCGGAGCTATCGTCAACCTCGTCATATGCTCCACAATTGTGTAGCAGTTCATGAAGAGACATGACCCTTGTGGCGGTGTGGGGGCTGTGATGCGTGCGGTAATCGTGCCTTGGTACTCACGCTGTGTTTCTGATTTGAAAAAGGGTTTCTGGGTGTGTGGTTCAGGTTTCTAGATGTTTGGTTCAGGAGGCGTTTTGGAGTCGTGCACTTTTTCTTTGCACGATCGTCGTGCAAAAAGGGGTTGCCGTATTTCGTGCCTCCGGCCGTTGCATGATCACCTGACAACCTCTACCAAACGCAGTAGCACATGCCTAACAAAGTAAAGTCACCCTCGCTTTCAATAGTGGTGACATCGCATGCCCACGTCACCTCGCTTGGTGCACTTGTAGGATGTATCTCTGTCTTAGAGTTGGCGACCTCAGAGCCCCACATCGGCACGGCAAAATCATGGGCGTTAAATCGTACATGTGAGACAATAATACAGTGAAAATTAGGTACAGACAGATTTGTTAAAATTGCGATGAACCGCACTACCAACATATTACGTAAGGTATTCCGTACATACTGTCTGCATGATCGCCTCCCAACCTATGCCAAGCAAAGTATGACTAACGAAGTAACGTTATTGAGCGCGTGTACAGACTGAGCGTTCCTTTCAAAACAATAACGATTCGAATTTCTCCCTTTCGTTCTCAATGGCGGTGACATTGCATGACCACATCACCTCGCCTGTTGTATTTAGCAATGTGTATCTCTTTCTTATAATCAGCGATGTCAGAAAATAATGGTATCTACATTATTGTACCTATCGATTGGAATATTCCATCTTTCGATCCATGTCCAATAACAAATTATGAAGCTTCTAACACGTTGTTTACTACACCTAAGAACTGGGTGGCATACATACATGTAACATCGAACCTTCTAGAAAAAAAAACATTACCAGGCGGGTGATATAAAGGGGTGTCTTGCTGCAACCGTCAGATTCGTCCCCTTCAAAGGTTTATAGTTTCCGCGCACGTATTGAAATGCTCGCCCCCCCCCCCCCCCCGATCCCTCTTGTTCAAACGCCCCATCTGAAATCAAATCTACCAGAGTAGTAAACACTACCAGCCAGCTGATATCATCTCATTATCCATCTAGCCATCCATGCCGTAGCTCCAACTCATCTCCGCCCTCCGCCCCCCCCACCCCTTTTGTTCCCCGCCCAGTTCGTTCAACGCCCCACTTACAATCGTAATCGACCATAGTAATAAACACTTCTAAGCAATTGATATCGCGTCATTATCTTTCTAGCCATCCATGACGTAACTTTCATTCATCCCCCCTCCCCTCCTCCAACGCCCCCTCCTTCGCCACACCCCGCACGATCGCCTAGACCCAGCACCGCGCGTAAAGCAAGCCCCTACATATATTATTAATACGCGCGATCGGAGGATCACACACAATGTTGCGAAGATCAATGTCGACCAAATCCTTGATCACATAGCTGGAGGGTATTTTAGTATTATACGTGACCTAAACCTCTTGAAAACCTTTCGCGCCCCCACCCCTCACCCCCCCATTTTTTTTCTTTTTTTTTTATGCCTCGCTTTTCCTCGCTTAAACGCCCCACCTAATATCAAAATCCGCCAGAGTAATAAACACTTCCACGCCCTGGATATCGCCTCGTTGTCGTTTTAGAGCCATCCATGCCGCTGCTGCAATTCCCACCCCCCCCCGTCCCCAACGCCCCCTCCTTCCCCACCGCCCACACCATCGCCTAAACCCAGCACCATGCGTATAGCAAACCCCTACCTGGTACATCTTTGCGACCTAAAGCCCCCCCCGCCCCGCCCCCCGCCCCCCGCCGGCACATTTCCCCCCCCCTCTCCCACAAGAAGGATTTACAGTTTCCACGCACAAATAGACCTGCCCCCCCCGTCCCCTCCCTCCCCTCGCCTCCTCCCGCCCCTCTTTTGATCAAAATCAGGCCCCCACGTCCTTATAAACTCCGCTCTTCCCTCACCGGTTATCCGACTTACAGTATTCACTTGATAAACTGATGCATTTCCTTCCACAGCTGTCAGATTTTGTCCCCCTCAGAAACGGGTGTTATAGTTTCCGCGAACAGACTGCCTAACATCACCCTGTTGACCCTGATAGCTACACTGCTGTAGTTGCAAGGGGAGTCGCCGACCTATATCCTAAATGAGGACACACAACCCGTGATACGCGCGATCGGAGTATCACACGCAGCTTGCAAAGATGAGTTTCGACAAAATATTTGATCTCACAGCTGGAGTGTATTCTAATTTTATACTCCGGAGTATAATATTAAAGAATACCAGGTACCAGGTAGGTGATGTAAAGGGATGTATTCTTGCTATGGTACAACCGTCAGATTTGTCCCCTTCAAGGATGTATAGTTACCGCGCAGATTTGTCCCCTTCAAGGATGTATAGTTACCGCGTACATATTGGAGTGTCCTGCCCGCCCCCCGTCCCTCCCCCCCCCCGATCCTTCTTGTTCGAACGCCCCACCTAAAATCAAAATGTTCAGGAGTAGTAAACACTACCAGCCACCTGATATTACCTCATTATCTTTCTAGCCATCCATGCCGTAGCTCCACTTCGTTTCCGCCCCCCCCCCCCCCCCCCCCCCGCCCCCCGGCTCTACCCCCCGCTTCCACCTCCCCCCTCCACCCCCCCCTCCCCCTCCCCCCTCCACCCCCCGCTCCACCCCCCCCCACCACCTCCCCCCTCCACCCCCCCCCCTCCACCACCCTCCGCCGACCCCCCCTCCGCCCCCCCTCCTCTACCCCCCCCCTCCACCCCCTCCGCTCCACCCCCCCCTCCACCCCCGTCCTTTTTTTTCCCGTTCCCTCTTGTTCAAACGACCCACCTAAAATCGAAATCGTCCAGAGTAATAGACACTTTTACGCAATTGATATCATGTCATTACCTTTCTAGCCATCAATGACGGGGCATTAATTCACCCCCCCACCCAACGCCCCCCCTCCAACGCCGCCCCTCGCCCCCAACGCCCCCTCCTTCCCCACCACCCGCCCGATCGCCTATACCTAGCACCACGCGTACCGCAAGAACCTGCATATATGCGACCTAAACCTGTTAAAAACCGTCCCCCCCCGAAAAACAAAACTGCATCCCCCTCCCCTATGTTGCTGCCCCCCGCTTCCTCTTGCTCAAACGTCCCACCGAAAATCGAAATAACCTCATTGTCAGAGCCATCCATGCCGCTGCTCCAATTCATTTCCCCTCCCCCCAACGCCCCCTCCTTCCCCACCACCCGCACCATCGCCTAGACCTTGCACCACGCGTATAGCAAACCCCTACATCTATTAGACCCAAAGTTGTTTAAGTTGAAAAAAAAACTGTTGCCCCAACCTCCCCCCACACCCCCTCGAACACTCCGCCCTCTCCTCACTGGTTGTACGACTTGCAGGATATACATGATAAACTGGTGCATTCCTTCCAAAACAGTCAGATTTATTCTCTTCGTGAATTTATAGTTTCCACCCACAGATTGAGTCGCCCCCCCCCCTACCCCCCTACCCCCCCCACCCCCCCCCTCTCACTTGATTAAACCCAGCCCCCCACGCCCTTAAAAACTCCGCCCTCTCCTCACCGGTTATTCCACTTTCAGGATTCACTTGATAAACTGATTCATTTCCTTCCACAGCTGTCAGATTTTGTCCCCCTCAGAAACGGGTTTTATAGTTTCCGCGAACAGACTGCCTAACATCACCCTGTTGACCCTGATAGCTACACTGTTGTTCCAAGGGGGGTCACCGACCTATATCCTTAATGAGGACACACAACCCGTAATACTCGCGATCGGAGCATCACACGCAGCCTGCAAAGATGAGTTTTGACGAAACCTTCGATTGCACAGGTGGAGTGTATTTTTATTCTTATACTATCCTTTGTTGTTGTTCTAACATTAACTCGCAAAATCATGCCCGTCGTCACTGGATAGGCTCCAGTCACTCTGGAGGGGAGGAATACCTCTGCGAAAAAGACAAGAACAAAAAACAAAAATGGTACACGCATATATATCATAAAAAATACACCCCAGCTGTGAGATCGAAGATTTTGTCGAAACTCATCTTTGCAAGCTGTGTGTGATACTCTGATCGCGCGTATCACGGGTTGTGTGTCCTTATTAATGATATAGGTCGGCGACTTCTCTTGCAACTGGCAGTGTAGCTGTCAGGGTCAACAGGGTGATGTTATTTAGTCTCTGCGCGGTAACTAGAAGACCCGTTTTTGAGAGGGACAAGATCTGACAGCTGTGGAGGGAAATGCATCAGTATATTAAGTGAATCCTGTAGGTCGAATAACCGGTGAGGGGAGGGCGGAGTTTTTAAGGGCGTGGGGGGGTGGGTTTGATCAAGAGGGAGCGGGGGGGCGGGGGGGGGGAGGGGGGGGGAGGGGGGGGGGGAGGGGGGGGGGGGGGAGGGGGGGGGGGGGGGGGGAGGGGCGGGGGGGAGGGGGGGGGGGGGAGGGGGGGGGGGGAGGGGGGGGGGGAGGGGGGGGGGGAGGGGGGGGGGGGGGAGGGGGGGGGGGGAGGGGGGGGGGGGAGGGGGGGGGGGGAGGGGGGGGGGGGGGGGGGGAGGGGAGGGGGGGAGCGGGGGGGGGGAGGGGGAGGGGGGAGCGGGGGGGGGGGGGGGGAGGGGGGAGGGGGGAGGGGGGGGGGGGAGGGGGGGGGGGGAGGGGGGGGGGGAGGGGGGGGGGAGGGGGGGGGGGAGGGGGGGGGGGGAGGGGGGGGGGAGGGGGGGGAGGGGGGGGGAGGGGGGAGGGGGGGGGGGGAGGGGGGGGTGGGAGGGGGGGGGGGAAGGGGGGGGGGGGGAGGGGGGAAGGGGGGGGTGGGAGGGAGGGGGGGGGGGAAGGGGGGGGGGGGGTAGCTTAATCTGTGGGTGGAAACTATGAATCCTATCCTGTAAGTCGTACAACCATTGAGGAGAGGGCGGAGCGTTCGAGGGGGTGGGGGGGGGCGGGGGGGTGGAGGAGGGGGGGGCAAAGTTTTTTTTTTTCAAAAACGCAGGTATATGTTTAATGGATTATAGATTCGACGTGAAACCGTGTCATGGTTGAGGTGAAACTAGGTGACATTATATCTTACATTCACGTCAAGGCCATCATAGATGGACGATAGTTTAGGTGACGATGATGGGACAAGTAGGACGCTCCACATCTCACTATTTGCTCTACCCTGCCCTACTCTGTCTTGCCTTGTTTTATCTGTCTGTCAGAGTTTAATGTAGAGGAAATAACGCATAAGATGTTGAGTCTATTCAGCGAGCCATGAGGAGAGACCAAACAAGGGCACTGGAACCCATGAGGAGCACGCATCTCAACACCGACCAACCACGCATCCCTTACTCGGTAGGGCTGTGAGTCGGTTTTATTTCACACTGGAACCCATGAGGACCACGCATCTCAACACCGACCAACCACGCATCCCTTACTCGGTAGGGCTGTGAGTCGTTTTTATTTCACCACTAATACTAGTCGCTACTCGGCTTCGCCGATTAGCTGACTTTAGTCAGTAAGTTGGCTGGCGAAGTCAGTCGAGCAAAGCGAGCAAAAGAAAGCCCCCCCCTGGTCGAGGGGGATCCGCTGGAGGTACCCCCGGAGGGTCCACCGGAGGCGCCTCCGGAGGATCCCGCTGAAGGCGCCGCCGGAGGCGAAAAATACGGTATTTTACTTAATTGTACACAATAGATGCACACAAAACGAGAAAAACAACGCATGTAAATCCACCCCGGACTAGAGGAACGTGAAAGCAATTGTTTGAGTCGCTATACTACCTGGCGGAGATACGAGCGAAAAAGCGAACTCGTCACCGAGATAGCGGCGCAATAATTACTCCCAGAAGAAAAGGCCTTGGATCCCTCCGTGATGTTATTCGTTTAGTATTAATGTATCTCCCAACCTTGCACGAAACGCGCGAAGATGACGACCGCAAGTTCTAAACCGTCAATTTAATAGAGCTGTCGATGATTAACGGAACCATCTTCTTGCTCGTGAATGGCTTGACGCGGTCCAGATGTAGGCAATGATGCTCCCCGCATCCTTTCCGCTCGAGGCCACGCCACTGCCTCCGCCTTTTCTACCCGCCCCACGCACCTCATGCTATTTCAGGGCCTCACGATTCCCATTCCTCTTCGTGTCTAGACGCTGCCTCAAATGGATAGGGGACTCGAACCTAACCTCGGCATCGGCGAAATAGTCGTTCGTCTCGCAAAGCTTGCACACGGCTATGCCAGGGAACGAGTCCTTGAGGTATACTATGAAAAAACGTCCACAATGGGTTGTTGGATTTGAGCGGTTTGCTGCGCCTCTGCTTATTATGCTATACGCGGTAGTGCACCGTTTCGGGGTCGCGTGAACTCGTCAAAGTGGTCCGCGGGCCGATAATGGCCACAACATCGTCGACGGCATCGCCGCCTTCAGAGTTGGCATTGGGTGCGCCAGGGCTGACGCCGTCGGCACCGTTGAGAGAGATGGGGCTGTTCCGCCATGTGTGCGCGTGTGTGTGGACCTCCCGCTGTGCGCTGCAGTGTCGCAGGGCGTGTGAGGGGTATCCGCAGCCCGCTGCAATTCACGGTAAAAACTGTACCCCGCTATAAAAAAGTATTCCAACATTTAAAGAAACACAATTAGTCGCAAAGTCGGCACCTCCGTTTCAAGACTGACTATTAGTCCGACTAATAACTAGTCGGCGACTTCTGACGTGCCGACCTTCAGCCCTACTCGGAGTATCGCTGCATTTGGCGTCGTCGGAGCAGTTAACGTGTCGACCTTGGGCTTGCCCGACCTCCTCCCCGGTGCTCTTCTCTCCCCAAGGCAAGCTCTTTCAGCCTAGCATACATAGCTTTGCATTTTACTTTTTCCGTTTTTTTCCAGGTACTTTTTGTTTGGCTTTGCCCGTTACCTCTAAACGTATTTACCTATATCCCCACTTCAAAAGCGTTCCTAGTATAATTTCAAGTGGTTTGTGCCTAAGTTGGGAGTCCTGTCTCTCAGAATGCTCCGCCAGGTAAGCAACACCTTGTGGGAAATTTCGCAGTTGGAACCAACCCTGTGAGCTATGCGCACTCAACTAATTCGAGTGGCCGACTCCGTTGCACCACACCTTACTACTGTATTAGAACCGTGCCGCTTCGGGATAGGGGTACATGCAATAGTTTACCCTACCACCCCCCCCCCCCCCGAGTACGAGTTGCGCGCTTCGGATGAATGCAATAACTCGCCCTTGTTCTCTCTCCTACTTTTAGGTCATCCCGTCGCATTTCTGCTAATAATCTATTTTTGACAGCAGTGCGTGACTGTAATTTTGGTACCCTCGTACTGCAAGAAATTACGGTCGTAGCCAGAAATTACGATCGTATCCGTTTTACCCCGGACAATGATTTTTTGGGCTTTCGCTTTTTAGCTAATCCATGTTTGGGTCTCTGGTTTCTCGGCAAATTTTCAACAGGGACCAGCACGCAGTGTGATGTAACTTTCTTAGCATTGCTTCTGGCCTATCTATGAGATACTCCACCTTTATTGAAAAAGTAGAAATACACTTTAGCTGTGAGAGCAAAGATTTCGTCGAAACTCGTCTTTGCAAGCTGTGTGCGATACTCCGATCGCGCATATTACGGGTTGTGCGTCCTCAATGAGGATTTTTTGTTTCTTTTTTCACACACATTTACTTCCCAGCTTCTGGGCAAGCCGTGGTCACAGGTGTCGTCCCTTCTCCCCCCCGGTTCTTGCCTTCAATGTTTTTCGTGCATAGGGTTCAGCAATCCCATTGCTCGTCGATTTTTCATCGAGTGTTGCTAACTCACGCTCTCGCGCTTTCCGCAAGTCAATTTGTGCACAAGAAAAAGCCCCCACGAATTTATACGAGTATGCACTATGCACTCTGGGAGATTCGAACTCACGAAATTGACCTATTACAATACCAGGCTCGAGGATACCCTGATACGCCACCGGGGCGACCGGTCAAAATAGGTTTACCACTCCCTTTGCAACTGCAGTGTAGGTATCAGGGTCAACAGGGTGATGTCAGTCAGTCTGTGCGCGGAAACTATAAAACCCGATTTTGAGGGGGACAAAATCTGACAGCTGCAAAAGGACATGCATCAGTTTATCAAGTGAATCCTGTAGGTCGAATAACCGGTGAGGAGAGGGCGGAGTTTTTAAGGGCGTGGGGGCCTGGGTTTGATCAAGAGGGAGCGGGGGGGAGGGAGGGGGGGTTGGGGGGACGGGCGGGGTAGCTCAATCTGTGCGTGGAAACTATAAATCCTATCCTGTAAGTCGTACAACGAGTGAGGAGAGGGCGGAGCGTTCTAGGGGGTGGAGGGGAGGGGGGGGGGAAAGGGGGGGGGAAGGGGGGGGGGAGGGGGGGCGGGGGGGGGAGCTAAAGGTTTTTTTTTTAACCTTCATGTGTATTCGCACAGAGGACGGCTGATCTACTCGTATAGGCCCACCACCAACGGTGCGCGACGCCTAGCTGTACTACTGCTGTGTTGACTCGTTCAGCCAGCAGTAGTGCAGGTCGCGACTTCTGATAGTGTTTTTTTTGGTAATCTTCTATCTGGCTTTGACGAAACTTTTGAAACATTTCGTCTTACCTTGCTGGAACTTTTGAAGCATTCGTATGTGAGATGGACACCCGTAGGTACCATATTCCTCGCCTTGCTTCCTCTTCGTATCTTGTATTTACTTGCTTTTCTTGTCTTTTTCTTCTCTTCTTTTCTTTCATTTTTCGTTTTGTTTCGCTTTCTTCCCATTGCTTCCCTTCCCTTTATCTTCTTTTCTTTTATTTGTTTCTTTTCTCCAATTGACTTACGCCTGTCGTGCGTATGCGTAGTGATAGATACTACGTGTAATATATACGTGGTAGTCTTCCTTGAATCGGAATAGTCGGTTTCTCCAGGCGTGAGTAATGAGACGTATGCACCGGCATGGACCTGGCACATCGTAGACTGACTCCCGATTTCGCTTGCATTTGTCTCTGGTGGAGGCATGAATTGCGTCAGCTGTGATATATGAGGGTACCACCTTGGGTTGTTTGTGTTTTTCCCTGGGGTATTCCTCAGCTCCAGAGTGACTGGAGCCTGTCCTGTGACCACGGACTTGATAATATCCGAGTTAATGTGAGAACAACAACAACAACCATACGAGTCTCAGGACCAAACCTAAATCAGACTAAGTACCAAGCGTCCTTGTGTGCTGTTGTTGGTGTTGTCTCACTTTGCTATGACATACTACACGCACTCTCCTAGACACCAGTACCCCACCCGTGGTATCTGTTTTGTTTTTCCTCATGCACGCTTTTCCTTTGGGCATCGCAGCTGCGAATTATACACTCTGGTATCGAATACGGCACAACACGTGTCCTTAGTGCCTTATCTTTGTTGGCAGGTTTAGTCGTACATATCCATGTGACACGTTGTTGTTGTTGTTTTCTCACATTAACTCTTGTCAAAAATCTAGAGTCCGTGGTCACACGAAGGTGCGGGAGCCCTAGGAAGATCCGAAAAACCAAGTGAAATCAAATTCGTCCGGGAAATACTACTACGCTTTCACGCCTAAAAACGTTTGTTGGACGTACTCACTCCATTGTCAGATTGCAAACAAGAATCCGTCGAAAGGATGGATCGGAGAATTTTGGGGGTTTCGTATATGTGTGGGATGGATCTCCACAACGGGATTTTGTGTTGTGGGTTTTTATGTGCCCGAATAATATCACTCTATTTTTCGACTCTATTTTTGCCTCTACCTTGTGTCTTCTCTGTGTCTCTTCTACGGCTACCACGCCAAGGGCTACCACGCCCCATCTATATTGCAAGGGCTATCACGCCTTCACCACTGCACGGCTACCACGCCTGTGTATTTACATCCCGGCTATCACGCCACAGCTCCGAGTTCCATTTCCGGGTTATCACACCTGAGCTATCACGCTTCACCACACACGTAAATCGGGTTATCACACCCGCCTTAGTTAGTAGTTCGTAGTCTACCGATCACCGGCTATTACGCCACCTTTCTCCTCCACCTACACCACCACCGGGGCGCCACACGTACCAACCTACTCCACACACTAGCGTCAACGATCTTCAACGAACGAGTGGGTTGTGCGTTGCTAAGCGCCAATGAGGAGAACCGACACAAGACCTTCGTCGGGGGAAAGGTTGAGCACCCCTCCCGGCGGAGTAGGCAACGGGGGAGAGGGACGCGAGTCCTCCTCCGCCAATGCACAACACCATGGAGGAGACGGACGCGAGTCCTTCCCCGCCAATGAACAACACCATGAAACAACAGCAGCGGCAGCTTTATCAGCAACTTCATCGAACACGATCGCGGACCTAGCCAACGCCCTTCGCCAAGTACTGCAAATGACCAACGAGAGAGGGCCAACCGGCCCAACAGCAGGCACGTACGAGTCTAGACCCATAGAAATTCGTCAGAAAAATGAAATGCTTGCTTGGTCTGGAAAGTTTGAGAGCGGGCAAAGTGTTGGATCAGCTTTCCGTGTTTTCCGAGGTTCTGTTCTTTCCTGGGTCTCGGCTGAAGGGTCGGTGGAGGTATTGAGGGGAGAATCGATACCAGTGGGGGTTCCGGATGTAGACCTGTCACGACTCAGGAGTTACTTTGGGAAGGAGAGAGTAGATAAGTCGCTCAAGCTATGGTCACACCTTATCGCAAAAATCACAGCCCAACCAGTCCAAGAAATTATTTTTGCTGCGGGGTCACCCCAAGAAGCGTGGAGGGTGTTTGAGTCTCACTACGCTGTCAAAAGTGAACATGAGAGGGAGATAGTAGAGGATGAATGGAACGAACTGAGGCAGAAGGAGGGAGAGAACATCATGTCATTTTATGGTAGGGCAAAGGCCATAAGGATGAAGCTAGAATCATACGGAGATAAGCGACCAGACGCATCTATGTGCGAACATATTGCCCGTAGAATACTACCATCTTTTAAGCTCTGTAGTGACCGCGTGCTTCTCCTTCCCGATCTTTCGAGTCGTACCATGGAAGATTTGCTCAGGAGAGCTGCTCACGAGCTGGAGCGCAATGGGAGATCAGGAGAAGAGAGAGAGGAGACAAAGCATGCCCTGACCGCAGCCGGCGTAGGTCGCGGCGACCGGGGTGGGAGGAATGCTGGTGATCGGGGGTATGGGGAGCGCGACCGAACGTACACCTACTGCGCGCATCACGGCGAGGGGCAAGGCCACAACACCCCCGAATGCATCGTCATGCGTCGAGAATTCGACAGATACTACGGTGATTTCCACGAATACCTGCAGTCGCGGGGACTCGGGCCGTACGCCGGACGCGGAGGAGGGCGCGGGGCGGAAGGTAAATATCGACAGCAACCGTACTCAAACGACTCGGGTGCGCGTTGGAGTCGGGGCCACCCGCCGGAGCAGCAGAGAACGCCGCCGCCAGGACACGGACCCGGGCCTGGGGGGTATGCGAACACCTACCATCAACCGTACCCCAACGACTCGGGTGCGCGTTGGAGTCGGGGCCACCCGCCGGAGCAGCAGAGAACGCCGCCGCCAGGACACGGACCCGGGCCTGGCGGATATGCTAACACCTTCCCCGGAGGACGTGGTCACGACCGCCATCATCGTTCCGGCGGGCGCGGCCGAGGCAGGGGCGAGGGCTTCGGACAGGTGCCACCATCTAATTTTCCGTCTAATTAGCCGACGAATTTTGCGCCTAATTTACCGCCTGGAAAAATCCCCAATGCACCGCGTCACGCATTTGCGGCCGATTATCCCTACGAAAACGAATACATGGAATACTCGGGGTGGGGGGAACCAGCGGGGCACTGGTCATCACCACCATCGACAGCGGAGTTGGGGACTCCCGAGCAGCAGCAACAGCACCAACAACACCAAGAACAGCAAGAGGGCACGCCTCCTGCCACGTCTACCTCTGCTACTGCAACTCTCTCTTCTCCGGCTCCCGGCGCAGCTCAAGCCAGCGGAGCTCCTCTGCAGCTTTTCATCGCACGTAGTGTGCAAATAGGCAAGTCTGAGTCTGGTGATTCTGTTGCTGTAGATCGTGATGGTGTGGTGCGTGGTAGCGTTGTAGGACGTGTTGAGCCAGCGTTGATTACACGTGTTGCTAGCGCCCTTCGGTGTACCCCGGGGCAACCTAGGCCGTATGGTAGCGAGGAATGGGATGCGGACTCGGGAGCTAGTGCGATGATGTCCAACAACATAGAGGGCATGTACAACATTCGCTACCCTACAGACCAATACATACTGGTTGGCGATTCAGGGTTGATTAGAGTCGAGGCAATCGGGGACGTCAATTAGTGTTTCACCAGCTAGATGAACACGGAAACCCGGAGGGCGTTGTGGCGTGTGTGCAAGATGTGATATATACTCCGTGGCTTGGCTTTAACCTTTTCTCGATTTGGAAGGTGGCTCACAAAAACTCCTGTTCTGTAAACCCCACTGGTACGCAAGCGGGAAGGCTCCGCTTCATTCGGGGATCGGCGAACGACTCCCTCTACGCCACCCGACTACCCCCTTCTCCGTTGCCAGTGGATGTAGCGAATAAGAGTGCCCCCGAGTCTTCCGCTTGCAACCCACCGATGCCAGTTGACGCAGTTGGTCCAGTTGGTGCTTCGCGTGAGAGTGCATTCGTGTCTGCTGCCTGCATATCCCCCCCGGTTCCTCTTAGTGAAAACAACCTCGTACAACCTTCGAGCGTTGTGATGGCTTCTCCCATGGAGTTGGAGCTTGAGCTTGAGACTGCTTTATCCCACCCCACTCCGTGTGATTCATGTACGGCATGGATTTATCGACCCCAGAGCATTTCTGACGAGAAGACTGAGGCGTATGCCGTAGAATGGGACATTTTCGACCGTATGATGCAGGATAGAGAGAGTGAAGAGTGTGCACTTGCCATTTTGGGCCCCGGGAAAAACCCTCTCCATGTTGGAAACGATCGCAAGCGAGTCGATATTAACGTGTTCCATGACCGCGCCGGCCACCTGTCCGAACCTATTTTGAGGGAATCTGCTCGGCAGCGAGGGATCACCCTCACCGGACGGATGGAACCCTGCACTACGTGTATATCGGCGAGGGGGACGAGAGCGGGCGTGCCGAAGCGAAGCGAGGGACGAGCGGGGAAGGCGCCTGGCGATCTCCTACATATCGACATGTGCGGGCCATACACCACCACCATAGGCGGCAACCACTACATGTTCTATGCTGTCGATGCTGCAACGGGCTACATCGCGAACTACGCCCTGCGTCGCAAGTCTGACGCCGTGGCCGTCTTCCGGCGGTGTATCGTCGACCTAGCCCACAAAGCGGGGACGAGGATACGGAGTGTCCGTGGCGACTGCGACTCGCTCTGGACCAGCAAGGACTTCCGTGACTTCTGCTCCATCATGGGAATTGCCGTGCCGTACTCCCCCCCCGGAGCGCAGCAATACAATGGGGTAGTGGAGAATGCAATCCAGCGTTGCAACAAAATCGCCATGGCATCTCGCCGCGCCGCGGAGCGACGCTTGGGGCCGGGGGGGTTCTCGTGTGTTCGCGGCCTGGATGCTCCCGGGGACAAGCTCTGGGCGGAATCGGCGAAGGATGCCGCGCAGAAGCTCAACCAGGCTGCTTCCCCTTCAAATCTCGGTCGCGCGTCGCCGCAGGAGCTGTTCACCGGCAAGAAGGGTGCTTTCTTGGTGGTGCCGTTTTTTCAGTACGGACCCAGGCTACGGTAGGGGGGGTCCCCTTTTGGACCATTTTTTGCAGTGGCTAGGGGTCACTCGCGCGAGTAACCCTTTTGTTCTTCTGCGTTCTTACGTTTTCTTCATGTTTTACATTGACGACATCAATCCGCAATGCAAACGCGATCAAAGCTGCGATAAAACAGCTGCCTAAACCATTATCATCCGTGGGGGATAGAGCCACTCGTGCGACTGGCTCAAACACACCACTGAAAACGGGGGTACCCCCCCTACCGTAGCCTTGGTCTACGGTTTCATGTACCGGGAGAGGAGGTCGAAGCTGGACGACAAGGCCGTGCCGTGCTACTTTCTAAACGCGGGCGACAACCACGCCGACTGCTGTGTGAAGGTACTCAGGGATGACACAGGGCGCGTATGCTACTCTAGCAACGTTACATGGGCGCCGCTGCCACAGTCGGGGGGGGGGGGGGGGTTCAGTACTGCCCCTTCCGCGCCAGCACCGCCCACGCCGCCGGGGGTGTCATTTGAGATTGCCTCGACGCCGCCCGCCACTGCCGGTCCGCTGCCCGCGCACTCACCCAGCGCTCACACCTCGCCGCCACCCGGACCGACTGCTATGCCGCCCTCCGCTGCCGGTCCGCCGCCCGCGCACTCACCCAGCGCTCACACCTCGCCACCGCCCGGACCGACTGCTATGCCGCCCGCCGCTGCCGGTCCGCTGCCCGCGCACTCACCCAGCGCTCACACCTCGCCGCCACCAGGACCGACTGCTATGCCGCCCGCCGCTGCCGGTCCGCTGCCCGCGCACTCACCCAGCGCTCACACCTCGCCGCCACCCGGACCGACTGCGATGCCGCCCTCCGCTGCCGGTCCGCCGCCCGCGCACTCACCCAGCGCTCACACCTCGCCGCCGCCCGGACCGACTGCTATGCCGCCCGCCACTGCCGGTCCGCTGCCCGCGCACTCACCCAGCGCTCACACCTCGCCGCCACCCGGACCGACTGCTATGCCGCCCGTCGCTGCCGGTCCGGCGCCCGCGCACTCACCCAGCGCTCACACCACTTGCTCGAAACCGCCTGCTACTGCAGGTACACCGCCTGCAGCAGCCACCTGGCCGCCACCACCGCTGCGATCGTCATCACCGCCGTCCGCGCACTCACCCAGCGCTCACACCTCGCCGCCGCCCGGACCGGCTGCTATTTCGCCCGCTGTTGCCGGTCCGCCGCCTGCGCACTTGCCCAGCGCTCTCACACCGCCTGCCGCATGTTCGCCGATGCCGGAGTGGTCTCCCTCTTCCATCGAGGACGCCGGCTCGACGACAGCGTCATCACCATCACCGGCGGCGACACCGGCCCCGCGGACGTACAGAAGGAGGCAGCCGCCGCCGGTCGCCGCAGAATATTCTTCGCCGCTCACCCCACATGCAACGAGGATGCTGGGCGAGAGGGGCGACGAGCGCGTGCCGGGAAGGACCAGGTCGGAGGGCCGTCAGCTTTCGGGCGTGCCGGAAGAAGCGGTCTCTACGCCGCTGCCGGAGGCGACGTCGTTCGACCACGGGGTAGGACTCCTGTCTCATGCGGGGGAGGATGTGCTGCTGTCGCTGCTGGCCAACCGGCGGGCCCTAAACGCGAAACGGATGCTCCTGCAGGGGCACGGATCTGGTGAGCTGGGGGGCGGAGGCAAGCAGCATGCGGGGTCGGGGGGCGTGGAGGAGAGCAAAGGTGCGCCGCCATACGACACCACGGGCGGGGGGGGGAGCGGGGGTAACTATTGGTCGCTTGGGCCGTCGGGACGGGGAGTGCCGCTCGGCCTTGTGTCGCGACTCGGCACGCGGGAGGATGTCGACGCAGCTCTTCGCGAGATGCGCCCCTCTCACCTGCGGCCCGACATGCTCCTCTGCCACGCCAAGGACCTCCGCGTACCAAAGACGTTCAGGGAGGCGCGTGACGGTGAGCATGGCGCACAGTTCATGGACGCGGCTAAGCGTGAAGTGTTCGGTTTGCTTGAAGCAGGCACATTTGAAATTGTTGACGAGTAGCAACGAATAGACAACGTGATCAGTAGCAAGCTCATTTTTGATTGGAAGGTTGATCAATTTGGTTGGCCTACGAAAGCGAAGGCGAGACTTGTAGCTAGGGGTGACCTGCAGAGAGAGTACATTGAATTTGGAGATTTGTACGCGCCTACTGTTGCTTCGTCCAGTGTCCGTTTGTTGGCTGCGTTGGCGTGTGAACATGACCTAGAGTTGTGCCATTTCGATATAGACCAGGCTTTTGTGAGGGCAGATCTTGCCGAGGATGTCTATATGCGATTGCCAGAAGGGTGTGGTTCATTGACAGGGAAGGTTGTGAAGCTGAGCAAGAGTCTTTATGGTTTGAGACAGGCGTCCAGACAGTGGTATGCATTACTGAGGAAATGTCTTTTGGATTTGGGGGTTGTGCAATGCTTGGCCGATTCGTGTGTTTTTCGTTTGGTTGAAGGGGGGGAAGTAGTGATGCACCTAGTGGTGCATGTTGATGATATTTTTGCCGTGGGAAAGAAGGAAAGGTGTGATCAGTTCGGGAAGGATCTCGGACGTCTTGTTCCAGTTAAGTCATTGGGCGAGCTCAAGTGGTACTCGGGGTGCTATTACGAGAGAGGCAGGGAGGCAGGGAGGTTGACTATTTCGCAACAGACGTACACGGAAGAATTGGGAGAGAAATATGGTGTGGAATGGGGCAACGCTATTCCGATTCCTACAACTTGGAGGCTTTGGGATTTTGATGTTGACGAGCCAAATGTTCTGTTTCCTTTCCGAGAGTTGATCGGTGCGCTTTTGTGGATTGCCTTGTTGACCAGGCCGGATATCGCGAATTCAGTGAGGGCAGTAGCAAGGTATTGCAGTGCGCCGAAGCTGATCCACTGGAAAGCGGCACGTAGTATACTAGGGTATGCAATGAGGACGAGTTCTTTTGGGATCTCCTTTCAGAAGGGGACGTTGACGGGGATTAGTTTGATTTCGTTCGCAGATGCCGACTATGCTTCGCGCAGTACGGACAGGAGAAGCGTGTCCGGGGGGGTAGTGATGTGTGCGGGGGGGGCTGTTTCGTGGTACTCCAAGACGCAGAAGTGTGTGACTCTCTCGACTACTCAGGCGGAGTATGTGGTTATGTCGGACATGGGGAAGGATATTTTATTTTTGAGGCAGGTTTGGTGTTTTATGTTGCCGAAGGCAAGGATGCCGTGTATTGCCATGTATTAGGATAACGAGGGTGCCATCCAAATCGCAAAGCACCCGATTTCGAACTCGAACTCGAAGCACATTGACGTGAGGCATCACTTTTTGAGGGAACTGGTAGAAAGGAAGGAGGTCGAAATTATCCACGTAGCGTCGCAGTACCAGCATGCTGACTTCCTCACCAAGGCGTTACCTGAGAGGGAGTTTGAATTTCACCGGGGGATAGTGATGAATTTGACGTGATTTCTCTCTCGGATTGTGTTTGATTTTCTGACTTCCTATTTCTTACATGTTTCTTTGTTTTATTTTCTGATGTATCTTTATGAGGGTTCAAGGACTTGCATTCAAATTGATCGATGGAAAATACTGAATAGTGTTTGAGTTTTAATGGTCATGGATGTGATGAGAACGGATTTGAGTGTTTTTGCAAATGCAACATTTTTTTGTTTTCTGGACTTGAGTAAAGAAAAACTCTGCAGTATTTTGGTATCTGGGAATGTACGTTTTAAAAAGGTAGTCTGGATAAATCATGACAATGTTGCGAGTAGGGGGGCTGTTGGACGTACTCATTCTATTGTCAGATTGCTAACAAGAATCCGTCAAAAAGATGGATCGGAGAATTTTGGGGGTTTCGTATATGTGTGGGATGGATCTCCACAACGGGATTTTGTGTTGTGGGTTTTTATGTGCCCGAATAATATCACTCTATTTTTCGACTCTATTTTTGCCTCTACCTTGTGTCTTCTCTGTGTCTCTTCTACGGCTACCACGCCAAGGGCTACCACGCCCCATCTATATTGCAAGGGCTATCACGCCTTCACCACTACACGGCTGCCACGCCTGTGTATTTACATCCCGGCTATCACGCCACAGCTCCGAGTTCCATTTCCGGGTTATCACACCTGAGCTATCACGCTTCACCACACACGTAAATCGGGTTATCACACCCGCCTTAGTTAGTAGTTCGTAGTCTACCGATCACCGGCTATCACGCCACCTTTCTCCTCCACCTACACCACCACCGGGGCGTCACACGTACCAACCTACTCCACAACGTTGTTGTTGTTGTTGTTGTTGTTGTTGTTGTTGTTGTTGTTGTTGTTGTTGTTGTTGTTGTTGTTGTTGTTGTTGTTGTTGTTGTTGTTGTTGTTGTTGTTGTTGTTGTTGTTGTTGTTGTTGTTGTTGTTGTTGTTGTTGTTGTTGTTGTTGTTGTTGTTGTTGTTGTTGTTGTTGTTGTTGTTGTTGTTGTTGTTGTTGTTGTTGTTGTTGTTGTTGTTTTCTCACATTAACTCTTGTCAAAACCTAACCCTAAAACCGTATGTGGTGCCGACACCATGAGAACGCTCTGCGACCCCCTGAACGTTTGTATGGGTCCCAACCAACTACGAGCTGGGCCAGCCTAAAAAACAATATTCAATCCGAAGGTCGTATCTCGCGAACCACTGCAAATTAGACAGAACTAAAGACACCGCTCTAATTGGCTAATCATCGTGCGTAGGCAGCGCCACGTGGCCGGGCTCCCGTTAAATGGTACGTACGTGCAAGGTTTTTCAGGTTTGCACGTAAATTCGATAGCGATTTATGTATTGCGGCTCCCTATGTCCAGGTCCGCACAAAACGACGGTTACGCCGCCCAGACCAAACCGACCCCAGACACGACCCTAACCCTAACCCTAACCCTAACCCTAACCCTAACCCCAACCCAACCCTTTGGGAGGCTCTCGGTCTGCTGTCGAGGTCGGCAGGGGCTGTGCTGAATTTACGTGCAATTCTAAAAACGTTGCACGTACGTGCAATTATACGCCTGGTGCACGTACGTGGCCACGTGCTTGGGGGTCATTCAACAAAATGATCAGGGGGTCTTGAAATATACTTGTATTTAGTGCCAATAAATGGGTTTTGGAACCGTTTTATGCGGAGGAATAACGGGGACGATTTTTTTTTTCTCCAAGCTGTCAGCGGCAGCCTGCAGCACTCTGCTGCTGCTGTAAGACACCCTGCGAGTCGCACCACTCGCGACGACATGGCGTCAAGCTCCAGTGGTGCTCCGGACTGAGAGAAGACCTCGGAGCCTAGGGTCGACATCGATCGGTGGGTGGGGAAATGGAGGCTGAGGATGAATTACACGGCAAGCTGAAAAAAAGCATCGCGTGAAATCATCGAATGTCAGCACTCGCGAGGAGGTGGAAGCAATGGCAACTTGGTGGCGGTTTGGTTGGGAACAGGGGAACAAAGGCAAGGAGACCAACCCACTCACACAGGTCAACCCACCCACACCTCCGGACCAACAGCAAAGCTCAGACTCCCCGCCTACAGCAGAAGCCATGGCTACTCGTACGACTCTTTCGCAAGGCGAGCTCCATTCCGTGCCGTGTTTTTTTGTTCCATTTTGTGTTGAATTTTAATTGCGCGGCGTGCTGTTTGCGAATGGTCGACGTCGTCCCTGTTGTCTCGCAAAGCTTGCACTGTCTGGCAAGATGTCTGCGTGCAGCATTGCGTCGGTACGGTAGTGGGGATCTCCGCATACGTTTTTTGTTGTTGCTGCACTGCTGTTTTTGAACTCGTCCGAGAATGGTATCGGTCGTACCGCTGTTTGTGTGATACATCTGCGACAGACACTGCTGTGGTTGGTGGTACACGTACCTTCTGCTCTAACGAGCATGTGGCGACCACGTACCGATATGCCGGATGTATCTTCGCCCGGACAAGCGTTGCGAGTATTCAGTGTGGCACTACGATGTGTGTACGTATCTTAGGCGCACATCGTTAGAGCAGAAGGTACGAGTACCACCAACCGCAGTGTCTGTCGCAGATGTATCACACAAACAGCGGTACGACCGATACCATTCTCGGACGAGTTCAAAAACAGCAGTGTGTGGATACCAGTCCCTATTCCCTAGATTATACCGCCTCCTTATCACTAAAATCTTTCAAGATCATCCTGGCTCCTCGAGGCAGACGCTGAGGTGTTTCCTCATCGTTGACCCTCGAGCGTGCGGTTGCGCACATAACCCACCTCGGTGTGTCTCCACACCTCCATCAGAGAAAGAGAAAACCTGCGAAGGGACTACCGTCCCACAAGTGCAGCAGCAACAAAAAACGTATGCGGGGATCCCCACTACCGTACCGACGCAAAGCTGCACGCAGACATCTTGCCAGACAGTGCAAGCTTTGCGGGACAACAGGGACGACGTGGACCAGCCGTAAACAGCACGCGGCGCAATTAAAATTCAACACAAAATGGAACAAAAAAACACACGGCACGGAATGGAGCTCGCCTTGCGAAAGAGTCGTACGAGTAGCCATGTTGGATTAAACCGGTTATGCGAAGAAAAATAATGTGCTCCGAGCAGCCCAGTCTCAGGCCGCGAGCTTCACTGCAACACACAGTGTGAAGAAGATGGTATATAGATGTCTTTATTAGTTGGTCCCGGATGCTGATAAGAGGGAAAGAGATGGAGTGAGGCGAGTGGGCGAAGCCATCTCGCTCAACACCAGGCAATATTCTCAAAGCCTCCAAATTCCCAAGTACTACAGGTACTCCGTTCTCATATTTCCACGTATTCCTAGATTGGTTCCAGGAACAGTCTACAATGACCTCCAGGGCTATTCCACGTGTCCTTCCCATGTTATTATATTCCGCAATACATCGTCGGGTAATCCCACAATATCCCGTCGGACAATCCTCCGTGACCATCGTTGTTCCTACTTTGTTGGTTGAGGCAAGCTATATCGAACACCCTCCCTGGCGCTGGATCACCTAACAAGCCTGCAACAACGCTGGCAACTCCCAAAAGCAATTTACGACGGAAAACTTATATCCCCAACAAAAAGTCACGGTGTTTCTCAAAACTCTCCCAAGCAATGGCCTTGGTGAGAATGTCCGCATGCTGATCCTCCGTCCTTAAGTACTTGACGCATAAGTCTCCTTTTCCCACCAACTCGCGCAGGAAGTGGTACCTCACATCGATGTGCTTGCTGTTTGACGAACTCAGTGGGTTTTTGGCCAAGTCAATCGCCCCTTTGTTGTCTTTAAACACTCCAATGCTCGGTGATCCAAGACTAGGCATCAAGAAAACCAAGACTCCTCGCACGTACAGGGCCTCCTTCACCCCGTCGGCCATCGCTACGTACTCGGCCTCAGTGGTGGAGAGCGCAACGCATTTCTGCGTCCTAGAAAACCAGAATACGAGCGTTCTTCCGCAGCAAACAGCTACACCAGATACCGAGCGCCTGTCCTCGGCCTTGTGGGCGTAGTCTGCGTCTACGTACGTCTCCAGGTCGTATTCCAACTGTACATCCCCCAATGTATTCTCTTTCCTGAAAGTCAAGCCCAAGTGGGCCGCTCAAGTACTCGAGAACCTTCCTAGCAGCCTTCACGTGTACTTCCTTAGGATCGTGCGAGAACCGCGCAATTGCTCGCACTGCGTTGGAGATGTCAGGTTTCGTCTGGTTCGCAATCCACATCAAACTCCCCACAATTTCACGGAAATTCGCGTCCACCACAGGTTCCTCATCACTCACGTACCTGAGGTCCAACGATGGTGAAGCGGGGATGGGGCTGGTCTTAGTGATACCGAAACGGTCGACAACGTTTCGGATGAACTGAGTCTGCGAAATCTCCAGGGTTCCCTTCTCATGATCCCTCCTGTACTCGCTACCCATGTACCACGTAACCTCGCCCAGATGTTTTGTACGAAATATCTTATTGAGATCAGCTACTACCGAATCAGTCACCTCTATGGTCGCTGCGATCTTGATGTCGTCCACGTGGACCACCAGCATCGCCACAACCGCGTCAATCAACATTAGCCGAAACACGCACGGGTCTACCAAGCACTGCTCAAACCCACACTCTACTAAGGTTGACGACAGTAGCTTGCACCATGAGCGGCCACTCTGCTTCAGCCCGTAAAGGGCTTTGTTGAGTAGGACTACCTTACCCGACATCTCGCCACAACCGCGAGGAAGTCTCAAGAAAATCTCGGTATCCAACTCTGCCTGAACAAAGGCCTGGTCAACGTCCAAGTGTCTCAGGTCCCAATCAAGCTTGCACGCCATTGCTGCAATGGGTCTGTTAGACGTGGTCAAGGCAGTGGGGACAAAAGTCTTGAAGTAGTCTACTCCCTTTGCCTGGCTATAGCCCTCAGCTACCAACCGTGCCTTAGCTCTATCAATCATGCCGTGCGCATCGCTTTTCCACTTCAAAAGCCACTTTGACTCTACGATATTGCTACTCGCGGGGATTTCAGAAACCTGCACAAGCGTTCCAGCAGCTTCGAGTCCATCAAACTCCGATCTCATCGCGTCCATCCAAACGTCCGAATGCTTTGACATACGAGCTGCGGTGTATGACGTTGGTTCCGGTTCCGCCTCTTTGACAAGGCAATCCGGCAACTTCGTCTTCTCACACTCTGCTTCATTCGCCGCCAGTAGCGCCTGGAACACACGGCCTCCTTCACAGGGCCCGATCGCACTAATCAGTCCTGCTGCCGCTTCCCGATTGAGCGCCCTGGTCTGCGCTCTCGTACGTCCCTCCCGAATCTCTTCACCATCGCCCGGTCCTGACATGTGCGCTCCAAGTTGGCGTGCAGCAGTCCAGACCGCCGTGGGGGTCGGAGTTTCATCTTCAGAGGCTGACGCGTCGCTTCCATCCTGAGACGAAGAGTCGCTGTCAGATAAATCGCTGCTGACCGCTGATGTATCGTTCGGCTCCACATCTTCGGCGCGAAACACGTCGCCAGCTTGCGGTATCGGAGACACCGCTTGCGTCATTGGGGACACCGCACGGAGTTGGTGAGGAATTCCCCTCCCCAAAACCGGCAGTGGAGTCGTCGGGGCGGAGCCAAAGTCCTCCGTCCCTCCCAGCTCTGGCGCATCTTCTAGCTCCAGCGCGCCTCCCTGTTCCGGTACCTCCGACAGCTGGGATATTACCGCTCCCTCATCAAGCGGTGCCTCCCAGGTCACATCTCGAGTCTCCACCACCCTGTTTCCCCGCGTGAGCATTCGCAAAGAGTCACTTGGGTGATCGATGCCCGGCCCGAGGTAAAAGCAGCTCTCGGCCCGGGGTGGCGACTTAGACGGTCGGTTCCAGCGGCAGTACGCTGGGCGAAGGAACGGATGTGGCGGGGCAGGTGCGGCAGCTCCATGCCACATTCCATGCGGAGACTTGTTGCCGGGGTTGGCAGTGGTTGCGGTGTGGTTCAAGGCGTCACAAGACCAGTGCACCGCTTCCGCCCACAGGGATTCGGTCGGCGGTAGTTGAACGAGCGGGAAAATGATAGGAGCTTGGACGCACGCAGCAAGCGCTGCATTTTGAATGATGCCTAGCGCTCTCTCGACAACACCGTTCTTCTTTGGGCTGTCTGCGTTGGTGAATTCCTGCTTGATGCAAAACTGTTTGCACACCTCTCCAAACTCCCAACTAAAGAATTCCCCACCGTTATCAGACCTTACAATCTCAACCTTCGAGAGGACACCGTCGGCGCTCACATCAGCCAAAATCTTCCTAAACGCGTCTGCTGCATCCGACTTGTGCTTCAGAAATTTACTCACGCGTAGCGAGAGAAGTCATCCTTCACTAACATGACACACCTCTTACCCAACAGAGAAGGGGTTATCTTAGGGCCACTTAGATCAACAAAGACCGGTCCCAACTTCTCTGGTGCGCGCGACTTAGTGCTGCTGGGGATTGGTTTGCGGTAACCTTTCGCCATAGAACAGCCAGTACAGGGTCTTAGCGTAACAGTTTTACGCCAAGTGCCTTTGCGGTCTCTCTCAGGAGTATTGTTTAGAGTGGCCATGCAGTGGAAGATGTTGATATCTACAGTAGTCTCAGCAGAAGCAGCGCTACCGGGGGCAAGCACGGGAAACGCCAGGGGAAAATCCCAACCAGTCTCCACACGGTTCTCAGCGGGGTTGGGGTTCAATAGGGGAACCGGCACATAGCATTTGTCTGGCTCTATCCTGCAAGCGAAGTTGGAGTAACTAGATCCATCACCCTCGAATCTCAACCGCCCATCGAAAAGAGAAATGCACAAGCCCTCATCCTCGGTCATCAATTCTACTCCCTGCTTATGCGCGGCCATTAGCGAAAACAAATTGAACGCCAAGTCCGGCATGTAAGCCACATCTAACAGTTTAACAGCTAGATCTCCGGGGAAGACTACAGTCAGCGTGCCATACCCCACGACGTCGATCAGGTGGTTGTCACCGATCCTAACATTGTCGTCGCACAGCCGTACGTCACTCAACAGGTCAGCTGAATGAGTCATGTGAAATGGAGCACCACTGTCTGCTATCCATTTCTCAGCTAAGCTCTCCGTTATGCTCTCACTACCTTCCTCAGCACACGAGTCATCACTGCGGCTAAACAGGAATTCGCAAGACAGCACACAGTCTCACCGCTGTTGTTCTGTCCCTGTGCACCTTCGCCAGACGTCCTCTCCGAAGCCGGGGTGACACGAGCCTTGCACTGGTACCACATGTACCCGGGTTCCAAGCAACGGATTCACATACCCTTCACCTTATCAAACTCTGATTGGGGGATGGTCTGCTTGGGGGTGGGGAGGCTGCTGCCACCTTCGTTACCCTGGCTAGAATCAGCATTCGCTGATCCCTTGTTTCGCGACCTAACATTGTTACGGTTGGATCCGCGACCACCTCTACGGCTACCTCCACGCCCACCTCCGCGGCCACCTCGGGCAGCACCATTCGAAAACAGTGCCTGACCCACGTTCTTTCCCTTTGACACGGGAAGTCGCAGGTGCCTCTGTCTGACAATGTTCTCTATCTCTGCTCGGGTGATTTCATCGTGGTACAAGAGCGCGCGTTGTTCCATCTCGTAGTCAGCTGTAAGTACTCGTACCAGCTTCCGGTTCACATCTCCTTCTGATTTCGGCACACCAAGCGAAGCAAGAGTACCAACAATCTTGTCTACACGACTGAAGAATTTCATGGGCTCCTTACCCTTCTCCATTTGTACTGCATCAAACGCGTCCGACCATTTGACCTGTGTAGCAACTGATTTCGGAAGAAACCAATCCCGAAGCATTCTCCAAGCACCGCTTGGCGATTGCCTGGCAAACACTCTGTCTAATATGTCAGTACCAGTCATGCGTTCAGTCAGACATATCCATGCAACCCGCGCATTCTCGATGTGTGGACGGGTCAAACCTTGCGAAATAAAGTATTGCGTGTCTTTGGTTGTGTCACCTACAGCTACCTCTATGTCTGTAAGCATAGAACCCAAACACCCACTCATCGATACGAACGCTTCAAACCGCGTACTCCATACAGGGAATTCCTCAGGCTTGCCACTGAATTTGAGGACTGCCTGCTTTATGCTACTAAATTCGCGAGGGCCTACTTTTACACCTGAACTCTCAACGAATCCGTCATGTCTATTCTCGTCTACGTGTACACCACCAGGGGCTGGCAAGTTCCCACCAGTTATGACTCTATCTTGGCGTTCCCTGCCAGGGTTGGACTGGGCCTCTCCACGGTCCCGGTCGCTGGCATCCGCTCTTCCAGTCGATCTTGTCGGAATACCAATGATCTCAGCAAGACCATCACTTCTTCTTGTGAGCCGGCCTCCTCTTGGTCATGCTCACTTCCAGGCATTGTTCTCGGATTCAAATATTGAAACCACGTTAACGTGTTGGATTAAACCGGTTATGCGAAGAATAATAATGTGCTCCCAGCAGCCCAGTCTCAGGCCGCGAGCTTCACTGCAACACACAGTGTGAAGAAGATGGTATATAGATGTCTTTATTAGTTGGTCCCGGATGCTGATGAGGGGGAAAGAGATGGAGTGAGGCGAGTGGGCGAAGCCATCTCGCTCCACACCAGGCAATATTCTCAAAGCCTCCAAATTCCCAAATACTAGTCAACAGGTTCTCCATTATCATAGTTCCACGTATTCCTAGATTGGTTCCAAGAACAGTCTACAATGACCTCCAGGGCTATTCCACGTGTCCTTCCCATGTTATTGTATTCCGCGATACACCGTCGGGGTAATCTCACAATACCCCGTCGGACAATCCTCCGTGATCATCGTTGTTCCTACTTTGTTTGTTGAAGCAAGCTATATCGAACAACTCGTACGACTCTTTCGCAAGGCGAGCTCCATTCTGTGCCGTGTGTTTTTTTGTTCCATTTTGTGTTGAATTTTAATTGCGCCGCGTGCTGTTTGCGGATGGTCGACGTCGTGGACCAACGCCCGAATGGGTAGGGTGGACCGTAACTGGACCAAGTCCGGCGGAAGGCCATCTCCCATGGCCAGGGGTTTTGTTAGTGGGTGAGCTTGCGCAAGTCCCACACTACCCGGAAAGATGACATTCCGGGTGGCTATCTCCACCGAAACTGACCCTCAGGGGACAGGCCGGGTCGACATACACACGCATCCGTATACAACGGCAGCTTGCGCTGCCGGGGTTGTAACGAAGACCACTTATAGGGACAGCTTACGCTATACCTAAATGGGACCCGAAGGGTGCGCCAGCTAGCGTTGGGCTGCGAAAGCAACTGAGTTAAATCGACACACGACGCGTATGAAAATACGTGGAAGTGTGGTGAGCTAAAGCGTTATTTTTCCCCATCCGCCGGAGGAAAAAAAAAAAAAAAAAGCCGTCCCTGTTGTCTCGCAAAGCTTCCACTGTCTGGCAAGATATCTGCGTGCAGCTTTGCGCCGGTACGGTAGTGGGGATCCCCGCATACGTGTTTTGTTGCTGCTGCACTACTGTTTTTGAACTCGTCCGAGAATGGTATCGGTCGTACCGCTGTTTGTGTGATACATCTGCGACAGACACTGCATTTGGTGGTACTCGTACCTTCTGCTCTAACGAGCACGTGGCAGCCACGTACCGATATACCGGATGTATCTTCGCCCGGACAAGTGTTGCGAGTATTCATTGTGGCACTACGATGTGTGTACGTATCTTAGGCGCACATCGGTGCTGCTGTCGTTAGTGCCGGTTGTTGCACTGCTGTTCTCCGATTCGACGTCGCCGCTGTTGTGTCACGTAGCTCGCACTATCCGAAAAAAAGTGTGCGTGAATTTTTGGGTCGGTTCGACAGCAATGCTGACCACAGATGTGCATCTCACTGATACACTGCAGTTCTACGATCGGTGCGTGCGTGACAATGGTGCCGGTCCTATACTGCTGTTTGTGATGCACCTGCGCCCGTGCAAACATGGGACGCACTCTCTGCGGTTGGCGGTACTCGTACGTCCTGCTGCAACGAAAACGTGGTTACCAAACATTCATGTGCTGGCTGTAGGTTTGTCCGGACAAGCGCTACGAGTACGAGTATTGACCGTGGCAATAATGATACATAGGCGCACGCGCTGATAGTGACGTTTGCTTCACTGCTATTCTCCTGTTTGACGTAGCCCTTGCTATTTCACGTAGCTTGCACTGTCCGGAAAGATGTCTACGTTCAGTTTTGTGCCGGTACAGCAGTGCTGACCGCAGATGTTTGTCTTGTTCTTCCACTGATAATCTACGTAATTGTGTGAGAATGGTACCGATCCTACTGCTGTTTGTGTGATAAGTCTACGCCCGTGCAAGCATAAGAGACTCCACCCACTCTGCGATTGGCGGTACCTGTTTACGTGGAAACCACGCCTGCGTGCCAGCCGTGTTTTTGTCCGGACCAGCGCCAGTGGCAACACGTGTCTCAGGTGCACACTGGTGCTGCCGTTACTGCAGTATCTGCCTGCACGGCTGTGTGCACGACTGACTGCCAGTACGAACATACGCCTGTACTGTTGATTGACAGATTGACTGTTCCCCGCGTTCTCTCCAGCGGTTTCCAACGCGAAAGGTAAATCTCGCCATAGCTTGCACCGGCTGAGCGGCGCGCAGGAGAAGGAGTTCAAGAGACAACGCTGCGAAGAGGGTAGCAGAGCGTGGGGAATGGATGGCATCGACGGTCCTGAGCGATCGAGACAAGCGGATCATCTCGCGTGCATGGTTTAGGCGTGACGAAAGGCTAGGGAAGAAGTTCATAGCACGGAGAATTTACCTCGGGCATCGCATCACCAAGCTGAAGTCCGGAGTGCAGGCGGACGCAGTATTCATCTTCCGTCTTCGGAAAGGTCTGCAGGGGGACATCATCGAGTTGCTCCACGCCAACGACGAGTGCGCTGCTGGCGAGGGAGGTGGCATGAACGCGGTGGCGGGTGGGCACCTCGCGGGTGCCGACGCACTCCCGCCGGGGGCCAGTGCCACACAACGCAATCGGTTGTTCAGTCAAGTGATGTCGGTCATGGAGGTGGTGCAACAACAACGCTACCGGGATCTGCTCCAACCGGGCGAGCTCGATGAGGCCAAGCGAGTCGCCGACAACACGGAAGCCACCGTTTCGCTCGCCACCCAGAAAGCAGTAGACGCAAAGGTATTCCAGCACATGGACGAAGCGTCGCGCATTCGGTTACAGTTTTCGCTTCCGGAGATTGCCGCAGGTGTCGCGTCCATGACGGATCTTACGTACAAACCGAGTTTCGGAAGCTTGACGGCTATCTTAAGCGTGACAGTCGAGGTCTGCACGAGAGGGGGTGGGTTATTTCCGAGGAAGAGTTGGTGCTTGAGCTGTTGAAGTGGCTGATTGTTCGTTACGATCCGCGCCGATGTTTGGTGCCCTAGTACCTCTGGCGGGTTCCGCGGTTAAGATGAATGAATGGTCTCTCCCGCCTTGGGGGAAAAAAAATAATAATCTACTTCAGGAATGGTTCTGAAACGCTGAAAAAGACCGTCTAAAACAAAGTATAAAAAAAAAGTTGCTCTTCGGGCCGAACTTTTTTTTCGCCGCGTTGCCGACTTCTTTTTAGATACGCCCTCGCCATTCGACTCCGCTTGGTCGAATTAAGGGGGGTAAAGCCACTCAGAAAGTTGGTCAGACAAAACCTCGAGGTGGGAAGCTGCCTTCAATATGCTGGGTGACCTGGGCCCAGCGGTTACCACCAAAGGCCGATGTACACGCATCATGTATGCTAGTGCGGACCAACACATGGTTGAACAGACATGGACTCCGCACGAACTCGGCACCAGGCTTCTCACCTCCCGCTTAGATTCGAGGGCATAGGGAGGAAAGACCAAACCAATCGAAGGCTACCCGAAGGCGTTTGAAGTATCTTTGTCTGAGATGGCCCGCCAAAATGCTAATGAGGTAATGGCGGGCAAGCGCAGGGCTGGCGCGAACAAGGGTATACGACAAGCAGGCGGCGGCAGTGGTGCCGACAGCAGAATGTGCTGCCCCGTCATCCTAGCGATTCACGCTTCGCAACCGCAGATCACGAGGACTCGAACGACTGGCAGCAGGAGCAGCAGCAGCAGTGCGAAGCCGTTTGCTGTTCCAGAGGTAAGAACCCGAGCCGATGTCTCGTTTGTGAATAAGTAGATGTGTGTAGACTTATACTCAACAGAACAGTAGACCTCGTGGTGCGACGACAGCAGCATCGATAAAGAGCACATTGCTGCATCCACACCGCGCTGTGAAATGGTAGAACGTTTGGCGTATCGATGTGCACCCATCCTGTAGCAATCCCCGCCGAACCCTCCTGCTGTTTTTTTGCTGTGATAGATTCTGCGCACGCCCAACGGCGGGAGTGCAGATACGTCCTTTTAAATGTGCATGCTCCAATTTTGCACACTGTTCTGCGGCATCACTTCTAATGTACGTCGATTGCGCATTGTATCATTCCATACCGCGAAGGAATAGCCATTTTGGACATCCCAGCCATCTGTTGTATCACACTGCGAGTCTACCGCCCACGTGCTTACTCAACCCCCCCTCCTGCTGTGCTGCAAATATCCAACTTGCAGCCACCGTAAGAGCCTGGCTGGAGACACTTCCGAGCCATCTTTGGCCGCGATAAAAGCGATGACGAAGGAACAGCTGTTAGCGCATCTGAACGAACAAGGAGTGCCCGCCGCACGGGAGCTTCAGCAAGAGCGGAAGGAATCACGGCAGATGCAGGCGGCGTCGCGGGCAGCTCTGAAGCACTCTGCAAGGTTTGCGCCAACCACCGAGGGGAGGAAAACCTGGCAGGCGATTCTCACAGCTCACGCGTACGACGGGGACGGGGGGCCGCCAACGGTGCCAGACTACCGCAAGGCCGAGATTCTAGGCGTTCACCCGTCTCAATTCTCGGCCGCGCGGCAGCGGGCGAGAACGCTGGAGCCCTCCCTCCCTCGTGCTGCAGCATTGGACCAGAACGCGTATTGGTACCAACCTTGAGCGAGGCGGAGCGACGCCACCCCGCCGGAGTTAGGGGGGTTCTGAAGAGCCGGGGGGGGGGGAGGCGAACGAGTCGGAAGCGGTCGAGGAGTGTGCGGCTCAGTGACCAGGAGGAGGGAGGGGGGGGGGGGTCTGAAGAGCCTGGGGAGGGGGGGGGGCGGCTGCCGGGGAGGCAGGCGGGCCGAGGCGCAGTGGTCGGTCGGTACGCAAGAATGTCAGGCTCATGGATCAGGGGTTGAGTGTTGAGAGTATGAACGTTGGATTCAAATCTAAGTTTATTCCCAGTCTTTTGGCACGAATAAGATATGCAGTTGAATCTTACGTTGAATCTTACGTTGTTGAGAGTGTGAACCTTGGATTCAAACCTAAGGTAATGCGCAGTCTATTCGCACGAATAAGATATGCAGTTGAATCTTACGTTGAATCTTACGTTGAATATTCGGTGGAACCTAGATGTAAACGTAGATTTGAGTATGTTAAGGTTGTCCCGTTGTCCCGGTATTCTACCGTACTACGGGCATTGTTCCGTGATGATCAAGTGGTGATGCAACCCACCATGATCACTCTCCCTTCTCTCCCTTCTTTCTCCTCTTCTTCTTCTCCCTCAAGCGCCCTTTCCAAACTATATCTTTTCTTTCTATCACAAGTCCTTAACAGAAACTTCGGTGCCACCTCTGCATCTCTTCGCATAGAAGACAGAGCCTTCACACAACCATTGTGTTCACAGGATATTCACAGGTTATGAGCCTTCGACCTTCGATATAAACATCGATCGGCTCCATTCGACATCCCATTGAAGTTTTTCGCATCTTACCGGGAAGTTTGAGAAAAACCTTCATTAAGCCGGCTACAGCATCATCAGCGATCAGCATCAGCGTCAGCATCAGCATCAGCATCAGCATCAGCACCAGCATCAGCATCAGCATCAGCATCAGTATCAGCATCAGCGATCAGCATCAGCATCACCATGAGAGAGTCCACGAAAGCAGGTGATGCGGTAGACAAGCTCGTTAGAGCTCTCAACGGCAAATTTAATGGGCTAAAGTTCGACGTATGGAAACGCACGGCTCAGTCCGTGATAATTATGCGTCACGCCGGGATCTCTGATATCCTGGAAGGGTGACCTTGCCCCGAGCCCAAACTAGTTAGTCCTCGTCCACCTCCTAGAAGAAGTAGGCTTTCACGATCTGTAACTCGCAGCCATGCCGCTGACGAAACGGACACTCAGTCCGGGGAAACACCCCCGGCTGATACGTCAGAAAATGTACAGCCGGACGCAGGGAGTACTCCCGTGGACACGGCACATCTGCCACCATCATCTTCAGGATATTCTACACTCCCAGCCGCAACATCTGTTTTTTGGGCCACGGATGACAACATCTCGAATTTGGAAGACATCAAGCACTGGCACCGCGACAACCTTCTTCTGTTCGACTTCTTGTTTCCGAGTACATTGGGGGCTGCGGCCAGCTTTCTTCTACAATTCAAGCCCAAACGAGGTGAACTTCCGAATGGAAAGGCTGCTTAGGATGGAATGGTTAGAAAATATCAAATTTCCACCCGCCAACGTAGACGTATACTCAAACAACAACTATCGCATATGGTATGACGGATGGGCAAGACCCAGACGTGTTTATAAATTAAGGATACTATTTACGGGATGAATTGGTGGTCATGGGAGAGGTATTCAACGATGACAGCATATTGGGCATAGTCTAGTGCTGGAATGACTCACGGATGAATACCTGCAAATAAAATATAGTGCCGAAGGAGATGATGACTTCACACTCGACCGAGCTGTGATAACAATGCGTAATATGTACGCGAATAGAGCTATGCGAAACGGGCCTTTGCGAAAAGCGAAGGGGCGTGAATCTGCTATGGTAGTCACGTCAACACCCTCAGCAGTAGTGACATATTCGCACTGCAAAAAGCCAGGCCATCGATTCCAAAATTGCTTTAAACGCAAGGGAAAGATGTCCGGGAAGAAACCTCCCCCGCCACGTCGAAAGATTTCGTGGTGTAGCCTGCATAATACCGATCGCAACGATGATAGCGACTGTCGGTCTCAAATGCGGGACGACAATATGACCCGTCGCCCTCGTCCTGGTCAACAAAATGGCCGGCATAATAACAACCACAGCGCTCACGCCAACACCGCCACAACTCGAACTTCAACAACGCAAATGGAAACTTACGCCCCAGAGATGCAATCTCCATCCACTACTGCGGCTGCGACTACAGCAGCTACTTCTACGTCCTTCGCGACTCCTTCCTGTCCATCCTCACCTCCAGTTGGATTAGGGTATTCTTTCATCGCCGCACCTCCGATCAAGATCGCCGCGCAGCCCGTCGACTTCTCCATGACTGCGGACAGCGGAGCTTCTAGCCACTTCATCGACAATCAGCTTCTACCGGGCATTGAACATAAAATGAACCACTACGCGCAGCTGGACCCCCCCGTAGTAATCAACGTAGCGGGAAACCATCGCCTTTATGGCGTTGGTCAAGGGGTTTTGGCCGTACAAGTGTTGGACCACATAGGCTTTAAGCACTCTGTACAGTTTCCTGTCACGATCGTACCAGGGCTAGGCAGGCACTTATTTTCGGGGGGAGCAGCTGCTGCGAGAGGGGTCCCTATGATCGTCGCCATGAATTCGTATCTGGACATGGGTGCATTTGCTATACCCCTACGCAAAGACAGCCACTGCTATTCTCTGCATCATCTCGACCTCACCACTGGTGCAACCAGCCGAACACCTGAGACAGCGTTTCCCACCATTTCTGGCAAAAAAAATAAACCAGAAACCGTCCTCGCTGTTCAAGCTTCAACTGCCACTAAAGCTACTTCCCCGCCTAAACCCGTTTCAGCTAACATCGGGCAGAGGAGGTTGGGTCATCCCAAGCAGGTGATGGCCGAGGTGAAAAATATCCCAGAGTGGGGGGTAATTTTTTCGGACACTTTATCGGCGTGTGATACGTGCAAGATCATTGAGAGCACTCAACAGGAACACCGTAAGATATTGCGGCCTAACCTTTCTTTCCAGCGAACGTATAAAGCTGGTGAGTACTGACCTGCTAGGATACGCCGACATGGCAAATATTCACCGGCCATCACAGCAGGGTAAAGAGAGGCTCCTTCATCGAAGAGGCGCCTTCAGTTCAACCAACAGCAGACTCGGCCCCACTTCTCATGCAAGAGCGCGTCAGCTGGCCCTAAAATGTCCAGGATCTCCGAAACAGAAGTTCGATACTGTATCGCAGTACGCCAGCAGGGCTCTCAGAATAGACCAAACAAACCGTCCGATATCTATTTCGGTACCCAACACCTACGCGCAATCTATGGCCTCACCACAAGCGGAAGAATGCAAACCATCAGCGACCTCTGCTGGAAGATCAACGACTTCAGCACAGCTTGCGCTGCCGGGGTTGTAACGAAGACCACTTATAGGGACAGCTTACGCTATACCTACAATGGGACCCGAAGGGTGCGCCAGCTAGCGTTGGGCTGCGAAAGCAACTGAGTTAAATCGACACACGACGCGTATGAAAATACGTGTAAGTGTGGTGAGCTAAAGCTTTATTTTTCCCCATCCGCCGGAGGATACAGACTTCAGCACAGAGAACTCCTTCTAAGCTCCAACACCTTGAGGTCGCAACTACAGCTCCGGCTCGCAAGACCGCATTTGACCATCGCGACTGCCTTGTAAATGATCTCAGGCAACCTCCATGATCTCAAAAATTATTGCTTCATGGAGTTCCATAAGAGGTTACGGCGTTTGATAAGTGGGAAAAAATGAAGCCTGTTTTTGATTCTGCCGTGTACGGTGTACGACCGGATTCTACCGTGCTCTATCGGACTTTTAAATAGCCGACAAACCGCGATGTGCCGAGGACGGAGAAGTGCGATACGTACAATCAAATAGGCAATGTACCAACAAGCGATTGGCCTATTATAATTCAGTTACAAGACTGCAATGATGGACCGGGGAAGAACAACGCCGACGTACACATCGCATCACAACCTTTCTCCCCGTCTCCGTCCATGCGCTTCTTCAGCCTTCCTGTACCTGCTATACAAATGAGCTCCATCAACAGCTACCCGAACGGCACTCCCGTCAACAATCGGGGACAGGCGCTGGAAATGTGGGTACGGTTGAAATTGATACTTAAGTAGAGAATATTACTTAGTGCAGCAGTTCTTTTTCAACTATAAAGTTACAACTGCTCGCCAGTTACGTATTAGTAAAGGTGGAACTATGGGTCGTATGAACTTATGTCAACGATCGTACAGCAATAAGCCATGTTCTACCAGAAAATGCATACGTATATATTCCATCATTAAGGAGTAAAGGCTCACAAAGGACTGTCTCTCTTATGCTCTTCAGCGTACGATTAGTATCAGACAGTTTATCATTATATGCGTATCCTAGGATCATATTGAAGTGGCGTGGTTAACTTACAACAACGAGCTTCCTTTGTTTGTTAGTTTGTTTCTTTTTGGGGGGATATCGCTCGTTCATGGACTATGACTACACCCATCATAGTCTGTTACAGTACTATCATTATTCGCAATTATATCTGTTTCTTATTTTTCAAGTGCAGAAGTACGTAAGTACACAAAACAAACAAATGGATAGTGAGGATGCTTTATTTTGTCGTTGTGGACCCTTGTCCACAATTCTCTTTATTTGTCTTGTATTGTTCATCTATTTGGTACAATCCAGGAAGCGTGTTTTAAAACCCAGTAGACGTGTCTTTGCGTTTTATCTTCTAGGGTATTTATCTCTGGTAATTACAGCAAGCGTAGTTTTTGTACGTATCTTTTCTTGTTAGGTTTTATTTTATATATTTGTTTGTTTTTAATTTGTGAATAATATGGATACATCCTATTGCCGCGGTTGATGAACCAGACTGAATATGAGAACCGTTTGTTTTTTATTGTTTCAAGAATTTGTTTTGTAAGTATGAGGCTTCACCAGCAATCTGACTTCGCATTATTAGAGCGTGTTGAGAGTATGAACCTTGGATTCAAATCTAAGTTAATGCGCAGTCTATTCGCACGAATATGATATGCAGTTGAATCTTACGTTGAATCTTACGTTGAACCTTCGGTGGAACCTAAATGTAAACGTAGATTTGAGTATGTTAAGGTTGTCCCGTTGTCCCGGTGCTCTACCGTACTACGGGCATTGTTCCGTGATGATCAAGTGGTGATGCAACCCACCATGATCACTACCTGCTTTCTCTTCTTCTTCTCCTTCTTCTTCTTCTTCTTCTTCTTCTTCTTCTTCTTCTTCTTCTTCTTCTTCTTCTTCTTCTTCTTCTTCTTCTTCTTCTTCTTCTCTCTTTGGCCTCAAGCGCCCCTTCCAAACTATCTCTTTTCTTTCTTATCACAAGTAATCTTAACAGACACTTCGGTGCCACCTCTGCATTTCTTCGCATAGAAGACAGAGCCTTCACACAACCATTGTAATCACAGGCTATTCACATTGAGCAGTTCGTCATCGCCAGACGAGATGCGCGGGAGGAAACCGAAGAAGAAGCGGGGGAGGGGGGCGGGCCCAGGCGCAGTGGACGGTCGGTAAGCAAGAATGTCAGGCTCATGGACCAGGGGTGGAGCAGTTCGTCGGCGGGCGGGGACTTCGATCCAGACGCAGAGGCAGATGTGGTGGGATCTGAAGAAGAGGAAAAATGGGAAGAAGAAGAGAGCGAGGGTTCCGTGTCAGGGGTTGTTGATATAATTCGTGTTGGGAATGTTACCGTGAGGCACGAGGTGCACACCTCTGCGGCGTCTTGTTTTCGCTCAGCGTGCCGAGCGCGTGACTACGACAAGTGTACGATTTTCTCGATGTACCCGGCTCTTGTCCCTCGGCGTCAATTGAACGTGATTGAAGAGAAGGTTATCATGGACAGCGGGGTCGAACCCGCAGGGGTGGATGTACGGGCCGGTGGTAGAAGGAAAAAACGAAGGAAATTAAGTTCCCGAGCAGGATCAGCTCCTGCTGGATGCAGACGATTACGGGTGCACAGTTTGGGCAATCTTTCTGCGGTAGTTCGTAGAAAGAGAGGTAGAGCGGGCAGGGTATCGTGTAGATAAAGCGTGTTTCGAATTGTCGGGGGGGATATGTAAATAAAATGCCTCCTAAGCAGGTAGTGAATATTTGCTCCTTGGCGTTTTCGGCGCCGGCGGCGGCGGTGGCTGCAAACCATGTGGCCCGAAGGTGCCATAACTTTGCACAAAAACCAAATTGGACATTTTCGACACCGGATTTGTGAATCCCCGCCCCAAAATTACCATACCCTGAAATTTTCAGCTTCATCTGAGCCACTTTCAAACACGGGAATGTTTTGGCTCCATCCCCGAATATTGCGTTTCGATTCTTAGCCACTGTAATATACTATTATCCATTGAAACCCGGGCAAGACGAACGAGTTTCACTCCCAAATTTCGCACAGCATCATGACTGCATCATAGGATCATGCCAAAAAAAGGGAAATTGACAAAATTGGGTACACCCGGGTGGTTTCTGAACAAAATCGGGTACCTTTTGTTTTGCGGCGGGGCGCGCTTACGCACGTCTGCAAAACGCCTCCAAATCGCCTTCTGGCGCCTGAACCCGCTGCGCCTTGTATACGCGCAGCACCCCAAACCGTTTTTTTGGCGTTTGAACCCTCAAAACAGCGCCAATGACGGCCCTCAAAAGTGCTCTCGACGGACAACCCGATTTTGTTCAGGAACACACCGGGTATACCCCTCCCTGTGCTTCGATTACATCAGTTACCCTATTTTGGTCTAACTGCACCCGTTTTTGTTCACTGCAAAACCCGCGGAGACACGGAAACGGACATCTCCCCGCAACCCAGCTGCGGAAGATCCAGCACACAACTGGCAACTTGCCGACAGTTATGCAACCGCAGCAGCACTGCTAACTTCCCGGCCCACAAAGATCCCGCCCCGATGCAACCGCACTGCGAAGAATGGCGGCATGGCGGTGAGCGCGGACACCCAACCAAGATCCGGCGCTAGTACGAAAAGACACCACTGTGTATGTAGAGACGCTCCACCTGTTGCTCCAAACATCAGCAAATGACGCACGCCCTCGGCTCCACACGTTCCCCACGCCACCTCACACGCTCTCCGCGCCACCCCACACGCTCTCCGCGCCACTCCACACACACACGCACACGTAGAAGCACTCTTCGTCCCGAGTCATCATGTCATCAAACTCGCCGAGCACTGCCGCGCCGTCTCTGGTGGTTGATACCATCAAGGTGGGAGGCTCCTTCGCTTCAGCGCAGCAGTTGCGAACAGCGAGCGAGCGGGTCCTTTTGTCCCAAGGACGCGCGCTAGTCCGCGACGGGAGGGTAAACGGGGGCAGGCAGAAAGTTTACCGCTGCTCTGCCGCCATCATGAGGAAGGGGGCGAAGGGCATAGCCGGAGGGTGCCCAGTTTTTGTGCGTGTATGCAAGCGCGCCGACAAACGGTTTCACGTTGTCGACTGCTCATTTGAGCACTCGAACTGCGCCGGAGGGAAGAAGAAGCCCAGCCTTCGCGCCATGTCCACCGAGGGTGCCGTGATTGTTAACGCCAACCGGAAGAACACCTGCGGAGGGCTCGTGAAGACGTTGGAGGGTTCTTACGGGGTGGAGCTGACACCGCACAAGGCGAACCGCCTGAAGCGCGAGGTTGTAGGCGTTACAGAAGCTGCCCAGAATGAGGGCTATCAACGGCTGGAGAGCTACCTCCACATCCTCACCCGGAACAGCCCTGGGACTGTCACTTACTGCGAGGTGAGGAGGTGGTAGTGTCGACATGGGTGCACATCTGACAGCAGTTAGTGGTAGTTTGGATTCACGACGCATACGTCAGCTCGACACTATTATAAAAAATGAAAACACACTCCAACTGTGAGATCGTAGATTTTGTCGAAACTCATCTTTGGAAGCTGTGTGTGATACTCCGATCGCGCGTATTACGGGTTGTGTGTCCTCATTAAGGATATAGGACGGCGACTCCCCTTACAACTACAGTATAGCTATTAGGAGCTGACACCGCACAAGGCGAACCGCCTGAAGCGCGAGGTTGTAGGCGTCACAGAAGCTGCCCAGAATGAGGGCTATCAACGGCTGGAGAGCTACCTCCACATCCTCACCCGGAACAGCCCTGGGACTGTCACTTACTGCGAGGTGAGGAGGTGGTAGTGTCGACATGGGTGCACATCTGACAGCAGTTAGTGGTAGTTTGGATTCACGACGCATACGTCAGCTCGACACTATTATAAAAAATGAAAACACACTCCAACTGTGAGATCGTAGATTGTGTCGAAACTCATCTTTGGAAGCTGTGTGTGATACTCCGATCGCGCGTATTACGGGTTGTGTGTCCTCATTAAGGATATAGGACGGCGACTCCCCTTACAACTACAGTATAGCTATTAGGGTCAACAGGGTGATGTTAGTCAGTCTGTGCGCGGAAACTATAAAACCCGTTTCTGAGGGGGACAAAATCTGACAGCTGTGGAGGGAAATGTATCCGTTTATCAAGTGAATCCTGTAAGTCGAATAACCGGTGAGGGGGGGCGGAGTTTTGAAGGACGTGGGGGCCTGGTTTTGATCTAAAGCGAGCGGGGTTGGAGGGGGGGGGGGAGGCGGGGGGGGGGGGGGGCGGACGGGCGGGCAATTTGTGCGTGAAAGCTATAAATCCTCTGAGGGGATAAATCTGACGGTTTTGGGGGGAAAAAAAAAGTATTTGGGTAGATAGATGGTGCAAGGGCGCACAAAAAAATTAAAACGACACCTACGTACCAAAACGTTTTTTTCGCCCTTCCAGGGGGGGGGGGGAGGGTACCAAGACCCCATCCCCCCCACATTACGCCACATAATTTCCTTTGCAAAAAAACCCGATTCTAAATCCTATATATTAAAGGGGCAGGGGCGGTACTATAGAGCAGACACGCAGCCCCCTGGTCGCGCAGCAGCAGCCCGCGTACCAGCTACGCACAGCGCAGAGTAACGGAGAAAAAGGCAGAGAGCAAGAGAGAGTGGTCACAATGAGCACAGCCTCCACGGTGATAGGACCCCTGTCACTACCCTCCTTCGACTAGACAACTTGGCTACAAAGCGTCTCCGGAAAGCCAGCCGATGGCGAGGACTTCATCTGCTGCTGCGGGGCCAACTTCGGTGACGGTTCAGGGATGGAGGAGGGCCAGGCCATCGAGCATGAGTGTTCGGCACAGCACAGAGAGTGAGCGGAGAGGCATGAGGGCTGTAGTGTGATATTGGAGGGTATAATGTACCTCGCAGCAGCAGCAGCAGCAGCAGCGGCAAGCACTGGAAAGACAAAACTCTGGTTCATCATATATATGTAAAAGTGCTCACCATCGGGCAGTGTGTGTCGTGCTGCCTCCTCCCCAATAACTGACAATATCAGCAGTAGCAGAAGCCTAGCCTTGGCAGCAGCAGCAGCAACAGCACCAGAGCAGCAATAGCAGAAGCCGTAGCCGCATGATCAAAATCGATAAAAAAAAACGCGCACGAACTGCGAACCAACTAAGTTTCTCCGCGTCCCTGTTGGTCCCTGCACGGTTTCGCATGCGAGCAGAGCACTTTGCCTATCGGAAAAATCGCCGCGAAGACCAGCAGCGGCAACTGGGTGTGCAAGAAGTGCAAGCGCGATTTCGGACGCAATATAGAGCAACTGAGCCGGACCCGACGTGGAGACTCACGAACAGTCGCTTCAACGCATGTGAGGACTTGTGAGGACAGCAGTTGTTGCATTCGCCATCACAAGCAGTTTCGATAAACGAATAAAAAACGTCAGCTGTGAGTACGACCGGTTGAATGGTTGAAACTCAACCTTGCAAGCTGCGTGGTACATTAGATCTATGTTTCATTTATGATATGGGGTTTGTGAAATATACCTGGTTGCTAATACACTGCTTCACAATTTTTACGGGAGGTCGTTCGCGCGTGTTCATCAGTTTGGGAACTGCCACGCTGGACGTATTTTAGTCGCGCAGTGTATGAGGCTGCAGGCCTTGTCGATGTGTGTATTGAAAAGCAGGAGCAAATTCGTATTTTCTTTTCACAGCTGATCAATTGCTATTGCTCATGTCGCGAGTTGCATGTCGACCAACGTGTGTCGACAGGGGTGCTGATGCCGCGGCGGCGGTGGGGAGCGGGCGCATATTGCTGGATTTTTTAAAACCGAAGAGCGCCACGGACGGCGCGAAGGAGTCGCCGGTGTTGATGGGCAGTAGTAGCGACGGGGGCGCAAGCGGTGACGCTGACGTGGTGGCGACGGGAGTTGTGAGCAGGGGTGAGGGTGGTGCGGGCGCGGGCAGTGACACCGACGTGGTTGTGACGGGAGTTGTGAGCAAGGGTGAGGGTGGTGCGGGCGCGGGCAGTTTCGCTGACGTGGTTGCGACGGGAGTTGTGAACGGGCTTGAGGATTGTGAGGGCGCGGGCATTGATATGGATGGTGTTTTCTCCAACGCTACAGACGGGAGTGGTCGCCGATAGGACGCGTGTCCGCGCTCCCATCTAATGCGCGGGACTACATCCGGCTGTCCGGGAGCCTGTTCCCCAACACTACCCATCAACTCTCCATGGTATTGGCAACCAGAGGGTGTCGCGGGAGGCTCGGATAAACCTGAAACGCGTGTCTCTCCACGCGGTGCCAACTGCCTCCCGCGGCATCTTGAGCCCAGGCTGTGCGGGAACGGTGGAACAACCAGGAGGCACGTGCGCGCCGTGTTTGGACATCAAGGGCACGAAGGCTTACAGGGTTTCCTGCCCAAGCGCGGCGCTTGCCCACCATTGACTATTTCTGACTACGTTGACCACCTTGCAATGACGCAAGGATTTACATACCTAAACAACCGAAAGTACAGTTTGACATCCCTTGCTCTTGCAATGTTGGCTTGCTTGCCAAGCCTCTTTGTTAACGCAAGAGTGTGCGGTAAACCATCCACAGGGGCACAGCCAAGAAACGCACCACCAAGCGAGGAAACAGAGTAAAAAAATAGTAACAATAAAAAAAAAGTTTTTGGGGGCCTCGGAGCGGGGGGGGGGGGGGGGAGGGGGTAGGTGTGCGGGATAACCTTCCTTGTGCGCCCTCGGATGGTGGCTAAGTTTTACTTGTTCTTCGTTCAGTTCACCATTCTTTCTTGCCTGTGCTCGAGGTATGCAATCGGCCCTATATGAGTAGTACGTATAATTCGAACTCTACTTTGTAGGAGTACGAGTACAGGACAGGCAGTACTCGTACAAGTAAGTAGAGTCCAACGGCTGCGCACATGCAGCGCGCGAGGTTCCCAATCGCCAAAATAACGCATACGGTACTGAAACCGAAGTTCAAAATTCAAAATTATTTACATGCTTTAACTTCCGTACTCGTACTCGTACGATTTCATTCATAAGTATGTGAGTACGAGGTAGTACCTAGTACTTCGAACCAGCATCATCAGCAGCACATGTATTTGCTTCGAACGAAAGATGGGTATCGACCCTAAATTCGTCGAACTCACAGGTGACGTCGTCACTGTAAAAGACGAACCCGTGCCTGAACCATACGAATGCTCGCCGTACAACACATCGTTTAACCGCAACTGTTTAACAGCAGCAGTACAATACACACAAGACGTTGAACCAATGCATCTCAGGATTCGTAGTACCTGCTCACGAGCACATGCTTTCAGTCGTCCGTAGCCCGCCCCTTTCACTCTCCGCAATTGTCGTCCTGATATCGCGTGGCAGGAGCAGGACCTAGGGCAAGCGGGTGCGGGTCTATGTACCGGGATTTTAGCGTCCAGTACATCCGGCAGTCAGTTGCGGGCTCGTCTGAACGCACTTATGGCTCAGGCTTCGCGTGCAGGAGCAGGACCTAGGGCAAGCGGGTGCGGGTCTATGTACCGGGATTTTAGCGTCCAGTACATCCGGCAGTCAGTTGCGGGCTCGTCTGAACGCACTTATGGCTCAGGCTTCCGGTCTTGGTTAAAATTTCGTGAGCTGATAGGTAGCGAGTCATATCTTGAACCAGGGGAGTCAGAAAGCGCCATGATATGGGCCCTGGTCGATTTCGCGGCGTGGTGTGCCGCATCTGAAGGGAACCAAGCGGGGACCATTTCTGGTACACTTGCCGCCGTACAGTATTTTCACCGGGTGGGTTGGGGTCTTGAGCTTCCTACAAAGTCGTCTTTGATGAAGAGCGCGTTGAAAGGGATTTCACGTTCACACACGCTCGCGGGAACAGCCCGCCCCGTACGCCTCCCGGTGTCATGGGAGATGCTGTTGGCAGGGAAAAGCCTAGCCCCGTCATGGGGCAGTGGTGGTAGCGTTCTGTGGCTTTGTTTGGGTATGGCATATTTTTATCATTATGCGGTCGGACGAGGTGTTTGCGGGCGCAGCAGGCGTCGTGCACGCCGCACACTGCCTTACACGTAGTGATTTTGCATTATTTGCTGGAGAGAGCCAGTTAGATATATTGCGGTGGCACGGGGCCGATCGCGTGGAGGTACGCTTTCGAGGACACAAGGGTGATCAGGGGCAAGCAGGTAGCGTCACCGTGCGCACACGTTCCGCGGTGCGGGGTCCGCGTTCGGGTTTGGGCACCGGCGGCGGCGCCGTTGCCCTCATGGTGGATCTGTTGTCGCGGTATCCAGCGCTTCCCGAACGCGCCCCCCTCGCCTCGTATCGTAGTGACAATGGAGTGAGAGTATGGGGATATGGCCAAGCGATGCGAGCGTTGAGAGAGATTGTGGCGCAGTGGGGACGCAACCCCGATGAGTTTGCACTACACTCTCTCCGTATAGGAGGTGCGTCCGTGCTCGCGGCGGGACGCGACGTGCCCGAGCGAGTAATCCAGCGCGAAGGACGTTGGAAGTCTGATGCTTACAAGGTATACACTCGCAATAACGTAGAGGACGCAGGACAAGTCTCTCGCAAACTAGCGGTAGAAGGAAAGGGCCAGAGACAGCCAGGCCAAGGCACTATATGGGGGAAACCGTAGCAGTCTTCGGCGACCTCGTGTTTGGAGGAGTTTCCACGGTATCGTACCGTGGGTGGGACTCAGTCGTCTTAGACTGCATGGGTTTCGGTTGGGACCTGGCTAGTGGTTAACGGAGGGAGAGACGGGATTTAGAGTAGAGACCACCAGTGGAATACCGTCAAGGTTGGTTGCGGTAGATTGGTCTCTCGGGGTGCTCTCCCTCCCAAGTCACAGACACAATAATAACCAAGCAATTCGAAAGATATCAAACAAAGGAGAGGGTTATGACCTTCGGGAACCGAAAGCGGCGTAACCCGTGGTTTGTTTGGACGCGAAAGAATTTAGGGTTGTTGTTCCATGCTCTGGTAACGGTCCACCACACGGTAGTTGGTGGCCATCACTCTTCGGTTGACTCGCGCAGCTAGGTAAGCCCGCACGTCGGAGGGCAAGGGACGGTACCGTGTAGGCTGTGCGACCAGAGAAGAGGCAAGTGTTAGTAGCCGGCCAGCGACCCAGCATTAGGTCGGCTCTCGTGATATTTCTCCCACCCACCCACCCTTTTTCTTTCGAAGGTGAGGAGAAGGGGGAAATGTCGCACTGTGTAATTTATGACAATTGTCTTTGTCTTCATTTCTGTGCACTAGGAATTAACTGATATTGGTATATACAACAGTTGGTTCACTTAGGAGTCGGATGGAGGAGTTTCCACGGTATCGTACCGTGGGTGGGACTCAGTCGTCTTAGACTGCATGGGTTTCGGTTGGGACCTGGCTAGTGGTTAACGGAGGGAGAGACGGGATTTAGAGTAGAGACCACCAGTGGAATACCGTCAAGGTTGGTTGCGGTAGATTGGTCTCTCGGGGTGCTCTCCCTCCCAAGTCACAGACACAATAATAACCAAGCAATTCGAAAGATATCAAACAAAGGAGAGGGTTATGACCTTCGGGAACCGAAAGCGGCGTAACCCGTGGTTTGTTTGGACGCGAAAGAATTTAGGGTTGTTGTTCCATGCTCTGGTAACGGTCCACCACACGGTAGTTGGTGGCCATCACTCTTCGGTTGACTCGCGCAGCTAGGTAAGCCCGCACGTCGGAGGGCAAGGGACGGTACCGTGTAGGCTGTGCGACCAGAGAAGAGGCAAGTGTTAGTAGCCGGCCAGCGACCCAGCATTAGGTCGGCTCTCGTGATATTTCTCCCACCCACCCACCCTTTTTCTTTCGAAGGTGAGGAGAAGGGGGAAATGTCGCACTGTGTAATTTATGACAATTGTCTTTGTCTTCATTTCTGTGCACTAGGAATTAACTGATATTGGTATATACAACAGTTGGTTCACTTAGGAGTCGGATGGAGGAGTTTCCACGGTATCGTACCGTGGGTGAGACTCAGTCGTCTTAGACTGCATGGGTTTCGGTTGGGACCTGGCTAGTGGTTAACGGAGGGAGAGACGGGATTTAGAGTAGAGACCACCAGTGGAATACCGTCAAGGTTGGTTGCGGTAGATTGGTCTCTCGGGGTGCTCTCCCTCCCAAGTCACAAACACAATAATAACCAAGCAATTCGAAAGATATCAAACAAATACCCAACTTGCAGCCACCGCAAGAGCCTGGCTGGAGAGACACTGCCGAGTCATCTTTGACCGCGATAAAAGCGATGACGAAGGAACAGCTGTTGGCGCATCTGAACGAACAAGGAGTGCCCGCCGCACGGGAGCTTCAGCAAGAGCGGAAGGAATCACGGCAGATGCAGGCGGCGTCGCGGGCAGCTCTGAAGCACTCTGCAAGGTTTGCGCGAACCACCGAGGGGAGGAAAACCTGGCAGACGATTCTCACAGCTCACGCGTACGACGGGGACGGGGGGCCGCCAACGGTGCCAGACTACCGCAAGGCCGAGATTCTAGGCGTTCACCCGTCTCAATTCTCGGCCGCGCGGCAGCGGGCGAGAACGCTGGAGCCCACCCTCCCTCCTGCTGCAGCATTGGACCAGAACGAGTACTGGTACCAACCTCGAGCGGTCGTCATTCATCACTACTATCAGTCATCAACTTATTCACGGGAGAAAGTCTTAATAGCTCGGCAACTTTGTGTATAAGCTGTGCGACCATCGCAGCTCACCGGAACCTTCTCTTCTCCCTCCCCGGCATACGCCTTGGTGTGTCCATGGCGCATGGGGTCCAGCATTTACACTGCTCATCGCCAATAGGAAGACGGTTCAAATAGGTACGTCCATGGTCAGCTGTCCATGGTACTCGCACAGCAGGGCATCAGCGCAGGTCTCTGCTTGGATACAGCACGCGAAGGGATACCAGAGACAGGCATGATTCCTGTATCTCAAAAGGACTGGGAGTTGGAGGGGGCCGAAAATGGTTCGAAAAGCTTCGAGCACATCAGGTGAAAGCGATACAGCAGCAGTGTACTGGATTATATTGTGGATTTTTCCTTTTCTTTTGCGGTGAAAGGGCGCACAGCAGCAGCGCAAAGCACAATTTCTAATTTTGGGCGGGAAAAAACGTTCCGAAAAGTAATGAGAATTAAACGATTGCAGCACAGGGCACGAGAAGCATAGCCCGAGGAGATATGTCCGAAGTGCGACGTTGCGAGCTTCACGGTACCCACGCAGCGTGGTGCTTCTACTACTGCGCACTGTCATAAAGCGCTTGGCCAGATCGATCCCGTGGTTTATCTGGTGGCTATGTAGGGGGCCCTAAATGCTGCTGTTTGTCTGCATGGGGTGATGTACACGTGTACCAGTACGGACGAATATCATACTTCTCAGTAGGTTTTCGAATCAGAAAAGAAGTCCTCCTGTAGAAGTTCATATGATTTTCCGAAGCTGCACAAGCCAGGAATCAATCTTACGCACTTGAAGTCGAAACCTTGGTCGAGCTCTACCGTCTCTGTTGTCTCGGGCTAGGGCTAGGGCTGCGTTTGGTCGATTCCTGCCGTTGTTGTTGTTGTTGTTGTTTTTGATGATGATATTTGTGCTGGGCGGAAAGGGTGCAGGGAGCTGTTCATTTTAAATGCTGAGAAAACTCTATTCGATTACCAAGTTGCAAGTTTCAGATTCAAGCTATCATTAACATGCAATATACAGAATATACTCTATTAATAGTATAATACGTTAACGTAAGCCAGGACTTAATCGTACTTACCAGGTATGGTATAGTAACGCAATCCAAAAGCCAGTGTTCGAGCTCTAATCTCTCTCTCGGCTCGTGCAAAGGTCAAGGTCGCGGCTTCGGTTGGTTGGTTGCTGCTGTTGATGTTGTGTTGAGGGAAAAGGGAAGAAGGGCCTGTTCAGATGAAATACGGAGATTCGAGCTGGAAGATTCGATGATGATGGGTTTCTCAGATTCAAAAATAAAATGTCGTCCGTGCAAGATACAGGGGGGGCTACGATTTTTGAGAGCTCGATTTAAGACAACCGCCGATTCACGAGAGGCCAAACGGCTTGGCCCGGATACACTGAAAGCTACATGATACCCACTCCGATTTAAGAGAAATAACGTTTAACGAAAGGTATAGACTAGTCTACTTGGCGTGACACATGCCTCTCTAAAATCGTAGCCCCCACGTACGTCTATCATTTATACGTGCAAGATATAGTCTAGATGTCCAACTTGACAGGTTCGTACAGGACCCGATATCTTAGAGTCTGGTGCATAGCGGTTTAAGGGGGGCGACCCTCCCCGTCACGGATCACCGGTGAGCAAGATTTGGTCGTGTCGGAACAGCTGCGCACCCGATGACGCACATGATATGACGTTGTTTCAAGCTTGTTCGGGAGCGCCTTCCAGCGGCGATCCATGGGTTTTCCGCGGCGTGCACATAGGTGGCACATCGGCGACCCGTCGTGGCCCATCGAAGACGCATCGGCGACTAATGGCTGTCCCTGGGCCATCCTTGAGGGACCCATGGGCTACTCATGAATGACCCATGTTTTGGCCGTCGATAAACCATGAACGACCCATGAGCGACCCATGGTTGTTCCATACGCTATTCGTGAGTGACCCATTGCCATGTGCCCTTCTTGTTCCTTGCATATACGTCGCGCATTGAGCCCACAACACCCCCAAGCGATCGCCAGCTTTGATTTCTACATGAACTTTGCCTCGACAGTCTTGTTTCACACTGTGCCTACTCGACGTCATCTGCAGCCAATTGGAGAACTGCATTCGCGTGCCGTTTCCTGAAAAATAATGGACTCCACGATGGCAGGATTCGCATCTGACACCAAAAGTTGGACACCTTTTTCGCCAATGCCCCTATTTGCTTGGCCTATTTGCTCAACCCAACCCTACGGCCCACCCGGGTGCATATTAACTGTACATAGGCTGTTCCTGCGATCACGCCCTTCCCCCTCGTCCGAGAGGCGCAACTCGCTGTCGCAGGAGCTGGGTTGTCCTTACTCGACCGTGGGGATCGCACGCCATTATCCCCTCTTGCCTGGTCCACCTGGTACACCTCGCGAACTAACATACACCATGCGGCCTGATGGCTGGACTGTTGGTTGTATAGAAGTTACGTGACTACGTGGGCCAGTGGGTAATGCTATATAGCCAACATGGGCAAAAGGACAGCTCTCGCGACTACCCTGTGCCACCATTTACACTTGCTTATATGCGTTCGTCCCCATCCACATCCGCACTATCCTTGGCCCGGCTGTTTCACAGGCATTGACTTCGCAGTTACCTAAACAGATCTCGGGAGTGAGACATATCTAAGAATTCCAGAAACAGCTATAATGTGTATGGCAATAAGACGTCACGGGAAAACCGCACGAACCTCTCGCCCCCGTCGCCTCCTCCCGTACTCCCTCATTGTATATTTCATAATTATTTGGGTGGTGGCCGCCATTTGTAGCCTTTCCAGGATCAAAGTCGGCCTAGTGGTGTATTCCTAATACGCCATTTATGGCGATGGTGATGAGCGATCAGACTGCTTGCCTCAAATCGAAGCACTCAGAAACAGAATTCGTTAGACGTTGTGGGACGCGCAGAATACGGCCTCAGCAGCAAGCATGGCGCCCGAAAACACCTAATCAATTACGCCGCGGGTCCAAGGATAACAATAATAGCCGTCAGGCCTCGTAACGGTACCAGCCTGTCGAGGGCCAAGCGTATCCCGCATCGACCGCCTGCGGTCTCATCCACCCATGTAGGAGCTTCGCTCACCACACGCGCAGCCCTGAGCTTACTATTAATAGCTACAGCTGAGCTGCTTTGGAAATATAAGAATACACGAGAATACCTTACGGCGCGATCCCACGGCCACTACTTTTATTTCGCTAACGCGTGGGGAACGAAGTCTAGCATAAAGCGCTTGTCTGCGGAAGGCCGTAAAGGTCGTGTTAACGAGCGCGATTGACGTTTGCCTTTTTGTGTCCTCATGAGTCTAAGTACGGAGCATCAATTGTCGAACCTACAGTGCAAGGTTTATGTGTTCAACAAGTATATGTGCTGTAGAGCAGGGCCATATGGGAGCCATCCCACGGCAAGGGTGCATGCAGCATTAGAAGGTCTCTGAGGTCCTCACATGAGGAGCTCAACATCTCACCCGAAAAATGAGTTCGAAGGCATTCGTTTGCACAACCCGACCAAGCTTCTATGCCTTGTAGTAGTCCTAAAAAAGTATGTATTCGTGAACTTACTTGACTAGTCTAATGACTCACCGCTAGTTCCTTGCTTGAGGAGCCCAATCGGACTGGTACATTATCCGTTAATCCAACACCTGCAACCCCTACCGTGGCATGACTCATGCGTCGCCGTGCTGTTCCACAGTTTACTTCGTAAAGCGTATCAAACACTCACTTGTTACCAAATCAATGCCTTCGGCGGCCGCCCTCGGCCGTTCTCTGGCCTCAGCCTGCTCTCAGCTTTTAATTGCCGACGGGGAAAATATTTTCCCGGGCAGATCCATGTTCTAAATTATTGCAAAAACATAATACCAAGCCCACCACCTGGTTTTCGCATTTTCACAAGCGACGCTTTTGTTGATATCAAGCGACCGTTTTCGATCGGCCATCCATACTTCACAGGCAACATTCAAGCATATTTCACGTATTGAAAGTAGTCTATTCTGCGTTACAACTCGTGGGGTGCAAGCAACACTTCGCCCTGTCGTGCGAGTCATTCTACGGCGAACGGGCAGCTTTTTCCTAAGGCTCCTGCAGAACTATAACAAGATGTATACCTCGTCTAAACTCCAACCACAAATAGAACTGCAAACGCGCTGGGTGTTCGCTTAGTTGAGGCGCCCCGTCACTCCCAGACGTGTCACCGCTATTGTTGCGTGTGCCTCATCTTTGGGTCGCCGATCATCTCTCGTGGCCAATGAAAGGCGAGAAGCGTTCTCACATAAATTGCTGCGTCCTTTGAGCCTTCGATCCAACTCCGTCAACTTGGCGACCCCGGTGATACGCGTCAATCGATTTTCTCGATCGTAGTCCAAGCCGCCCATCTACCTTCAAAACAATGAGCGGGTGTGAGGCCTCCCCATCACGGATCTCTTGGATGGTGTGATGATGGATCGCATAGCCGTGTGTCATCCCGCATGCCCAGGGCCCCATGTAAGACGTCAGCACAGTACCTGCCCCCATGAAAAGCTTCCGACACTAAGGCATGAGCGCCGCGGAACGCCGGTGATGGAGACCGTCGACTGTCGTGGTTGTGTTGCGGAGGGGGCGCGGGAGCACGGGAAAACATAGTGTGCCGTGGATTTACAGTCACGACGCACTAGGCGCAGAGTAGAGTAATAGACTATGTGGTTGTGGGGTGGACGTTTCCTTTACAGCGGTTTCGTCCGCCGAGTCGCAACGCCAGACCCCGGGGTTCTGCAAGTTGCATACTCTTCAACACCTAGTGTTAGTACTAAACATTTCCCATGTGAACAAGAAAATTATAAAAAAGTCAAAAGGCAAAGGGCAAAAGGCAAACAACTGTACACCCGGGCACTGCTCGCTCGAGCACACCGTCGTCTCCCATGCTTACGAGATTCAACTGGATAACCACGCTGCTGGTAACCTGGAAGGTTGGACAATCCATCGCTGGGCTGGGTGAAAATCTCGGAGGAAATAAACGAATTGCTGGGTGCTGCCAGGTTCTACATACGAACTCTCAAGGAAGCAAGGTGATAATATATCCGCGGAAGTGGAAAAGACAAAGATCCGACTCGCTGCCGTAATAATTGGCCCTCTGTCGCGGCTCGTGCTGGCGGCCACAAAGATCCCACTCCCCAAGCGTCGGTATTGGTGTCGTTAGCATGCTCCTCGGGTCATCTATATTTCACCAGCAGCGTGGACCGTGCCTGCCCGTGTTGTTTCTGCTCTCGTGGTTTCTTGTTTCAAGCGGGGTCCCTCTCTGGAGGCATGTCACGCACCGAAGGGGGCGCGGAGCGAGTGGTCCAAAGGCGAAATCATGAGGTGGTGGCAAGTTGGGGGGTGTTTGAAGCTTTGCCGTTGTATAAACGTACACGTGGTAACATAACCTGTTCAACCTAGCCCGAGGCCTGACTCGGCAGGGCATCAACCCATTTAGGACTCCAGGTACTAAACGTGGCAAAGAAGACGAATGCAGCGTTGGTCACACGAAGCAACGAAGGCGGCTGGGATAAGGGATGTTAACTTGAACACACGCAACTGAAGCAAAGAAGCTGTGCGGTACACTCGCTACACGCGTTCTACGGCACATACACCGCGCGTGAGCTACTTGAAATAATGCTGCACCCTCGTACTATTTGCATGCTTGGACCGCACTGCTCACGTTGTTGATTGCTGCATCTCGGTCTCAAAAAGATGGAATCAGCTGTCGTACCCTACTGACGACCAGCAGTTTCGCCATACACGCCTTGATAGTGTCATGTCTTGCTCTGTGCATCATTTAGTTGGTGTCCACAATTATCCGCCTTAAACGAAAGTCACAAAGATATTCCTACCAAACCAACCAGCCAGCGTGAGACAGACCCGTGTGTGAGGTTCTTTCTGCCCTGTGCTTATCATATTTCTTGGCTCGCGTACAGCAGACACCAATCAAAGCACTCGTTAGCCACCGATACTGGCCGCCGGTCGGTTTCATAACGCATTTTTTTTTCGTAGCCGAGCAGCAAAACAGCAATGCAAGGACTGTGCAATTATCGGCATGATAATATGCTCGAAAAATATTTATATGATACTTCGTATATCGCAAGAGACCAATAGAAAGTATTCATAGGGTATCGCCCGTTTAGCTGAACATGCGTATGCGGCGTGCGCCTGCCGTGATCTAAAAGAACTAACCTGTACAGCCTCCAGCTCGGCTAAGCACAGGTAACGGACTTTGTTCCGCTCATTGTCGATTTCTCTCAGCGGCGCATCTTCCTGCTACACCTCCTCCTCCTTTTGACACCTAACGAGCGACGACAGGTGGCACAGGTCCCAACCGGATGTCATTCGCAGAAACAGCTCCACATCAAAGTGTTGGTTCGAATCCACTTGTCCAGCTGGCTTACCATTTTTTCGAGAAACGTTGCTGGCCTGATATTGCCAAGGTCATAACATGAGAGGGGCCGCGCGGGGTGGAGCGGAGCGGGGCGGGGGAGGGTGGGGAGGGGCGATGCCGCCGAAATACTGATGTTGAGGGATCAGGCGCCAGCGGGAGAGGAGAGAAGACCTCAAAGTCTCTAGTCTATGATGGTGCTTTGTATGCCTAACTGTTGGCGGCCTGCGTGCTGAAAGACGGAGCTCTTTAACCCCAACATCGGAACGCTGTTGTCGCTTTTCAATACAATTTTTAGCGCATCTACGTCACAAGATTATTCGTCGCGGCGCACTTTCATTTTTGGTGAAAATCAGTCGTTGAGTGAGTGAGGTGTGTGGTGAGGTGTAGAGCTCCTCGCGTGAGGAGCCTCAGAAAATAGTTGGTTCACCCCTGCCGTACCATGTATCGGTCATATTTTCCATCCACGGCATAAATTGATCAATCAATTAGTGTACCGCTATTTCGTCTAAGCAAACACCTAAGTACTATTTGTACCGTGCTATGCAATGTGAACGCCAAGACGCAAGTAAGTCGCGTCTAATGTGAGCCAGTTTGAAGCGAACAAACGTTTCGCCCCCGTTTTCAGGGTCTCACCTGTAAAATCAACCACCGGGGGATGCCAATTGCTAGTGACGGAAGAGACACGATCCACAAGAGGGCAGTAATTTCTAAGGCCAGTATTCCCATCCTCAACGCAAAGAGCAACCTTCGTAGCACCTCCTTCACGACGACCCGAAACCTAGCAGCGTGCACCCTGCTCCTCGTCGTTTGAAACAAAAATCGCAGAGGTGCGACACGGGACCAGTTGTACATCAAATACGCGCGAGACAATCACTCGTAGAACGTGTTCAAACGAATACACGCGTGTGTAGATAGTGTAGATAAGACTGCAACGAAAGTAGGTACTTGACTATGACGCGTGCTACGATAGAGGTGCACCTCTTTTTTTCTAATACTACTCCTCGATTTGGGAGCTTAAGATCTCTCCCAAAAACTGATTTAGAGGGAAAATCAAACTTCTGAACCGGATGAAAAATCCCATGGCCTAGGTATACAACGAAACTGATCCAAAAATACGGCCTACATCGGACGATTTTGGGTTAAGGAGTACCGTCATTCAGAAGCCGTTTTCGCCGAAAAAAAGTATACCTCTATCGTACCATGCATCTCAAGGTTTATACGAGAGAAGCAATCACGAACCAACAATACAACAAGTTTACTTCACGATGTGACTGATTCTACGTGAGCCCCCCCAAAACCAGCGATTTTCTTCAACGATCGTTTCATGTCTGCTTCACACGAGGAGGGACGTTACGCGAAAAACATCTGCCACATTTCTTGTTTGCAAAGAAAGGACTATCGAACGATGGCGTCGGGGTGGCAAAGGGGCACGGTATTTCAAAAGATAAGCCCGAGAGCTGGTTTTAAAACCGGCGATTTCGTTAAAGAAAAGTTGGTGGGGGGCTGCCGTAGAACAACTCATGTATTTGTGCCCGGTGCAACCTCGCGGGGTTCTCGTGAAAGAGGGCATGGCGCGAACGCTCTAGATCGCTCTACGTACTGCGATCGTTTCATTCTCGAAGAACACTCGTTACAGAAGATCCATATGAGCCGACCACATTTGACCAGCAACCACTTAATAGTGCTCCTGATAGCACTCCCGCGGACAGCCTACAGTCAGAAAGCAAATTTCCTACTGACCATTTAGACAAGATTACTCCAAGCGTCAAATCAACCGCGGTGGAAATGACTATCATAAGAAGGTTGAGCGGGGGCAGGAGATGACCACGGGCCACAACGCCTGCGCCGCTCTGTATGAACTGGTTTCGATCGAGGTTGAACTCCAGCTCCGCACGCTCATGGACGGTGTCATGGACCGTGCTACGCACGGCGATCAGCAGGTTCAGCATTAAGATTGCCACGGTCACCCTGTACAAGACGCGTAAGGCAATACCAGCATCATACAGCCATGCCGGGCCTTTGCAGGCGAACTCCTTGTCGAACACATCGAAGTGTTTGGGGCTGCACGGTAAATGGCCAGGCTCAGTGGGATAGAGAGTCGGGGAGAGTAACGGGAGCGTGTGAAGCGTAGTTTCGAAGCAACGACAGCGCTTCCCTGCCAAAGGTGGCAGAAGTTGCGCTGGACCTCGCCCTAAGCGGGGGGATACGAATGCCTCGTGAGCTTCCCCGGTGTGAGGGGGTTCGAATGGGTCTATTTTTCTCAAAATGACGAGGTTCCTTCACTGAGCAACAACCCAGTATAGTTGTAGTTCCTTTTGTGTCATTCCAATCTGTTTGTTTAATGTCAAGCCAATGGGATCGTTCATCATATTTAAGGTACCTCGGAGGGAAAAACAGACGAAACAATGTGACGAGTTCCGCATCGACCACAAGAAATAAAGCGGGCCGATTGTTGAGGGGGCGGTTTGTCTGCGTTGTGAATCACAACCCACAGACTTGTGCGACACACACGGAGCATTACACAATTAATACACGTGCTACTTTGAGCTCGCACCAGACTCTAGATATGGCCACGTACATCGCGAGTATTTTTTTGTTTTTTTTTTGCCCCGGTTAAGGATCACAAAAGGGGTAAGCGTGCAACTTTTCTCGAAACCGATTGGCGGGTGAGAAACACATATATATACAGTTCCTGTCTAGAAAGTGTGGGTGCCCCGCTAAGGTGGCGTGACAGTTGTGCGCTGCATCTGTCAAACGGGCAATGCAAAGACTGTTCTCGGTTATGCCAGTCGCTATCCTAAAAGCGTAAGTTTGCAGCATCGTGAGCATGACTCTTGTCCCGATCAAGGCTACGGTAGGGGAATACCCCCTAATGTTCACTACACCGGGTCTTCACCAGTCGCGCGAGTGACTCTGTACCTCACCAACGAAAACACGTTCGGCGATTTTTTGTAACAGCGTAGCTAACCATCCCTTTTGGTATTAATATCGAGAATGTTAAATAGCACGAAAGGAAAGAAACCCTGTGACCGCAAGGAGCAGAGGGGTCACTTGCGCGAGTGACACCGAGCCACTGAAACGAAAAGTGGTCAAAAGGGGGTAAAACAACACCGTACCATTGGTCCCCCCCTCCGCCCAATAGTGACAAGATGACGGCTGCATTACCCTTACCTCCTAGCATAGTCTCGAACATGGCGAGAAGCGAGCTGCCGAGTGTGCCGTAAATCGAAAGAATTTCTGAATCTTCGCCGCACTTGTTGAACAGAGCTTAAAAGGCCAGCGCGAAGCTGACCATGACAACTAACATAAACAGAGAGAACCGCACCACCAGGTGGAATAGCATGGTCCGGAATATCTGCAGCGGTCAACAAGTGGGGTACCCGCACGCCCAGGGATGGTGACGAACGACATGAGCTGTTCTGTATCTCCGCAATGTACTCACCATGTTGTAGTTTGAACAATTGCGTTTTTATCCTGTTGAGACCAGCATATAGCGACAAACCACACGGGCAGTGATAGCATAAAAATACATTTAAAAGTTTATGAAGGGCGCACAGCAGCGTGGGTATCACGGCCGCAATACCATGCTGTTCGCATGGCGTATCACTCCATAGGTTGTACTTCGGGCGTATCCCTTATCCCAGCAGCTAGGGTTTTGTGGCCTATGCTGAGGTCGGCATTGGTTTTCGATCCCTTCCTCTGCGAAGCCCAAAAGCGATCAAGGTGGACAGCGTTTCGAGGCTTAATAGCGAGGCATATAGTTGAAACCGCCTATGTCAGGCTCGCTTAAACGATGTAGACATACAGAGGCAAATCCTGTATGTTCGGTATGTACATTCGGATCGTGGGACCAGCGTGGTCTAACGTTGTACATCTACTGTAATCCCTCGAACATGAAATTAATTAATGTCTTCAATTGGTGTCGATTGTTTACATTTCAGCATGCACCCTATACACGTTTTCTATTGTGAACGACTTGTCCATCAACATGAGTAGCAAGTACACTCTGGTACCTGAGCCAAGGGCCCAAGATACTTGTCCACCTGCGCCAGAGAAAGCACTCTCGCAAAAAGAAAAAGCGTAATTGTGACGAGGAAAAATCGCGTTGTGTAAAAGGCCTGTGCTCAAAACGCGTCCGCAAGCAAACGATAAGGACCAAAGTAGACGTCGGGTTGGCGGGGATAGGAGGGTAGGCCAATGTTGAGAGTGCATGCAAAAGGTACAGTACATGCTGTTTCATTGGGTACATGAAATTCCCCCAACATCGCAAACAAACTCAGACAGGGCGTTTGAATCCTCCCATCCGCTACAACACCCACCATACCAACTTTAGGAGAGAACATTGATTTCGTAACGTCAAGTTCAAGGGGGCTTGATCGAGTCACCTGCCCCCTGCGCCTCCGCATGCTATCACTCGCTGCATGGTTGAAACTTCATTTTGATTGGTCACACGACTCGGTATTGTTCCGCTCAAGGCACATAACAATGACAGACGGACAAAGATAATATAGTTGACGGGGAGGAAGGAGCATGAACCCACCATCAGGTTAAACCTCCTCAATTGCAGTACTATCAAACAATTTAAACTCTAATTCTCAGTTTTTTTCCCCTGAAATGGGTTCATGCAATTCTTCCGAGTACAAATTGGGTCGTAGCAGTGATGAGCTGGCATTGAGCTGGAAGGGCCTGTGCGGCAGTTACGGACTGCAAGTCTGGGGCATCGTTATACTCAGGTATTTTCATGATTATGAACCCACCCGGGTAATCTCACGGGTCGAACTGGGTTGGGCCAGAAGGTGGACAACTTCTCAGGACTGGGTCGAATCGAGTTAAGAGGGTTTTCAAAAATCAGGGGTCGGGTCACCCTGACCCGACCTGACCCGTGAGAAATAACCTAACCGCGAAGAGCCCTGGAGCAGACCCGACCCGATCCAACCCGACCCGATCCAACCCGACCCGATCGAACCCGACCCGATCCAACCCGACCCGATCCAACCCGACCCGATCCAACCCGACCCGATCCAACCCGACCCGACCCAACCTGACCCGTGAAAAACTGTGCTATCCGGACTGTACTGACGGGAGTATTATTTTGGAGCTCACCTGATCGGAGAACTCGAACTCCACGGTGGTGCTGGACGACACCGAGGGAAAGTTGTCGGGGATTACCAGCGTGTCCTCATCTGCGTCGACCTCGAACGCTGAGGGGCGGAAGAAGAAGGCCACCAGAATGCACATTATAGATGCGGTGTCAAGTGTGTTCCAGTTGTCCTGGGAGAAGTACCTGCGCAGTTACGAAAGCGGTGTCTTAATCAACGGAAAACATTGACACGACTAAAGACCGACAACACAAGACCTACGGCAGGAGGTCAACAACATCTAGCAAACGCGTGCGAACGAAACTAGATCACAAAACAATAACGGACCCCTCCCATCACAACAGCAACGCGCCAGAACGCACATTAACATAACGAGAGTGAACACGCGCGTCACTAGATATTGACACAGAGTCGTTATACGGTAGCTCCCCCAGCTGTTCTCCAACGAAATCGCCGGTTTCAAAACCAACTCCCTCCCGGCCGTATCTCCTGAAGTACGGTGTCCCTCGACACCCCGACGTCATCGATCGACAGGCCTTTGCACACAAGAAGGTATATGGGTACTTTGTTTTCGATAGTATCCTTCCTTGTATCGACCGGCCATGAATCGTTCGTTAAGGAATATCGCTGGTTTTGGGGGGCGCTATCGTAGAATCAGTCCCCATTGTCATATTCACCTTCTGTGAAGGGTCTCACGTCGGGCAGATCACCGATCCCAACCTGATGATCTACATATTTACACGGAAGATCTGCGCGTTTTAGCTCATCTCACCGGGTGTGACAGGTATGATCTGCGTGATCCAGCAAACATCTCCAGGGTCTAACCTGCATTGTCTCTTCGTATACGGATCCTGCACAGCCTATCACGGCTGTAGATCTACGGGATCTACAGTAGATAGACTATCTACACAGATCATCTAGATCATCTGGATCATCATCTGCCCGAGGCGTGGAAAGTTTGCAGTGCATTATTCGTTCCAACACTATCTTTTTTATATTTCCAATCAATCATCGCTTTTACTCTCCAGCTCAAATCGTAAAAGACTTTGCCCTCAGCGACTTTCTGTGGGCAAACCGTGGTCACTGGTGTCTTTCCCCCTCCCCCCCAGTACGTCCCTTCATTTTCATCTCGCATAGGGTACAGAACTCCCTCTTTCGGCTTCTTATGCTGCTTGTCGATCTGCGGCGAATTTCGCCAACTCGCGCTCTCGCACTTTCGGCCTGTCGATTTGCATGAGTCCCTGGCAGGGGTCCGAACCTACCACCTTCTGGCTTACCGAACCTAACACACGTCGGAATGCGTCAAGTCTCCTGCTATAAATGATCTTTTTCTTTTTTTTATCCTCCGGCGGATGGGGAAAAATAAAGCTTTAGCTCACCACACTTCCACGTATTTCCATACGTGTCGTGTGTCGATTTAACTCAGTTGTTTTCGCAGCCCAACGCTAGCTGGCGCACCCTTCGGGTCCCATTGTAGGTATAGCGTAAGCTGTCCCTATCATTGGTCTTCGTTACAACCCCGGCAGCGCAGGAACTTTAAATGATCGTTTTGTACATGTAGGGGCGACGGGTTTATTCATCGGGTTGCAATGTAACGTTCGCTCAGAATCTGTTTTGGGTTAGATATAGACCTCCTCAACAGGTTAGGAGCCTCTCCTCAATAGGTTAGGAGCCTCTCCTCAATAGATTAGGAACCTCTCCGCAATAGGTTAGGAGCCTCTCAATAGGTTAGGAGCCTCTCCTGAATAGGTTAGGAGCCTCTCCTTAAATGGTTAGGAGCCTCTCCTCAATAGGTTAGGGGCCTCTCCTCAATAGGTTAGGAGCCTCTCCTCGGTAGGTTAGGAGCCTCTCCTCAATAGGTCAGGAGCCTCTGAAAAAAAAAAACGGAGCGCGCCAACTTTCGTCAACACCATGCGATTTCTCGTTATTTCGTCAACAAAACCATTGCAATTCCGTCAAGAATCGTTGTTTGTCAATAGCCCTTGCCACTGCAAAACGATATCCAGCATAAATTCCAGGTGGACGGTTTTCAACACCGTGGGTGTGTGTAGTCCTACGAAGAGATAACAACTGCATTGCATTTCTCATGCAAAAACCAAGCAGTTCCCAATACTAGACCCAAGTAGTTTGTAGCAAAAATAAAAACTTGATGCAGTCCTGTGGGGGTTAAGGGCAGCCAAGCAGGGTCACGAAAGAAAAAAACGCACGCAGTCACAAAAATAAGAGGGATCCACTACCACAAAGTATTTCAAGTATCGCACGCAGCGGCACTGCTGCCACACAAGGCGCGCGAGGGAGGGGGGCGGGGGTGCAAACCGTCAGAACAAAGGATTTGGTCACAAAAAAAATGCGTCATGAAGACCAACTCTTTCGGGACCCAGATACATCGACCAGAACAAGGACAAGCTTGATCTAACCAGCCGCTTATGAGTAGCGTGAGCGCGCAGCAGTGGTCAAACCAGCGACGAGTATGATCTCATCAGCCGTCTGCGAGTTTTTGAGCGTTCAGAAATGACCAAAGCAACAACGAGCTCCGGCTTATCATCAGCCATGTACAAGTGTTGGCGCGAACACGCAGCACTGACCAAAAACAGAACAGGTCCGGCCAAAACCAGTCGCCCACGACTTGTATGAGCGCGGGTAGCAGTAGTATAGGAGAGCGATGCCTGCACCCGTATCGGACGACTACTTGGGCTATTCGTGGACAACAAAAAAATAGCCTCCCCCAACCCAGCCGTGGCCACTGCAGTGCAGCAAAGCGCCGGTATGTGCACTATAGAGGTAAACACCGTCACTATATCGGCATCCGATACTACCTCAGATACTGTCACTGCTGGTTATTACTGAATGTGCCAAGCGACATGGCACGCACTGTAGCGGGCAACCCGCACTACTCAACCGGCGCTATAGAGGAACCGCTACTGTTCCGGTATGAGTATATTTCGATCGCATCTTCCGTCTGAAATTCCCATAGAGCCAACTGGTAAGTGGTCTCATCACCGCCCCACCGTTGTCCTTTTTCCCTCTATACCAAAACCAAGTCCCAAAGGCGATATAACCAGGGCTATCCACAGGGCATCAACCAGCCAGCGGGCCGGGTCAAGAGGTTTCTACACCTCGCGGTTCGAGTCAGGCGGTCTCACGGGCCGGGCCGGATCGGGTCGGGTCAGGAGATTTTCAAAATCTCACGGGTCGGGTAAGATCGCGTCGGGTTGCCCTGACCCGACTCTACCCTCGACAAACGACTCGAATCGTGAAAACCCCTGGTCATCACCCCATCGGGGCATGAGAAGGTCGGGGGAGCTCAGTCTTAGGAAAACACGTGCAGGTTCACAAGCCTCCGCAGGAGCCAGTAGAAGCAGTACACCTTAAGATTACTACCTCACACCTACGAGTATCAGCCTAAGGCGCACATGAGAGTAATTTTTCTGACAGGGAAAAAAGCCGAAAAGAAGTGGAAATTACAGCGTCGCCCACACGAAACAAAACCCGGGTCGCAGGGGTGGGGTATCATCACAGATGGAGTACGGAGTTGCACGACACGCGCCCGCCCTAAAAGATACTACTCGTGTACGGCGCGCTGATACCACTAAGGACGGTCAACAGGACCACACTCATCCATGTTTTCGTCGCTACATCTGGGCCTCGAACCGCTTTTAAGCTACCACACATCACACACACCTCAAACCAAGCAGTGACCACAACGCTGAATTCGTCATTATTACGACAATCACTTTTCCTCGCCTTCCGAGTCCCACAAGACGGGTAATACAAGCGATGCGCCTCCAATCTTCCGGCCAGTCTCAACACCACGCCTCCAGACCGGTCTCGATATTGTGCTATTTTCCTCCACAAGTCCCCACAGACAGTTGATACAAAAAACGTGCCTCCGGCCTTAGGACCGGCATCAAGATCAGTCTGAAGACCGTTCTTGATATCAGTATTAAGACCGTTCGAGCTTGGACTTGCGCGCTCCGCATTAGCCTTCCGAAAGCAGGTATTACCCTCAAGACCCAAAACACGGTTGAATACAAACGATGCACTTTCAGCCCTAGGACCGGTCCCGAGACCGGTTTTGGAAATGATCTTGCCATCGGTCTTTTGGGTCCGGTCTCGGGACACTTCCCGATAGGCTTGCGCGATCCGGCATCGCGTTCCGACAGGATTATATTCCTCTCACGTCCCAAAAAACCAGTTGATACGTACAAAGTGATGTGCCCCCAATAAAATAGGAACGGATATGAGACCGGCCCTGGAACCGGTCTTAAGATCGGTCTTGGCACCGGTATTAACCATTTTAGGGCCTGCAAAATGCCCCAAACTATTTCCCCAAAAACATGTGTGCAGTTCTAAAAGGGTCAAGATCGGCCTTGGGACGAGTCTTGGCACCAATCTTGAGACCGGTCTTGATACCGTTCCCGGGTCGATTTGCGCGTTAGCCTTCCGACAGCAACTTGCTAATCGCGGCTTCTTCATCGCCTTTGGTTTCAGCCAAGGCCGAACGCGTTTTGGCCGGGTCAAAGCCCATCTCGAGCAGGCGTTTATATTTCGGGTCGTTCGGGTCCCCGCCTGCGAGAAGATTGAACATCGAAAAAAAAAAAGCGCGGAAAGTGGGAGGGGGGGCGGGGTGTAAAAATGGAGTTTGGCGTATTGGTCCTCCCCAAAAACATAAATGGATTTCTGCGAATCAAAACTTGAAAAACAAGTGTTCTTGCTTCATTTTTTGTGAAACGTCCAATCTAGAAATATTGAGTCACAGGTATAACAGTAATTCCTGCCCGTGCGTGTAATCTTTTCTTCTATATAGCATAATTCATTTCTAGAAGATTCGGGCAATTTCCGTACCAGGAACAAGGCTTTAGGCCACAGTTTACGGTACCCCCGATGCAGTCCATTAATCTTGATATTTACAAGATTCGCCTACAGTAAGATCTGTGTACACTGCATGTGGAGACGAATGTTGGTTCTGACAGTTTCCAAGATCGGAAAATCCACCGAAAAGGGGTGTTACGTCCCGATCTCCGGCTGAGATCGGGACAAGGTATTTCTTCTCCAGATGTTGTCTCGAGGTTAGGCCGCAAATTTTCCCCCGCGGGCATACACGCACACAACAGCAGTAATTCGCGAAGATGCGGCAGCCCCCTGGGCCATTGCCGAGCAGCTGCCGCTTTTAATCCTCTCGCATCTCGATCGCCATGGTCTGTAGCGTGTTGTGGCGCGCTGCGGCGCTTTTGTGTGTGTTTCGGCTTTTCGAAACCGTACAACCACCACGCTAAAAAATGCCAACGAATATATCGAACATTGCTGTTAGCTTCTGCATCTAGATTCGTTTTACCATACACACTGTTTAGAAATCTTAAGTCGACATCGTGATCTTCAGGCGGTGAAACGAATGTCAGGAACATCTGTGACCTGGATCGGGGTACCATAAACGATAAACAATGACCTTAAACGTATTTAAAAATCTAGATACATGTAAACATTTCTGTAGAACATTAGCGGATACGTTTTGTATTAAGCGTACCGTTTACCGACGTGGCCAGGCGTCGGCGGTGGAGGCTTTGCCTTCCCCCCTGCCCTCGTTTCAGCCCACGGCCCCTTTCATAACACAATACAGGGTGTTCGTCTCTCCCTTTTCCGGTAAACAGCTATGTGCAGTATTCACCATGGTATTGCCCACAAGCCTTGTCCACTTCCTTCGGGAACATTGTTACTATACGGCTTGTCCAGAAGGTCGCTACTGGTAAAACCTCTTACGACATGAGCTGGTGAGTAAGAAGTGATGATAAAAAATGAAAATGAAAACAAAATAAAACGCCGAACGGGAGTAATATGGACAGAGGTAACAGAGGTTGTGAACTGCTCGGGAGACAGCGAGGCAACATTTTGTCACCAAACCCTGTCTACCATTAATCACCACGGTCTGAAGGGAGAGACGCACTAAGTGAGATACAGCAGTAGATCTATACCATAGCTGCTCTGGCCACATTGGTAGTCACACGATGCACATAGTGAGCCCATCCCCCACCGTGCTGGAGGCGGATTCTATTAGTTTCTGGCCATTTCTACCTGGTAAGTAACAATTTCCAGAAAGAAAAGAACACTTCTAGGCTGCGATTACAATACCTTTACAGCTGCTTCACTCAGCTATCGCACCGATAGCAGCAAGGGAGGCAAGAGCGGTGACAGCAGCCAGAAAAAAATAGAAAATAAAATGCATTCAAGGGAAATTCTGGTAATTTACAAAGAAAATTACGGTGAGATTTTAGTACCAGATAGGTTCTAATAGCAAGGCTTACCGGAGGGGCCAGGCGTAAGGTCGGCAGCAGCGGCTTCGCCTGCCCCCTTCCTGCGCCCGTGGCAGCCCGCGAGATTCCAATAATATTTACCCCAGACGTACGGCAGCAGGAAATTACCTCTAAAAAAAAAATAAGGAAAATTGTAGAAAATTCTAGAAAACCTTGAACACTTCTAGAAAATTCTTATAGAAAGTAGCAGATTTTTCTATTAATCCCCTGTTAGTAACTATGAGCAACTTTTCAGTCGAGGATGTTTACCGGAGGGGGTAGGTGTCGGCGGAAGCGGCTTGGCCTGCTGCCCCCCTGCCCCCGTAGCAGCCCACGGCCCCCATCGTGCCCTCGTCTCAGGCGCTGCTGGTGCTGGCTTCGGCGCCGCCGCCATAGAGGCGGGAGTACCCACGGGCGGGGCGGCGACAGCGGTAGGTCCTCCGTAGAACGCGCCCTGCCGCGGGTAAGGCGCGCGGCGGGGGCAGGGTATGCCATACACAAGGGTGTGTCATACACGAACCTTTTGTACAGCAAACAATTTCCGTACCTGGACATTGTAAAAGTCAAGCCAAACATTACTAAACCCTTTTCGTGCTGCAGAGCGAAAAGAACTTGCAAAAGCGTGACCTGCCTACAGCATCGGCCACATGGAGCAGGCCGGCCTGTCAGGGTCGCCTGCAACGCAAACAGTTGTAAGACCAACCAACGCGCAGCATGCAGCAGAGCGATATTCCTACTGCTGCTGTAGTGTGCCCACTTCCTAAGAATTTACCCGGGTTTTCACGGGTCGTGACCCGACCCGCCAGGAAGTGTCAAAAACTCGCGGGTCCAGTCAGATCGGGTCAGGAGGTAGTCGAAACGGAACGGGTCGGGTCGGGTCGGGTCGGGTCGGGTCGGGTCGGGTCGGGTCGGGTCGGGTCGGGTCGGGTCGGGTCGGGTCGGGTCGGGTCGAGTCAGGAGGATTCAAATATCACGGTTCGGGTCGGGTCGGGTCGGGCGACCCTGGCCCGATCCCACCCTCGAGAACTATTCCGACCCGTGAAAAAAGTCCTGGAAATTACGTAAACTTTCCGGGATGCGTCCGTACGGCAATGTGAATAGTTGTGAGAAAAGGGCGCATAGCATGTGCAGCAGAGCGATATTCCTACTTGTACGTGTTTTGCGCTGTACCTACGCAGCGTACGGGTACTCTAGACGTTTGATCAGACCTCACACATGGCTATTTTTGTCGGCACATGTCCAATATATAAAATATGGAGTATCTAATATTATAAAAATAAAAATACACTCCAGCTGTGAGAGCGAAGATTTTGTCGAAACTCATCTTTGCAAGCTGTGTGTGATACTCCGATCGCGCGTATCAAATATATATTAGAAGTATGTCATACATGTTGACATGTGGGTCCCCAAAAGGGTAAACTCCCAATTGTCTCTCGGATACGTACTATAAGCATCTACTTCGATCTACGGAGCTTGGACAACGCCGGCAGGCTTTTCCTCGGGAGACAATTACCGATCACCAGGTAACGCATTGACGAAAGACCGGACGTTTTCACATCATCCGCTCACACGCGTTGACTAAAGACTGGACGTCCTTGTCTTCGCATCACCCTGTTGACGCTGGTAGTAGTTGGAACTAAGAGAAGTCGCCGGCCTATATCCTTCGTGAGGACATACACACCCCGTAACACGCGCGATTTGAGTATCACACACAGCTTGCAAAAGATCATTTTCGACGAAATCCTCGATATCACGCTTGCAGTGTACCTCTAACCGAAAATGAAAAAAAACACCCCGCTGGGACGGTTTTGGAGCCAAAGTTCTCAAAAACAATTAGGGTACAGGCAACGAAAATGGTGGAGGTTTTCACGAGATATCGTGGAGACCTTCCACACCTAGGGCAGATGACGATCTAGATAGATCTACAGATCATCTAGATCATCTACCGTAGATCCTGTACCTGCCGTTACGAAATGGTGTGAAGTGTGGAGGATCTGTAAACAACGCGTACACATCCAATCCAATCTGGAACCAATCGATATATCATTCAGATTGTACGGCTCCTAGATTATCCGAGGACACATGCTCGGCGTTTTCCCGCTTTCCCTGTTGACAAAAAAGCAAGTTCGAAAATCTTCTGGGAGGAGGTGGTATCTTGCGCAATACCGATATTCCTCAGTATACTTCGTTTACTGAGGCTCAGACCTCCAGCTATCTTGACCAAAAAATGACGGTATACTGGTTGTTTCTTCGCCAGTTTGCGGCATAGCGGGATACCAAGTTTGTACGAAAAGACACGATACGCAACGCACCTGCCCCCCGTGTTGGTACCCGGGGATCGGACCCGCCTGGTGGTGCTGATGCTGCCCCGGTTGTTGGTTATGCTGGGGCTGCGGGGGCTGGTATTGTTGCTGCTGCTGCCGAGGTGGTGCAGTTCCTGGACCTCTGGTGGCGGCACCGAAGCCCGACCACGATGCCTGGCCGTACGGAGCGCTGGACGCAGAGGGGTAACCTGCCGACGGTGGTCCTAATCTCCCAACAGACGTCCATGCGGTGAATTGACACAGCATTATGGCCACGAATCGACAGAGCCGTGCAGGGCGAAAAAATAGGGCGGACGAAAGGTGGGAGGAAAGAAGGACGCAAACATGATAAGGAGAGAGCAAAAAATGCGCGTACTGTATGTAATGGGAGAAGGGCGTCCCTACTCTCTTCCGAGAAGCACACGTTCGACAACTTGGCGGCAGCAATGCGTGCAGTGCGCCAGCAGCAAGAGGGGGACGAAGGGAGGGAGGAACGACCGCCGCGTGATAGCCCAAGAGATGCATACAAAGGCGCGTAGAGGGCTTTAGACGCCTGCTACGACAGGGTAAGCAATTTTTTCGGCGAAAAAAACTGAAATATGGCGCCTTGACCCAAAATCGTCGGAAAATCCTTCTGGTTTCGCAATATACTGTACATAATTTGGTTATATCTAGGCCACGGCTTTGGTCACCGGGTTGCGAAAGAGCACTTTTTAAGCGAAGAGCCTCAGAAAAAAAAAAAAAAAAAAAGGTCGCCTCCACCAGTCGTAGTAACGTGTGATGCGCCAAAAGCACCATGTGGGACATGTGTGTCCAACACGCGTCATCACGACATCATACTCTACGGAAATCAATCAAACAAAGCACCTGCAGCGTGTGTTGCGTCAAATTGACTTACATCGCTTACATTGAATGCCCACACATGTTTTTTTACTGCTATGACTGTTGCTATACTTCCAAGTATTAAATATACACGAGCACAACGTGTTCAATCAACAACCCGCCATTACATTCATCTTTCAGCAGTGGGCCAACAGGTTAAGACGATGCAGGGAACGATTGAAAAACGAGTGCTGGTAACTATTTTATCGGGAGAACAGACACACAACCGCTGCTCCCGAGTACGTCTACAGCTGCTAGCGTGGTTTCGATGCATATTACCAACTTTGGTTGGGTAGGAGATGGGCAGGAAAACATGTTGTACTATTAGTAATGTTGAAACCGTCGAGCGTCACAATCCGAGGCCAAACCAACCCACCAAAAATCAGAGAAAACTTAGGTTGGAAGCATATTTTCATGTTTTCCATTGAACCATTTTTTTCATCTCAAACCTAATTTTTACCGTGGGTTGGTCGGCCTTGGGCTGTGGTATTCGTCGGTTTCAATACTATTTTCACATGTTTTCCGAGCATTTTTCGTATTTTCGACGCTAATCTCTTCGTGGGTTGGTTGGTTGGTCGGCCTTGGGCTGTGGTATTCGTCGGTTTCAATACTATTTTCACATGTTTTCCGAGCATTTTTCGTATTTTCGACGCTAATCTCTTCGTGGGTTGGTTGGTTGGTCGGCCTTGGGCTGTGGTATTCGTCGGTTTCAATACTAATTTCACATGTTTTCCGAGCATTTTTCGTATTTTCGACGCTATTCTCCTCGTGGGTTGGTTGGTTGGTTGGTTGGCCTTGAGCTGTGATATTCGTCGGTTTCAACACTATCTTCACATATTTTCCAGCGCAACAGCGGGTTGGAAAAAATCGCAAACACATTACTATGAGGTGCAAGGCTCGTTCGGCGGCAAGCGAAGATCTTCAAGAGGTACACTCACCAGTGGAAGGTGGAGGGGTACTGCCGGGTTGCTGCTGAGGCTGCTGCGGCTGGGTTTGGCCAACCTGGGCCTGCAGCCAACGGTGCGGGGAGGCAAGGGGGGGAGGTGGGGTTGGTGCTGCAAAAACAGCAATCAAGCAAGAAAAATTAACTAACGAAATAACCAACCAACTAACCTAACTAACACATGCAGCGTGCAATTATGAGCTCCGACGAACGTCTCGATCTCACAGACGAGCTGTATTTTTAACGTGAACCATTAAAGACAAAACACGCGCACACAACGCCCTCATTGCCGCCAGCCGACCTACACAATCCGTCCCATGCTCTCCATCCTCCATCTACCTTCCGGCATTCATACTCCCACCTCACCTGAGACTCCATTTGGCGCGCGAGCTCGATGGACGCGTCCTCTCCCTCCTTTAAAGCCCTCTCTCGTCGGTGAGTGTAGCCCACCTCGAACTCGCGCCGGTGCAGAGCTTGCGTGTACACCTGTACAACCAGGGGAGCACGAAAATTTGTTGCTCGAACGCCACACACCCTCTTTTCGTAGACACGGGGGCGGGGGTATACTACATAAACCCAAGTCAAAAAAAGTTGGACAAAAAACAAGTCATTCATCTAGATTCGTACAGAAACCCCAATCCTCCGATTTCTTGTTTTTTTTTTCTGTTTATTTCACTTTTCTAGCTCATCTCACTGCGCTGCTTTGCCCGCAAAAAATATCGCTTTTAGTTGGGGCATATGAGAAAAATTACACCTGGAAGAAACTCTACCGCCGTTTTTTTGTCGAACCAGATTCGTAATACTGCCATAACTCCAGCGTCACATCTAACCTAAAAGAGCACGAACCTGCGACAAAATCTTAGCTGCTCTCACTACAGTGTGGCGAAGCGTCAGCAGTTTTAGCGCCCTCTAAGGACCGCGGCAGTGTCGCCAGAAGTTTGAAAATGTGGTTCCGGGTCGTGGGATTTTGTCTTTCTAATACTGCGGCCAAGCTATTTTTGTACTGTTGTAGAGATACATGATCAGTGCCAGGACGTACCTGGTATGTACGAGTATTTCTCGAGTTTTTTTTCTGTGATCTAGCGCTACTATATTATAACGCAGTGTTTATCGTCCACGTTTTTTCTTTGTTTTGAGGCACACATCTCCAGCCGATTGCGGCGTCGTCACCCGTGACACCATGGGGTCGGGCATCTCACCAGATCTTCGCAGGTCTGGTTGAGCTGCGCCAGCCTCTGCAGGAGGTCGGCGTAGAACATTGCCCCTTCCGACAGCTGGGCGTGCACCTCGTGGAAGAGCATCACGCCCCCGTGCACCTGCTGCAAAAACGCCTCTCTATCGAGAGTGCTTTGGTCGGACGCCCTCGCCTGCTGGAACCTGCGCATCGGAAACCAAAAAATATATATAATTTCCCTTTCTACCTAACCTGAGAGATTATAGAAGTTGATGCGATAATGTCGAGTGTGTTTTGTAGAAGGTGGCGTGTATACAAGTCTGAAAATCGTGATTTAAGGGCCTGGTAGGCAGGGCCAAGAGCAAACGTCATGTACAAGGACGAGTGCACGTTGCAGCAGAGGTAGCATACTTGACAAGCACAAGGCGCCACCGTGGCGGCCAGGCCAGAGCAGCTATATAGCAGCGCATTTCCCCCTGCTCCGGTTAAACCCGGTCAAAAAAAAACACACACACATGTACACTGCGAGGGAAAGCGGGAAGCGAGCACCCACCTCCTCCGTCTCATGCCCATACCATCCCGTTTCGGTTATAACCCCGGTAAAAAAAACACAATCTACGCTGCGAGGGAAGAACGGAAAACGAGCACCCAAACCCTCAGCCCCATACGCTCACCATAAGCCTCATACACCTAATCATCCCCAACCTCATCCTCGCCCTAACCCCCATCCGTACCCACAGCCCAGCCCCATTGCCAGCCCCATCCGCACCCGCAGCCCCTCCCCCCTTTTCCATTCCCACTCCCACCACCATCCCTAACGCTACCCCTCACCCTCCCCCAGCAACCGCATCGGGCACCGCATCAGACTCATGCGCCGCTACCCCCCCCCCAACCCCCACCCCTAACGCCAACCCCAAACGGAAACCCCGGCATACCTCTCATTCTCAGCTAGAATCTCTTCAAGCAGAGGTGTCTGGCGCTTAACGCTAGCCTCTATCTCGTCTCTGAAAGGCGCTAAGGCTTGGAGGGCATGCTCAACAGCGGCGGTGTAAGCTTCGGGTCCACCGCCGCCCACGCGGCCAGCCTGAGCTAGCTCGGCCGCGACGTTTCTGCGGGGACCCAATCAATGCAAGGGACGGAGTAGGAGGCACGGTCAAAAATACATAATAAGGAAACAAAAGGAAGCGGCGTGGAACAGCAGTACGAATCGAGAAGGAACACCACGAAGCGGAATTGAATGAAAAGAAACGAAAAAAAGGAACTTGTTAAGGGAAACGAAATTGCACGAACCGAATCGACACTAGACGAAACCAAACCAAACCAAACCAAACCAAACCAAACCAAACCAAACCAAACCAAACCAAACCAAACCAAACCAAACCAAACCAAACCAAACCAAACCAAACCAAACCAAACCAAACCAAACCAAACCAAACCAAACCAAACCAAACCAAACCAAACCAAACCAAACCAAACCAAACCAAACCGAACCGAACCAAACCAAACCAAACCAAACCAAACCAAACCGAACCAAACCAAACCAAACCAAACCAAACCAAACCAAACCAAACCAAACCAAACCAAACCAAACCAAACCAAACCAAACCAAACCAAACCAAACCAAACCAAACCAAACCAAACCAAACCAAACCAAACCAAACCAAACCAAACCAAACCAAACCAAACCAAACCAAACCAAACCAAACCAAACCAAACAAAACCAAACAAAACCAAACAAAACCAAACAAGAAAAAAAAGAAAAACAAACAAACAAACAAACAAACAAACAAACGGACGAACGAGAGAAAAAAAAAAAAAAAAAAAAAAACGGAACGAAACGAAACGAAACGAGCATGCTACTTGTGCACGGATTACGATTATTTCGTTTGTATCGTGCTTATTAACAGTAAGGCATAATATAAATAAAAGACTAGAGCTAACTTAATCAAGTAATGATAACGACCTTCGCGATACGAGTGTTCGTGTGACAATAACGCAAAAATAGCAATAAACTGAAAAAAACATCACGCTAAACCTTTGTTTTTTTCGCCGATTGCGATTCATCATATCATACCTATTCTTGACGAAATCGTTTGCGGCAGCCAGCTTAGCATCCCTCTCTGCCAGCAGCGTGGCCAGGTCGACGAGCTTGGCAGACAGGGCTGCGGTCTGCACTTGGCTACCTGTGGGTGAGAGTTGAATATTAAAAAAGGGGGACCGTGGTGGGAGGGGGGGGGGGGGGGGTCTACATGTGAAAAAGGGCGTTATTGTATGTATACCTGGTATCTGGTATGAAATATGAAAGGACTGATACAGCTGCACGGATACGGAGGGATAAGCTTAGACCCAACAACCCCTGCGGATAGCTAGGGCTGGGAGCTGGTTGACTATGCCAACAGTAACACTGCAAAAGTAACTAACACCGACTAGCGTGCCATCGGTGTTTCTTCGCTCCCCGTGACGTTTACAAGAAACGCCTCTTCGCGTGCCCTCGGAAAAATAAGCGCAACACGCCCAAAAGAAGAAGAAAAAAAAAACAGCCACGAATACTGTAGTAGGGTTGGGAGTTGGCTGACTATACTATTTACAATGTTCTACCACGTACTATACTATTAATAATAGCAAGTCAACGACTAGTTGTCAGTTGGACAGGTATTCCATAGAATACTTCGAAGTATACCTGGTACAGTATACCTAGTACAGTATAGAGTATACAGTATAGTTGTGGTACATTAGACCAAGGGTGCGGCAGGGGCGTTTTGTTGTTTTGGGGGCTTTAACAGCGGTGGCTCGAGGGTCACCCGCGCGAGTGACCCCCCTGTGCCTTCGCTGCCTTAAGCTTTCGTACACCGTTTCAGTTTTGCGACATCAAACCGCATTGGAATGGCTAGCTACGCTGCGCCAAGCAAGCCACCTAATGTACTTTTGTTCCTGAGGTGCGGAGTCACTGGTGCGAATATGATAGTATATTAGTGTGATAGTGTGATAAGTATGATAGTGTGATAGTGTGATAGGATCGTATGATAGTATGATAGTATGATAGTATGATAGTGTGAAAGTATGATAGTATGTCAGTATAATAGTATCATAGTATGATGGCATGATAGTGTGATAATATAATGGTACGATGGTATGATAGTATGATACTCGAAGTATGATAGTATGATAGTATGATAGTATGATAGTATGATAGTATGATGGTATGATAGTATGACAATACGATAGTATGATAGTATGATAGTACGATAGTGTGATAGTATGATAATATGATAGTATGATAGTATGATAGTATGATAGTATGATAGTATGATAATATAATGGTACGATGGTATGATAGTATGATACTCGAAGTATGATAGTATGATCGTATGATAATATGATAGTATGATAGTATATTAGTATGATAGTGAAAATGGGGGTGCGAGTGGCTCAAACCTGGTGGTGAAAATGGGGGCATTACCATATATCAACATCCTTCCTACCGTTACCCCACCGCAGCCCTGGTCATTGGGTCATTAATACTGCAGTTAGCTGCGGGCGGAAAATTTGCAGACCTCTGCGTCCATGCATCTGACTGGCCCGCTCGTGGCTCAACGTGTTGAGCTTTTGGTAATAACGACCAAGAATTGAAAAAAATTATCAAAGTACGATAGTTGGCTCTTGCTCGGCCGCGTAACTAACTAATCGGTAGCCCGGAAGCAAAAAAAAAAACAACCCTAAAAAAAGGGGGGGGGAAACAAGTGACTTTCATTAAAGTAAAAAAACGTTTCGCGCATCGCAGACCCTTACCGCTGTCCGCGCCAGCCCCCTTCCCTGCGGGCATGGCGGCATCCAAACCAGGCCTCGTCAGCTCTAGCAACTCCAGCCCTGCGCGGCTAGACGGCTCCTCAATGCGGCCCATCACCTGGCGACAAAAAACAACGAAAATGCCGACATACCACGTGTACCCCGAAGGCGGTGGTGGCGATGGCGGAGGGGGGGGGACGAAGCGGGCGGTAGGTGGGCGAGGTGGTGGAAGTAATGGGGGAGGGTGGGGGAAAACGGGGAGGGTGGGGGACAACGGGGGCAGATGGGGTGAGAAGGGAGAGAGGGGGTGAGGGGTGGGGGGTCTAGGGGGGGGGGTAGTAGTTGGGGGGGGGGAGGCAGGGGGCGGCAGATGAGCGAAGTGCGGGCCGGGGGAGAGGAGGGGGGGAGGGGGGTTGGATGGAGGGGGCGGTGGGGGGCGCGTGAGGGGGTGGGGGGGGGGGGGTTATGGTTGGTGACGATGGAGGTGGTGACGGGTAGACTAACAATCAACCTTCTATTGTATGGGCTGTACAGTGCGATATTTAGGATAGACGGGAGACTGCATTCATGGAACAAGAATGCAAAGAAAGTAAGTTCTCGAAAAAAAAAAAAAGAAAAAACGCACGACGGCCGCGCACAATAGGGGACCCTACGGACCCTACTGGCTTGTCGGCAGTCAGCGCTCGCAACCGTTACAACGCAGTTGAAGTCGGTGATGGTTGGATGCATACCTTGGCATCGGCCGTTCTTGCGGTCCTCCACAGGCCCCTATAGTGCTCAACGTCCCTGCGCAGGTCTCCGGCGAGGTCCGCCGTGGACATGCCTTCGTACTCTCCAGAGTACCGCTTGCGGAACCTGGACACCCGAGACCAGATAAATTTCGGCCACGAAACAACAATATTGGTAGGACGGGTGCGACAACTCGTAAGGTCTCTCATCTGGCCGAAGAAAAACGCGGCCACAATCACTCGCAATAAACAAAAAAAAAATGCAGCGAGATCGGCCATACAAAGAACATGTCTTCGCACATTAACTCCCGAGTACCGCTTGCGAACCCTGACCCCATCCGTTCCGGTCACGAAGGCAGGAAAACGAAGAAGCAGAAAAAAACACGCAGTACGTGAAGAAAACATCCAGGCTGCCTGCTGGTACTGCGTGATGCCATTCTCGTCTTTTTTGGGGGTATAGTTGCTTCAGAAAGTCTTCGTACTATACTTGGTGTATTATGCTTGGTGTATGTTGCTCCTGAGGGGTATTCCAGGACTCCGGAGGTATCGGAGCCTGTCCTGTGCCCACGGACTAATAGATAAATGGCGATGACGAGATAACGTGAGAACAACAACTGTACACACAAGGCATACCGAATGAACACCCACGGGGGGGGGGGGGGGGGGGTACTGACGCGCATCATCGAGGCGCACGTTTTGGTCCATGGCCTTCTCCACCGTCCCCAAGGTGCTTTGCTTCATTACTGCATACAACGAACATCGAATACCGAAATCGTGCACATCGATTTGATTTTTCATACTGTATATATCGAACATCGAAAATACGACTCGTGCGCATCGAGTTGATTTTTCGCAGTATATCAAAAATCCAAATCGTGCATATCCATTTAATTTCTTCTCCACCGTCTCCAACGTGTTTTGTTTCACTAGTGCATATATCGAACATCGAAAACCGAAATCGTGCACATCGATTTCAATTTTCATACAGTGTAAATCGAATATCGAAAACCCAAATCGTGCACACCGTTTCGAATTTTCACAGCAAATCGAAAATCCAAACCGTGCACATCAATTTGATTTTTCGCAGTATATATCAAAGATCGAAATCGTGCAAATCAGTATAATTTTCCATATCGGAATAGTACAATATCGATAGCCATCGCTACTTACTACTGCGCACACAACGCAGACCAAGAACGAACACCCGACGGAGGCGTCTGGCCTTTGGCGTACTTACACGTCATCGAGGCGAACGTCTTGGTTCATGGTTTTTCTCATCGTCCCCAGTGCGCTTCACTACAATACATATCGAACATCGAATATCGAAATCGGGCACATGGATTTTGATCTTCATTCATCGGTAAACTATCCCGTAAAAATCAATGGAGAAGCGATATCCGATATCCGTCACTACATACTATGCACTCACGCGTCATCGAGGCGTACGTCTTGGTCCATGGTCTTCTCGACCGTCTCCAACGTGTTCCGAGCGCGTTCGGCTGACCCTTCCAATTCTGTCACCTGGGCATCAATTACAAGGAGAGAGGGGGAGGGGGGGGGGTACTCATTTACTGGGCCGTAGTCGTAAGGCATCAGACCTCCTCGCATCTCTACAATGCCGAGACGTCGGGCTTTAATCGATCAGGTAGATATTGCGTGCATGAAGCACGAAGCAGTCATCAAAAGGGTGGTGAGGTTGAGGATTGGAAGGCATAAAATAGCGGGAGGTGGCGAGGGGGGGGGGGGGGGGGGGGGGGGGGGGGCGCAACGGGCATTAAAAAGGGGAGAGGGGGTCAAAACAAAAGAACGCGGGGAGCACGTTGATACGGGTGGTAGTCCCGACAAAACTGGTGGTAACGTCTCCGACAAAAATCTGGCTTACTCACATCATACGAGCAAACCGTGGTATAGGCTTTCGCTAGGAGGGTATCAGAAACTGTCGTCAACGTGTATGCGTTGGTTGTCACCGGTCGCCGGTCGCAACACGTCCATCTCGAAAAAAGAGGTCCCTACGTTTCAGCGGGGAGTATCATAGAACCTCCTCGCATTCACTCGAAAAAACATGAATAAGTGTCCTTACCTTCCCCTTGAGTTCGTCCAGGCCTCCGCCCCCCTGCTTGACAGTCTGGACCTTCTTCCAGACAGACTCAGGCACGCCTCCCACACTCTCGTGGGCCTCCACCGCCCCCGGTAGCCCCACCTGGTTGGACAAGGCAGGAACCGTGGAAAACCAATACACACACAGGAGTCACAAACAGCTGCACAGAATCAACAAAAACACGCGTTACATGGTGTACGTAGACCTCTCCCCTGCTCCGAACAACATACCACGGCAAGCCGCCGCCCCCCCCACCTCATCCCCCCCTCCCTCGCTCCCTCCCCCCCAATCCCCTTCTACACCATCTACACAAAAATATCTGGGGCAAGTATGCCTCCGCTCCCCCCATCCAACACCCTTCCCAATGTTCACAAAACCTACCGCAGCGAGAGCTGGTTCCTAGCGAGTGTCTTGCTCCTTGGTTAAGTCCCCCCCCCCCCCCCCTGTCCCCGTCCCCCGTCCCCCGTTCCTCATCTCCACAACACCTACCGCGGCGAGCTGGCTCCTAGCGAGGGTGCTGTTCTGTTTGGCTTGAGCATCCTCGAGCATTCAGCGACCCTACAGCCAGCACTTCCTCCCCCTCCACCCGCACCCCCAATCCCTTTCCCCTTTCCCGCTTCACAACCCCACCCCCCCCCACTCTCCAATCCCTTTCCCAATATCTACAAAACTTATCCCTTCAAAACTGACCGCGGCAAGCTGGCCCCTGGCGAGGGTGCTGTTCTCCTTAGCGAGAGTATCCAGCGACCCTATAGCCAAGGCCTCCTTCTTCTTGTACTCCTCAAGGGCAGCCTTTGCGCTCTTGGACAAGAGACCGTCGAACAGGGGCCCACCCTCCTGTCCCGCAGGTGCTGCACCAAAAAAATGTGGACGGGCGGGAGAGGGGGGGTACTCATTTCATGCATAGCCATAGTCTTACGACAAGTGACCCAAAACGCTACGCTACAATGCCGGGACCGAGCACGTCCGGATTTCACCGACCACGCGATAGGGCGCGCGCGGGGGGGGGGGGGGGGGGGGGGGGGGGTGAAAGGAAAATCGGATGGCGAACATAAACAATGTAGTACAAGAAAAAGAAGAATGACACAAAAACCTTCAAGACACTTCAAGGAAAATAAGGTGGAACACGATTGGTGGATTTGCAAGGTGCGGGGGCGCGGGAGCAAATAAAAAACACTACTAAAGACCGTCGGACAGGGCAACTCCCGCCTGCCCCGCAGGAGCTGCACGAAAGAAAAAAAGGGGGGGGGGATATTGAGGCCGTGAGGCATACAGCTCCTTAGGTCAAGAAATTCATAAATTGGTGCATCTCCACCGTAGCTTACATCCGCGGCAAGTTCACCCTTTTCCAACACTTGAAAAAAATTCTACTCTATTTTCAAGTGCCTTGTCCCCACGTCGGGAGTGCGGTGCTAAAAGGGCTAAAAGGGTTAACAACACTACAACTGGAAACCCTTCTATTTTTAACAAAATTACTTGAAATTAGCGTAGGGAGGGTTTGGGGGCTCTAGAGGGGTTAAGGAGGTCTGCGTTTTTGTACCAGACGGGTACGTTTTTCTATGGCTTGCATAGCGTTTTTTTTTTACATCGAGGAAGACACACAAAAAATACCACCGCCAAAGAAAACACGTACATACCAAGGTAAAAGAGAGGACAGGCGCGCGCGCCCGTCAGAGTTCCAAACAAACCTGAGAGTGGCGCCTGAACAAAGGGGACGGGTTTCACCATCCCCGCCCCCGGTACATCCTTCAGCGTTGCCTGGCTGGGCACGGGCTCCAGATAAATGGTGGCGTTGTCCTTCACCCGTGATGACATCGTCTTCAAGATGGTGCCGTTAAGCGTTTCCGCCGATGTGGTGAAGGTAGCAGACAAGGAGTTCCTAGTACATCGTGAGGGGGGGGGCGAAGGAAGAAAACAGGAAAATAAATTAGTCAATCCGGGTGTGGGGCGGGGCGGGGGTGGGGGGGGAGTAGGGAGGGGCGAAGGGGGGCGGGGCGAGGGTGGGGGGGGGGGCGAATCACACACACATGATCGTATACGTAGGAGACCGGGAGTTCCCAGTGAGTTGTGAGGCCGCAGGGAAGGAACACATTGACGTGGCGCGGAGGGGATAGAGGGGGGGGGGTGAGAGGGGTGATATACGGTGGCGGCATCCACAATCCGAGAGGGCATCGACTTCAAAATGGTGCCCGTAAGCATGTCCGCCGACATTGTAAAGGCGGCAGATATGGGAGTTCTTGGACATGCTAAACCGGGGCGTGGGGCGGGGTCTGGGGTTAGAAAAGGGGGAGAACGAGAGGGGCGTGCTTTTACTACAATAAAGAAGAACCGCCACTCATATTCGTCGGAAAATATGGAAGTGTAGTTCTAAAGAGGTTAGGCGTTTCTGACGATGTGGTAAAGGGAGTAGACAGGGATTTCCCAGTTATCCGTGAGCCCGAAAGGAAATAACTGTAGAATGGAGAGGATGCGGGGCAGGGGGGGGGGGGGGGCGGACAAGAAAACGCCAGCACGCCAACACCACCACCACCACCAACGCGTATACATCGCACATCCTACCTGTGCGCTCGGCGGAACGCCTGAGCGAGCAGGTCTGATGAGTTCTGCAGCTGCGCCATCTTGATGCCGTACAAAACAGAACAACAGAAACCATAAAACACGCCTAAAAGCACAAAAATATCCCTAACATCAAACAAACAAACAAGCACCCTTTACAAAAAGGGACTTACCAATAAGCGTCGACAAGAAAGGAAAAAAAAAAAAAGACATAAATGTAACGGTAAAAATTTAAAGCGCATCAAAACACCAACACCACCCCCGCATATACACCATCACCCCCCCCTCACTTGTGGGCTAGGCGGAAGGCTTGAGTGAGCAAGTCCGAAGACTTCTGCAGCTGCGCCACCTCGATGCCGTAGCCAGAACCCGTCTCGTCGGCCACGTCGTGGAGGGAAACCGACTGTCCGGCCAATAAAAAGAAAAAAAATGGAGTAAAAAACAAGAGGGGAATATATATGGGGGAGAAAACGAAAAAATGCGGGGGGTGGGGGGGACGAGGGTGAGACAGAGCCAGTATCGTCGACCGTGTTGTGGAGAGAAGCAAACAGTCCAGCAAATCGGAGCAGAGAGAAAAAAAACACATGACAAAAAACGGGGGAAATGGGAACGAAGAAAAAAGGAGGGGGGGGTGGGGGTGGGGGTGGGGGGGGAGGCGTTACCGGTAGGTTCCAACGGTTTGCGTCGTGGAGAGAAAGCACCGTCCAGCCTACCACAACACAACAAAAACAGAAACATCAACACACCAAAAAAAAAGGGGAAATGGGTGGGAAAACAAGAATCGGGGTGTGGGGGGGGGGGGGGCGGGTGGAAAATGAAGGAGACGTGAACCCTTTTCACTACAAACACCGCGAAAGTAAACCCGCATCGCGTCTAACCACAGCAGTAGTTCCGTAGCCTGCCCTCAAAAAGATGGGTGTAGTGAATCCTTCGTTGGCACACACACATGTGACATGTGGAACAAGCACTTGCCAAATTATGTTGGCACAGATGTGTAGCCAAAGCCTAGACAAAACAGAGATGAAAAAAATGCCCCAAAACCTTACAAGTACAACTCGGCAAGAAACAAAATGCACTACTTGTAAACTGCTGCGTCGTTGATAACACGTTGCACGGCGTCGCGACAAAGCGAGTATCACCATACCATAGTGAAACGGGTTAGGGCTGACGTGTTCTACGATAGACGTTGAAATTTTGGGCGAAAAATATGATGTAACCACTGGAAACCCAATATTTGTGGGATACCATTGGTTCAGACATGTGCTCTCATTAGCCGGTCCTCTCGGCGGTCTAGTGGTGAACCTCGACCACTACTTAAGGTTGGAGCCAGGGGTTCAAACCTCAGTGTAGAGGTCTATATTTTCTGGAGACAACAAAAAAAATGCCGAGAGCGCTGAATAGCGTGGGTGAAAGCACAGTTCGACGTGAGTCGACGAGGGAAGACAGTGTTGAACTATTCACGAGGTAGGGGTTGCACTTTTTGCGCTACAACGTCCCTGGCCAATTGAGTTCCTCATGTGAGGAAGTACCTGATAGTGAAGCAATTTGACGAGTACGTAATATTTTAGAACTAAGGCATAGAAGCGTCGTCAGGTTGTTCGAGCGAATGCCTTCGAAGTCATTTTTCGGGTGCGATATTGAGTCCCTCATGTGAGGAACTCAGGGACTTTCTGATGCTGCACCCACCCCTCCCTTACCGTGGGATGGCTCGCGTACAGCAGTGGGGGGGGGGGGGAGAAGAGCCTACTGAGTGGCCCCGGATCTGAGTTATGTCTAGATAGGGACAAGGAGAAAAGAAAACGTGCGAAGAAAACAGATGATGGGATGAGCCAAAACACCGAAAACACAAAAAAAAAAAGTTGGCCGTCGTGGGCTTGTTTATTACGTTGCACTTTCCTTTTTCCTCGAAATCGGTGCCCTACCTCTTATCGTAGAATTCGTCGGCTAACAACTTTTTTATCGCCAAACTACTTGGAATAAAAGTACAGTGGGCCACAAGTTGACGCTAGCAAAACGGTGAAAACATTCCTTCCTTACCTCCCAGTAGCACGAGGCTGCGGAAAACGCCACCGACTGGAACTCCACATGCGCGGGCCACGACTTGTCCAAGCCTGGTGCGAGGTTGGGCCCGTGCATCAGCCCAAGGGTCTGGGTGTAAAACTAACAAGAGAGGCGGAACGAGAGAGGGGGGGGCGTTGCGTTGGGTTGGGTTGGGTTGGGTTGGGTTGGGTTGGGTTGGGTTGGGTTGGATTGGGTTGGATTGGGTTGGGTTGGGTTGGGTTGGGTTGGGTTGGGTTGGGTTGGGTTGGGTTGGGTTGGGTTGGGTTGGGTTGGGTTGGGTTGGGTTGGGTTGGGTTGGGTTGGGTTGGGTTGGGTTGGGTTGGGTTGGGTTGGGTTGGGTTGCGTTGGGTTGCGTTGCGTTGCGTTGCGTTGCGTTGCGTTGCGTTGCGTTGGGTTGGGTTGGGTGGGGTGGGTTGGGGTGGGGGAGCACGGGCGGTGGGTGTGCGGGTTGGGTCCATTAGCGACAAAACAACGTGGCGCTTTCGTTGGGTCAGGTTGGCTTCGCAAACCCCGAAAATATCAAAAGTACGCCCCCCATACACGCATATATTTTGGGGGGTGTAATCAAATGAAACGTGTTATTCTACACCCCTATAGATTGATACCGTTGTCTTTTAAATAGTGTGTAGTCGAATTGATTAAGTTACTTGATACCGCCTCCATACATAGATGTATCTTGTGGCGTAAAACGGGAGTGGGGGGGGGGGGGGGGGGGGGCGGGTTCCTCAGATCAGCCGCAGGAGCGGCGGGATTCCAACCAGCATAAACCCAATAATCTGAAGCGGAACGCCTGAGATGCCGTACTCGGGGTATACAACCAATAAAACCATGCCCATGGATATCGATCGATAGGGCGGCCTACGCGGTAGCGGCGACGGCAGCGGTGTCTCACATCCCTAGCCTTAGCGGCTAGCTTGGCGATGATCGTCGGCTTCAGCTTCGTCCTGGCACGATCCTTTACGGCTTTCTCGTAAAAACACGCTTGGGCCTGTGCGGGTGGAAAATCCCCGGTGGGGCGGAGGGGGGCGGGGGGGGGGGGGGTACAGGCGATGGTGAGCTTCGGGCCATGGAAAAGACAAGAAAACGAGACAGGAGGGGCTCCAAACCTCTCCCAAAAACTGTCTCCGAGAAAACACCAAAGTTCATCCCAACCAAAAACTCCTGGTTTACATAGGTAAATCACGGGGAAACGGATCAAAGCAAACACGATACTCAAAACTATATTGGGTAGTAGTTCCTCAAGCTCTATAAACGAAGATACAAGGATCAAAGCACAAACGACACTGAAACTATATAAGGTAGTTCCTCAGTTGAATAGGTTTGGCGTCGTCGGCATGACAAGAAACACTAAGCCCCTCAGGCCGATGCTGAGAAGTGCAGACTAACCCAATCCTGGTACAACCGGAGAAAGAAGGATGGGGAACCTCCCGACGAACACGTGGCGGGGGGAGAGCCTCGGAGATGCCTGTTACTACGAAGTCGGCCAGATTCAATCAAAAAGCTCGAAGCCTACATTTTCGTTCGTTATACAGCACTACCCACTCAGCTACTAGGTCACGTGACTCAGTAGCTCAGCGGGGAGCGCCATATAACCAACAGAACGCGTCCCCGTCAGTCAGAACGATTTTGAGCCAAAAAATGTGTACCCTATCGTAACCACAACGCCATTACACGCCATTAAATCGGCGTTGCCCTATCGCGCCACCCAAAAGTCACCTGAGCGAGCATGAGCGTTGACGCCGCACTGAGACCGTCGGGGATAAGGTCTTGCGTCAACGTTCCAACCAGCCCTCCAACCACGCGCTCGCGGACATGCTGGAAAACGCCAGCGGAAACCTGGAATCGGTGGCATGCAGCCTTGAGGCCCTGTTTGATTTAGGGCCAGGGACAGGAGAAGCACAGAGGTCAGATGGCAGGGACCAGGTACGGTCTGCAATAGTTGGTTAGGCTTTGTTTCGAGCTACGGTAGTGATGCATGTTTGAAGCCAAAGACGCGCACTATGCTAAGAGGTATCACCTTTGGGCTCAAAACAAGTCAGAATGACGAGCGGGGTCGCCCATGACCTACACTCTGGATAACTTCGTTGCTTTTCTTTCAATACTTTTCGTTGATATACCTATACACTACAGGTTAAGGGGCTTGTCCATCGCTGAGTATCTTTTTTTTTCCCCCCGAAAAAAAAACAGTATTTTGGGAGAGGTACTAGAGTAGTGATACACATTATTTGACACTTCTAATCATTTTACTCCAGTGATTGCATTATGGGGCGTCTATACCAGGTTTTTGGTATGGGTGAGGGTTAGGGTTAGGGTTAGTTACTACGGAGATGTTAGCAGGATGAACTGTCAAACAACAAAGGGGGCAAAAAAGCGCCCGGCCTTGAGTAACAGCGCTTGGCTACAGTTTGTTTCGTCGGCTGGTACTGCCAAGTATACGGAGCCTCGATCGAACACAGTTGTAACGCAGGAGAGCTCGCCTATAACGTGGCGATGCTTCCCGTTTTTTCGTGAAATTTCATCCTGTTAAAAATGGATCTCTGTAAATAGCATGGTTGAAAAAACACAATATTGTAAGACACTTATCAATATATGAGCTCGTCAAGCGAGAGGAGCCTGGGTGAAAAGAAAAACGGGTGCAAACGTATCGCACCATACGTCCTTGACGTAGATCCTCAATCGAGGATCTACCCAATGCCTCTGGGTCCGACGCGTGTGTTGCGATTTTATTTATTTAATGGTTTCCTTCATCCCATTCATTATACTCGCACTACTCTCGCGCTCCCTTCCAGCAGTAACACAGATCCTGGGCCACATAGAGGGGGCTCCTTCCCCCTCCCCACTACGGTACAGAACGTGCCTGAATTTTGTATCGAGAGAATAATTCGGCATTTTCTCCCCTCGTCGACTCGCGTCGAATTGTGGTATCGTTTGCTAGGCACCTTTTTTCCGATTTACAATAGCCCATCGGATCGTTTGTTGGGATCAGCTTACATTTTTTCCCAAAATGTAGGTGGTTGGGTAAGGTAGACAACTTTTCGCGCGAGGAACCCCAGCGAAAATACAGCAAGTGTACACGCGGGGCTCGTACATAAAATGCATCCACCTCTGCCGAGAAATGGAAGCAAGCTTTGGAAAATGACATTGAGAAAAACGTCGCTCCTGTTGCCGGACGGAGCGATGTGGTATCCTATTTTAGCGAGGAAACTGCCAAAAACAATACGATTAAATTCTAATCTTGTCGACGTTTTTCCCGAAATGTTGGTTAATTACGTGTTTTTTTTCCGGACAACTTCCGTACAGGTCGGCTCGGATTTAGGGTTGGGGTTAGGGTTGAGGCTTATGTCAAGGTTTTGTATCCACAATCCCTCCTCGTACTACTGCAACCACACGTACACACAAAAAAAAAACATTGTTTCCATACCGCATCCTACCAGGCATACGTTTCCTTACATGATGGCCTGCATAGCAGGCGGCTAAAAGAATACGTGCTACAACTAGCGTAGCACGCGCCTTCTACCATAATAGATTGGTGTACGACAAGAAAAAAAAAAAAAGTATTTGAGAGCAACGTCGGGTAAGGCAAAAATAATTACCGACATCACCGAACAGATAGTATCACGACCATCGCCATCATAGCCATCACCATCGTCACCAGCATGATGATCGCTAAAGCTCCCATCGCTATCACCGTTATCGTCGCCATTTACACCACCACCACCACCACAACCACAACCACAACCACCACCCTCATCACCTCTACTATCCTCCTCTCGTCATCACCACCACCACCACCACCACCACCACCACCACCACCACCACCATCAACATCACCATCACCGGCACAATCATCAACAACAATGTTACCCCACAACCCACATGATCATCAGAAACGATCATCGTCCCCCCGATAACGCAACTATGACACCACCTCCCTCATTAACGCCCACGACAACCACGCATGCTCACACCCATGACTAGAAAAACCTTCCCATTAACCCCTAAAAGCACAAAACAAAACACAATACCCCACCAGACATTCAACACGAACCAAAAACCAAAAACAACGAACATAAACACAAACAAACAAAAAACACCCCCCAAAACGTACCGCCTCCGTGCTCCGGTCCTCCTCGCTAGCGCTCCTGCTCTCGTGGGCTCCAAGGTTGTAGAGCACGCAGGCCCTCTCGAACAGCAGGGTGCTTTGCGTGCTCTTCTTGTTCGGGTTGAAGGCATCCCCCCACTTGAACCCCACCCGTACCTGCGCCAACGACGATACCACGACAGACACAGGCACAACACCAGGACACATTAGAACCTAACGTAGACCATTGACAAATCACAGACCATGGCAGAACACAGATCATAACAGATCACGGCCAAACCGAGTAACCCAGACGACGGCAGATCTAAACGCAACACAGAACATGTACCAAATTGAAGATTGTCCAAAACCAGTCGAACAAACACGGTTCACAACAGCCATTATGAACAAAACCGAACAACGCAGACAATGACACACCAAGACAAAAAAAAACGCAGTTCGTAACATTCTCTTAAACACTGTCGCGTGATGAAATTTTTCAACCAAACCTAACAAATGTCTCCGACACAGGAAACACTGGACTATTACGTGCGGTCGTGGCTGAGGCTGTATTCCGTCTTTTTTTAGTCGTTTTTTGTCGCCAGCTTTTCCCGCCCAACCCTTTTACAGCCACAAAAACGATTCCATACTATTTCCAAGTAGTTTTCCCGAAAAAAAAGGGCAGATCTACAGGGGCAAGCCTCACAAGGGGGGATATACCCCAAACCTACCTCCGTCTCGGACACAGGAAACACCGGTTCAAGAGCCTCCAGCTGTGCAACGTAGCGAAGGATGGCGTCGCGACCGCTGTCAGAGGGACGATCAAGCTGGGTCGCCGTTTGCCTCACGCGTTGAAGTTCCTTCAGGTCGTCAGAGTAGTGCTCAACTTCCTCCTGGGGGTGGGCGTTACGGAGGAGGGGTTGGGGGAAGGGGGAAGGACGGGGGGGGAGGGGGGGGGAGAATGGGGTGATCAGGAAGGGGTAGCGAGTGGGGCTTCGTGAGGACGTCGGAGTAGTGCTCAACTTCCTCTTGAGGTTGGCATGGGGTGGGGGGGAAGGGGGTTGGTGGGGAAGGGGTAGGTGTGGGAGAGGAGAACGAGGGGAGGGTGCGGCAGTATAACTGACTTCCGGAACAGGACAGGTATACTGTTGAAATAAGAACTATGAAAAACAGCATTGTAAAAGGCAGGCTCCTACTTGCATGAAACTAAGAAAATTGGAAGACAGTTTAACTGAAAACATCGAGGGTGTATCATACGGTGCTTGAACTCAAGGCTGGACCAGCATTCCTGTTTCTCATTACTGCTGCACGTGTCCCATACCATGGCAAGTACTACTGCTGCTATGGTGCCTGCTGCCGTAATTGTCCCGTACAAACAACAGGATACGTGCTACTGCTGTAGGCAGTGCTGGCAGCCCAAGGTGGGTATAGTACGTGCATTATATACGCAAGTTGGCTGCAATGTAGCCCCTCCCCGTGACAGCCAACAGGCCCTGGCGGATAAAAGGCTTGTCGCCCATACCTTGGAGAACTCTTTCATCAGGTACCGCCTAAGCGGCCCCGCCAGGTCGATGGAAGCATCCGTCTTCTTGAAAGGAATGCTCAGCATCGTTCCGAAGAACTTTCCTTGCTGTTATGGTGTGTTCGCGTGTTGACCTGCTTTCGAAATGGAACGGCGCATTTATCGTTGTGCCAGGAACAGCAGTACGCATACCCGTAGGTGAGAGCTATGTGTTGTACTAGTTTGAGGTGGGCATGATGGGTTGAGGTGGGTGTTGCACATAGAACACGGCGTGTTTTGCAAGCTCTTGCGAATATTTGGCAACCTTGTCAAAAGCAATAGGGCCGGCGCTGTTGTGTTTGCCAGTTTGTTGGCTTACAAAAGTTATTATTGCAACACCACATGGCCAACCTTGAGCATGTCATATGTAGCGCCTTCAACAAGTTTCTTAGCAGGCCAAAAAAGCGAACCACTCAGTTGTTTCTAGACCCTGTGGTGTACTGCGTGTAAAGCAACCGACTAGAACGACATGCAAAAAAAAAACATACAAAACGAGCTGTGGAGACAAACCAGCATATACTGTACCCAGTGGGTACCAGGCTTGACGCTTGGAGCTTGGAGGTTGAAGAGAGGCGGTGGAATAGTAACAAGAAAATAGAAAGACCAAAAACACCCCGTTCACATACCGTATAAGTGGTACCCGCAGCGCAAACCGTAAACAACAACGAGCGGAAAATCAACTGAACAAGGGACAGCTCGGCAAGCGAGGCGTGGGCTGCCCATCGTCTCGCGTGCTAGCGGTGCACACGCGAACTTGCCAAAAGTAAGAATGTTTGCGATTGATGTGTGCCTCTCTTAAAGACTCTCAAGATTACTGTAAAAAAAACAAATACAGGAAGCGGAGAAACCCAGAACTAAGCGTCTTTAAGATTCACGGCTGACTCACACCCACCTGATAGAGCTGTGAGGGCACCAGAGTCGCAAGAGAAATAGCCTCCTGGAATCGGTATCAGCAGCTTTCTCGTACTGTGTCACCGAAGCCTCTTTGATCCCCAGGTCTTTTGCTAGAAACGCAAAACACGAAATGGGTTTCCATACTGTGCATTTGTGAATGTTTGTCTAGGGGGTCGGGTGCCGCGGGAGAAGATCGAAAAAAAAACAGACCCAACTGCCAAACCAAACTCAACAGAAAACGAAACGGAATCACAGCCAAACCACGCACTGCCGCCGGCGAGCGCCCAGCGCACACAGGCGTGCGTTCAGGGCAGTGGGATACCGTGGCACGGCACAAGGAGCCACAGAGACGCGGGACGGCGTGCGATCGTGGAACGGGTGGAAGCGGCATCGTTGCGTATGCTCGAGTTCGGAAGGGCGCGGGGGATACTCGTACGTTTAGAGCACATACATGTTGATTATTTAGACACACTACGACAGGAGCTACATATCTATAGTCTACAGTTATATCCCTGATCTACGAAGTATATGACATGGTCTGGCACGACCTAGATCATGTTTGTTCGGTGGGAGATTCATGGCACAAACGGTTCCTGCACACACACATGTTTGTTACTTGAGGTCTGCATGATGCACGACTCTTTCTTGCGCAACACCTCAAAAGAAAGGCCAAAAGTGCATACTGCTGCATAATGGGATCTAGATTATCTATTATTAGCTAGATAGATCGAGACCTGTCCGATGTACCTGGTATGGAACTTTTAGAACCCGGCGTAAAATGGTGTCTCGTTGGGACACAGGGGTGTCGATGCTGGGTAGCAGGGCTTTCGATAGGCTAGGTAGTTAAGTTCCCCTCCTGAGTGCTGGCTCGGTTTTCTCCTAATAAAAATAAGTCAAAGGCGAACCCTAGGACAATTAGCAGGAAACGAGTCAGATTCAAGCAGTCAGTGGTCAGATGGACGAGGGGTCTCAAAAGAGACGAGAATCTCCCTGTTCCCAGGATTCGTGCCACTTGTCCGAAGCGTTATGCCACGTATTATTCGAACCTACAATCTAGTAATAATTACGTTCTATACCCAGCTAAATATTAAACGTATCCGGTATAGTGTTACATATATATGGCACTCCATAACAACATTAGCCCACCCTGAATAGTCGTAGATGGCCAAAAGTACACGACGAAAGTCAAAGGGTGGCAACACCGTAACATCCAGAAATCAGAAAGAGGGTCAAAGATGCGAATATTCGGAACAATAAAAAAAAGCTAGATCTGCTCCACGCCTCGAGGCTAAGACGCCTCGTGCAAAAAAAGTTGAAACCCATTTGTTTTAGGCTTAAGGTGGAAGCTCGGGGTCGGGTGTGCACTCGCATGCAAAGCTGGGAACTTCTGAATCGACGCCTCCGGTGTCCGGTCGTGGTCGCTACGAGCATGTCGACAAAAAGGTTGGCATGTCTATAGAAAGTCGGTGATGGTCAGCAAAATTCAGATCGATCATCGAAAAGAGACGCCGAAGGGAGCACCCATATCGCGCATCGACATGGTAGGTGGGCACAAACACAAGTAGGGAAAAACATCGACGACAGGCAGAAACAAGCAGTGATCGGATACAGACAAGAGTAAACACAACATATTTAAGCTTGCTCGCCAAACGTGCGTGTTCCACATCTATGTCGCGTCATATTTAACGCAGAGCACAGCAGCGGTGCTGCCGTGGCAGACGGCTACGGTTGCCGTGCCCCCCGGCAGCGCGAACTCAACGTATGTTCTACGATAACTTTTTCTTTTTTTTTTCCATGCGCGAATAGATTAATTTTCCGATTTCCAATATGAATGTTCTCCCCTTATCGGGGTCTTACGCAAGGGTAGACTGTACCCACCTGTTCAATGGCAAGTAAGGACAAGCGCAAACAGGAAAAAAAAAAATAAGGTAGTCGCCACACGCAGCTAATAATACTTGCCGTTGTTTACCGATCTCTCCTACTACCGAACGCCTTCTTGCGCGGTTTCTTCGCAGGGGCACGGCCAAGTCTCGGCCGCAACGCAACACATATGATAGTCCCAACGCCATCCTTGTGATATTCCTCAGGCACAGCTGACACTCTCTGACTTTTTGTGGATCGCTCCCGACGCTGACGGTCTTTTGATTTGCCGGGGCGCGCCCCCTCCCCGCAAAGCTCGGTGCCGCGGATCTACCCGCTCGGCACCGCGCGCCACCGCGCCGGCGCGATAACAACTACGGACAAGACTAAATAGATAACATAGTTTACCACACAACAGTATACAGGGGAAACTGGTGTCGTCTGTGGAATACTCTAGTGCTCAGGGCGGGACACCCTAGACCACAACCTACCAAATTTCGATCCTTAGGAAAGGGGCGATATATAACCATCCCCTTATTAAAAAATTCAACCTAACTTTACCGCGGAAAGCGCTCCCCGCCCCGCCCGCATAGACCTCATCTTACCGAAAAATACGGACCGAGCAAGGGGATAAACAAACATCTACAGGCTTTACCCTAACCTGATACTTCCTGGCATACAAAATACTGGTATTATGTGTTTATACAACATGTATACTATATATGACTATCAATTGCCGGGCGTATATGTGACTATCAATTACCAGGCATACACATATCATACAGCAGTCAAAAAATAACTCCACGGACGTACGAAGAAATTCTGAATCGCGTAAAACTCCATGGAGACGAAAACAAACGTCGGCAATCAATCGCATCCCGAAACTAAATGTACAGGGACTGGATTGGATCCCACTGCCTTGCACGTGTCAAAACACAACGCGAGCGGCTCTCTCCACGACCATAAAAACTAACCACCGGCACTCCATACATACCCGTTCAGTTCCCAACGCCACCCAACTGTCAAAGCACACTGTGTGTGGTTGTCTCCATGCGCGTCCGTGAAAATCTAGACGGCGTTATACCCATGCAGCCCGAAAACAAATCCACACCCTATATATCCACCAAAACATAACCTAAACGGCATTCTACGCATATGATATCCACCAAAAGCGAATCCCTTGGGAAATCCAGAGGGAGGGGGGGATAGCGTCGAAAGCATATGACGATGACCGCACCGGCAACGCGAAGCAGGCAGCCCGGGCTGCTGGGGCAGCTGTGCCCGAACCGCAACGTGCGAAACGACACGACACGCGCACAGCATTACGTTACTCGTACTGCTGCACGCCCTTCCCGTGCGCTTGATAACCTCGCACTCGTCGCATGGTCAGTCGGTACACAAGGATACCAAAAAGGTCAAACAACCCCCCCCCCCCCCGCCCGCCTACTCAACTCCGGGCAGACACACACTTCCCAAAACAAAAGTGCACGAACATCGCTACCAATAAAGGCTCACGACCCGACCGAAGCAAATACGTTAGAACATGAGACCTGTCACTTGGAGCACATTAAGGACTCTTCTGCCCTTAATATATTGTTCTAGTACATGGGTTGGTCAGTCAAGCGGCCAAACCCGATCGGTCATTTTGGGCGCGTCAAGGCCTCTTGTTGGCCTAATTACACCAGTTTGAGTGTAGGGCCGGTCAGTCAAGCGGTCAAACCACGGTCTCCCAAGCTCTTGACGGCAAGCGTTTTTACACCCACGAAGGCGCACGACCACAACCAACACCATTCACTAATTTTCACGATCACGATGGCTTCCCAACGAAGCAGACATGTCCATTGAGTTGGCTGTCTGCTGTTGCCCCCGTCAAGGCTTTAGATCTAATTTATTAGTTTTTATGCGGGGGTTCCTTGACGGCTGTCCGTCTAGGGGAAACATCCGTTAACTGGAATTATCGCCACGAAGGTTCACGATTACAAGCCCTTCCCCCTTTTTCGCCCCGCTGCCTCCACCCGAAACCCCCTCCAATACTGTACTAGTTGTAAATAATGTAGGGAGTTCCTTGATGGTTGTCCGTCAAGGGCAACAAGTGCCGTCAACGAGACATCTTTTCCGCCAAGGCTAATGACCACAACGCCTTCCCCTTGCTTCCTCCCCATCGCCTCGATCTACTTTTGCCCTGACAGGGCCTCTTTAGACACAACACAGTATTTTAGCGCGGGGAGTTCCTCGGTGGCTGTCCGTCAAGGCTCTCCGTCAAGGGGAAACAGTGCCACCAACCGACATATTTGCCACTAAGGCTCTCGATCGCCCCTCCCCCCTTCTCCCCCAAACCCGTCTAGTGCCGTCAACGTTCTCCGCCAAGGAGCAACAACGCCGCAAACCGACACATTTGCCACGAAGGCTCGCGACCATCCCTCCCTCCTTCTCCCCCCCCCCCCCCCACCTCCGTCTAGCTTGGCTCCGCCATGGTCTCGTTGGACACAACATACTAGTTTTAGTGCGGGAGTACCTCGATGGCTGTCCGCCAAGTTTGTCCTTCTAGGAGCAGCAGTGCCGTCAACCTACATTTGTCACGAAGGCTCACGACCAACAACACCCCCCTCCGCCTGCCTTGGTCTAGTTTCGCCCGTGAAGACCTCTTTAGACTTTACATACTGGTTTTAATGTGGGGAGTTCCTTGATGGCTGTCCTTGACGGCAGCCCGTCAAGCGACAAAAATGTCGCCAACCGTTATATTTGCATATTTGTAACGCAGGCTCACGATCACAACCCCTTCCCCCTGCTCCGCCTCCACCGCCGCAGTTTAGTTTTGCAACGTCAAGGCCTCTGTACACACAATATACTAGCTTTGGTGTGGGAGTTCCTCAACGTCAAGGCTGTCCGTCAACAATGCCGTCAACCGACATAGTAACCACAAAGGCTCCACAACCCCAACACCCTTCTCCGCGCCAACCGCCTCCGGGCGAAACACCCTCCAACAATCTTCTAGTTTTGCTGTGGGGCGTTCCTTGGCAGCTTTCCTTGGCGTCTGTTCGTCAAGGGGCAAAAGCGACATCAACCCACATATTTGCCGCGAAGGTTCATCGCCAGAACCCCTTACCCCGACGCCAAGGCTGTTCGTCAGCAGTGCCGTCAAGTGACATATTTCCCATGATTGCTCCACAACCCCTAACCCTTCCTCCCACCCACCGCCTCCGCCCGAAACCCCTTCCCACAATTACTAGCTTCAGTGCAGGGGAGTTGCTTGACGGCTGTATTTGACGGCTGTCCTTGACGTCTGTCTGTCAAGGGGCAAGAGTGCCGTCAATCTTCATATTTGTTGGGCGGTCTAGTTTCAGGTCGTCAAAGCCTGTCTGGACCTAATCTTATAGTTTTAGCGTGGGGAGTTAGCTCCTCGACGGCTGTCCGTCCGTCAACGGCCCATAATAGTGCCGTCAAGTTAGCTCCTCGACGGCTGTCCGTCCGTCAACGGCCCATAATAGTGCCGTCAACCGACGTCTTGGAGGCTCACCACCACAACCCCTTCCCCCTTCTCTCTCGCCCGAAACCCCCTCCCGGCAAGATGACGCGCAACCGCCGGCCTAAGCCTAGCCACCCCCTGCTTGCTATGCACCCCCCTCCCCACCACCACCTCCAATGCCATAAACGCCTCCCTATTACTACCACCCTCTTCAACGCTGCCTTCCACATTGGAAACCCTCACCTCCCCCACCCTGGTAGATGAGCCAGTGGAAACCCCAGACCCCGCCTCGGCTGACGCAGAGCGGCGTGTAGCGTTTGGAGGCATTGTCCTCCCGGGGAGGGGGGCGCTGCGGGCCGGGAAGAGGGTCTGGGTGCGGCGTTTGCGAACAGCGTGCAGCACTTCGTCGAGGACGCTGAGGGCTTCTGCCTTGCGGAGGAGATGCAGGTCGACGGACAGTCGTCCGCGGGTGGAACACTGGGCGGGCTCCGGTAGCGCGAGTACCTGTGACATCGTTTATTGTTTGTAATTGTTTTTTTTGGGGGGGGAGGGGGGGGGTTGCTTTAGAGGGGGGAGGAAGGGAGGGAAGGGGAATCACTTTAGGATGCAACCGGAGCAGGGGTTGCTGGGGCACAATCACGCACTGCGGAGTCGACGTGAGGGCACAGCAAGTAACGTTAAAAATATAAGGGAGTTTCGGCCGCCATGCGCAATTCCATTCGACCCGCGGCACGCGGCCCGTCATCACACGACAACTGTCAACATCAACCTAAACAATAATTTACGAGTAACGCTACCAATTCAAATTTTTTCTAAGCTGGGCCAAGTAGTAAGCACGGCTCCTGGCAGCCTTAGATCATCTCTAGTACGCCCCCTGCAAAAAAAACTGCGTCGTACCGTCATAGCCCATGTATAGCGCACCCCTCCCCCCCCCCCCCCCCCCCCCCGTAAAGAGGAAGGAAATAAGATAAGCGAAAAAACATTAGAACATATGCAAGAATCGTGCTGAGCGCCCAAACGTTGGAGGCGTCTCTTTTAGGAGTAGGAGCAGTAGTGCTCGGTCTCGAAATAGTTGCGTGGTCAATGGTAAGACTACGGCAAGCAACACATGAGCACCCCCCCCCCCCGACATTCGGTTTACCTTGAGTACCGCGCCCGTCTCTTTGGTGTATCCCACCCTCACCAAAGGGTTCCGCTCCCGAAACGCCTGTCGGGCTGCGCGAAGATTTATAGCTTCCATTTTCTTCTTCCAGCGCTGGCCGACGTCGGCCGGGTGGCTCGCCGCGGCCCCGCCGTTTCTGCATTAACAAAACGGAAACGAAAACAGTGAAAAGGCGCGAAGCTCTCTTTGTCCCTTTTATCATGATTTTTTCTCCAACAAAACAAAAAACAGGCAAGAAACTTGGTACCCATAACAACAACAACAACGACAACAACAACAACGAATAGCGGCGCGACGTTTTATGCGGCGCGATGTTTTCTTGTCATTTCTACAACTCGTATAATATGGGCGTTCGAAAAATTCGGCCGCGTGCATCGCAGCGGCCCCGCCGCTTCTTTAAAAACATACCCGATACACACCGACGTTCGAACCCAAACGGAAAAAAACAAAAAAATAAATAAACAAATAAGTAACACACAAACGGGTTCACCACGATATTTCGAGCTCGCGGCTCGTGACAAGAAAGGTTCAGGGCTACCCGTCGAGCTACTACAACAACGGCTTACATGTTGGACAACTCTTGTGCTTTTACATGTACGACTACGCACTTGACAGTTCGGCACAGAAATTTGGGGCCAAAAACTTGATTTAGCAGCGCCCGTCACGACGCGAAGCGAGAACCGCCGAGGCCGCCCCCGGCAGCGTCGGGAGGCGACGAGCAAGGCGAGCCACGTCCAGGAAACAGCGCGCCGAGAGGTGGATCTCAGCTCGCATTATCTCGAAGACGGCTGAAGCCTGGTCAAAATCGACGGCTGACGTCCTTAAAGTAATTTCATAAAACCGGCCCCTTTGGCTGCTCTCGTGCAACCTCCGGAAAACCCTCCATGTATTTACAAGGTTCCCATTCGGAGTGAGGTTTGCTTGAAATCCCGGGAGCGTCGCAAGTGGGTACTCCGATATAAGAGCGCCCAGGATAAGAGCTTTCGGGAGTAAGAGCAGTCAAATCGGCATGTCCCGCCCATACTAAAAGCTACATATTTCCCAGTACAGATAAGAGCAATGTTTAGTAAAGAGCATCTTGTTACGGCTTGTCACGGGGCGCTCTTAAACCGGGGTCCCCACTGCTGTACCAGGTAACATGAGAAAACACTCTTGAAAACTAATGAAAAGCACTTCAGCTATCATACCGCGCAAGGAACGCCGACCAGCCCAAACGAGGAATAGTTGAGCTTACAACATGCCCCTTCGGGACGTGTGATTGGGGCTTGAAGCCCTGGGGATGTCGCAAGTTCAAAAGGGGGGGCCCGGAGCCTCTTAAAACCATGTAAAAAACAACAACCAATACGCCACATCTTCGCCATTAACCCGGCAATTGTAACCGACCAGTCCAAACAAGTTATAGCGTGCTTCATATGGGATATTTAGTCTGCGATATACACTCTGCAGTACCCGGGTACCAAGGCTGGTTGTTTGGTCATACCAGGTACTCGCTTAGGTACCGAGGTACCTACCGAGTACATTCCATACTAAATGTAGTTAAGAGCGCCTTTGGCCGACTTCGCACGGGGCGCACTCGTAAACTGGTGTACGCACTGTGAACACACCCTTGAAATATTCAAGTTTATCTCACCGTCCCCCCTTCGTGAACGCCTCCGCGGCCTGCTGAAACCAAGACTACATTTTGGGGCACCCCGTGTACAAAACCTGATTGTTTTGATCGTACTCGGGGTAGGTGCACGGCTACCCGCAGAATACCTTTCTTACAAAATGCACACTTCAAAGCTCTTGAGTTTTTTCTCACCGCCGCCCGTTCGTAAACGCCTCCGCGGCCTTCTGAAACGAAGCCTTCATTCGGAGTACCCGGGTGCAAAACCAAGTTGGTTTGGTCATACTCAGGTAGGCACCTGGGCACCTCCAGAGTGTATCCCATACTATGAACAACACACCGCTGAAAGGTTTAGGTTAAACACACCGTTGAAAGCTTTTGAGTTAGTACTCACCGTCCCCCTTTGGTGAACGCCTCCGCGGCCTTTTGAAACCAAGCCTTCATCTCCTCTGCGGCCGCATCAGCAAGCGCGCGATACTCTTCCGAGGTCAGTCCCTGGTCCCCTTCCTCCTCCTCCTCCTCCTCCGCCCCCCCTCCTCCCCCTCGCCCCCCATCCTCCCCTCTCCCAAGGTCCGAAGAACGCCGATCGTTCCGTCGCTGCAAGTAGCGCCGAGCTTCGCCCCTCCCAGGTTCGAGGCACTACCACCACCACCCTGACCCCCACTCGCCCCACTACCACCCCTTCCCCCCGCTCCCCTCCAACCACCCCCACCCGCAAGCAGCGCACGCGCACGGTCACGTCGTGCCGCCGCCCCTCCGCGGCCTTTCTTTCCGGCCTTCTGACCCTCCCTCTTGGGCCAGCGGCGCCCCTCCCCCTCCCGCCCTTCCCCCCCCTCTTGGAGTTCCAGAAGGAGTTGGGCGGCGGAGGAGGGATCGTGGTCTGAGGCTGTTAGTGCCACCACAACGCTCTCGCGTGGGGTTCCCTCGAAGGCCAAACAGAGCTCTGTCAGGGTTTCCACCTTTGCGAGGGGAATGGAGGGGGAGGGGGAGGGAGGGAGGGGGGAGGTGAAAGAGTGGAGGGGATGAAAGAGGAGGAGGCGGGGTGTACTCGATATTTATGCATGGCCGTCGTCGTATGGCCATAGGGAGTGAGGGGGGGCGGCGTTAACGCCACCACACAACGCTTTCGTGCGGGGTTCTTGTTTAGGCTAAGCAGAGCTCCGTCAGGGTGTCAACCTTTGTGCTGGAAAATATGGGGCGGGGGGGGGGGGGGTTGGGGCTATTGCTACATTCGAATCCACGCTAAATACGCATAGTAGCTGTGAATCCGGTCCACTGCCTAATTATCGTTCATCCCGTCATGCCCGCGGTTTTTTTTTTCGTCGTTTACACTCGTACGCCAGCTACATTTTACAATCGTTGTTTAGGAGTACATTTGACTATACTGTATGCTTGGTATATATTACTTGCACGTATGAAAATAAATTATGTACCTTTCATTAGTTTCGACCTCACCTGGTCTTCTGTCCAGCCAGACACGTCCGCGAACTCGTCGAAATCATCCCAGAGCTCGATATCGTTTCCAAAGCTAACGTCGGCGCTGCTGCTACTAGGAGCAAACATAGCGTCGGAAGTGGTCGCATCTGACAACAAACTGCTGCTCGGCGAAAGGGCCCCCTCTCCCCTACCCCACATGGCTTGGCAGGCGCGGAAACCCGCCACCACCGCCTGAGGGTATGGAAAGAAGGGGGAAAGGGGGGGCGTGGGGAGGGGAGGGTGGGGGGGCGGAGAGGGAAAAACACGCTTAAAAGACGCAGACTAACATATAATCAAATAAAAATACAAGTACAACATTTCAGCTCCTGCTCGGAGAAGGCTCCTCAGCTTTTCTTAGACGTATTCTTGAGTTTTTGCCGTGCGAGCTTGCGATGAGGATCACCCCTCGGCCCCAAACTCCCTCGTCTTGCTCCCCGACCCCGACTGGGTCGGAGGAGGCCTCGGGCGAACCGTGCCCAGGCTGCCTCTCTGCCGTACTCGTTTTTCGCAAAATTAATGCAAAGAGGTCAGCTGTGAGTTCGACCATTTGAGCGATCGATATTGAGTTCCAACCGGTAAGCGGTCTAGATTCAACGTTGCAAGCTGCGTGATTCATGAGCCTCGTGGCCAATACATTCATAGGAGTACTCGCATACAGGGGAGAAGAGAGGAGATAGGTCCAAGCAAATATGGTTGGACTGCTAAAAATGATGATACACAGCAGTACGCTCGAGATATACAAGGTGGTTTGGCGATTACTGCTGCTGATGCTGTAGTAGTCCCGCCACACTACCCGCCGGTACTCGTACTTACCTGGCATATGATACGATAATCGTCATGGATTTCTCGTCCTCCCGACCGTTCAACTGCTTTCTCCCTTCAATATATACAACCCCCCTCCACACTCGCTCCACCTCATACTTGCAACACCATGAACTGCTATAATACCACACCGTACCCCTTGGCGGAAATTTGTCGCTTCTACGGTCCCTCTCCGCTTCGTTTGCTGCCTGTCTTACGGGCATGCGCGGAGCCACAGGCGGGCGTCAGCCCGCCGCGGCGAAGCCCCCCTGGTATTCACTATTTTTCTCTATCTGAGGTCAGCAACAGGGAATGTTCACAAAGTTTCACATGTATAATGTTAGAAGTATATTTCTCTCTCACCCTCTCCCCTCTCTACCACCCGCAAATCAATATACCTGTCTCTCCCCCCTCACCGCCTCCCGCCCTCTGCTCCCCCACCCCCCCGCCCCTTCCACCCCCAACCCCTCCTCTTACCCACCTCCTGCCCCCCCCATCCCCCCAACCTCCGTCACATCTCCCTCGCCCCCCTCCGCGTAGCGCTCTTCCACTCACATCTTCGAGGTTCTGCGAAGACTCCACAAAAACCTTCTCCAGGGCCTCGGGAGGCAGCAAGCCCCCGAACATGTCCTCCAGAACGAAAAACGCCTCCCCTTCCGACAACTCCAGGCACTCCCCTTCTTCCCGCGCAACCCTCCATTCCACCGCCCCCCCCGCGCCTACAGCACCCCCCATCCCCACCGCCGCCGTTAAGCTAAGACTACCCTCATCCGTATCGCTAACCTCGTGGACCCCCCGTGGACACCCCGATCCTACCACGCCGACTGCCTCCTCCCCCGCTCCCTTCTCCGTCGCCATTAAATGGCCGTCACCCCCACCCCTCGCGTTAACCTTTCCCCCACCCTTAGCGCTAACCTCTCCACCGTCCCTAGCGTCAATATCTCCCTTATCCCCAGCGCTAACCCCGCGCCCTCCCAATGGAAACCCCACCGCCCCCGCCCCCAACGCCTCCGCAGTCGTCGCAGATGCTTCGGCGTCGTACCCACCACTCGTTCCCGCCGTGCCCGGCCACAAGCCAACAGGCCTTCCCCAATCAAAACCTCTTCCACCTCCTCCCTCGGCTGCCTGGCCATCTACGGCCTCGCCATCTACGAGACCGTCCGTGGTGGCTGACATGAGCGAGTACTGGGAGGGCACGCCAGCGCCTTTCGCCGCCGCGATCACATCATCAAAGCCATCTAACAGCGGGGGTGTCGAACCCGACGCCAAGGGGGGCGTGGACTTGCGATGCGAGTCACCGCCCACAACCACCCGCCCCCCCACCCCATCCCCACCTAGTGGAGGGGTTGAAGCCGGAGCTAAGGGGAAAGAGGTCTTGTGGTGCGGGTCATCGCCCACTACCAATCCCACCCCCACCCCCCCGACCCCCTTACGAAAGCCTGTACTCTCCCTCAAACTCTCGTTCTCTTGGACTTTTTCGGCGGACACAGGAAGCACGGCGCTCCAGAAGCCCGGGCCGCTGGGGGGTGCCCGGGGAGAAGCCCACGGTTTCGCGGGCTGACTAATATCCCCCCGCATTTCGGGATGATTAAGGTCACCCCGCACCTCGGGATGCTTCAGGTCCCCCCGCATCTCAGGAGCATTCAGGTCCCTCCGCATCTCGGGCGGATTCAGGCCCCTTCGCAACTCCGGCGTTGGCCCCCACGGCGCCCTAAAATCCGCTGCGTTGCTGGAGTATTGCGGCGGGATCTCCAACTGCTGCGAGATTTCGACTTGCGACGCAACTTCCCGCTGTGACGGAGGTGGCGGCGGCGGCGGCGGCGGGGGGGGGGAAGGTTCAAATTGCGACGAACACTTCAAGCGCGAAAGCTGGAGTTTCGAAACGCTCGAGCGTATGTCTTCCGGCGCCCAAGGTCTCCGCGGCACGTTGGGAGGCAGAGCAGGCGCTTCCTCTTGCGATCGGCCGAGGGCTGCCGTAGCTGGTAGACTCCCCCTCCTCAATCCGAGCCCCTCTCCGCACCATCCTCCAAAGGTATCCATCGCTGACTCGTCCGTAGCAGTGGCAGTGGCAGCAGCAGCTCGTACCAACGGAATTTCCCCCCCATCTCCTGCGAAGAGACCAATCGCGCCCCAGCTCAAACACGAAGGCAAAGACCGAGCACACCCGGCGCCCGCGGAACCACCGTTAGCAGGCAAGACTGGAGCGTAGCCTGGGTTCGCGGGACCACCCCTAGAAGCGGCAATACCGCTAGAAGCGGTATTACCACTAGCACTGGTAACACCCGTACCAGCATTAACGGCGCCCGCAGTCGGCCCGAGAGGACCCTGGTACCCACCACCTCCGCGCATGGGTCCTCCCCAACCCCACCCCGCTGTCACGTCGAGCCCGCCAGACGGGAGCTTCATCGTAGTTGTCGCCGCCGGTAGCCCCGCACAGGCCGGAGCGTTCTGCCGTCCAGCTGCTGTTGTCCCGGTTTCTGATTCAGGGGGGAAATTGCACAAGCCCGCCATTGGGTCCACTTCTGACGACGCAACAGAAAAGTTCGCAGGTCCACAAGCGGCCACCGTCTGCGTTTCTGTCCCAGTGGAAAACCCACGCAATCCAGAGGTTGTCTTCCCCGGTTCTAACCCAGCCGAACAAATTGGCACTTCAACCGTCCTCCCGGGTTCTGGTCCAGCGGATCTCCCCTTGACGCGAGGTGCCTGCACCCCAGACCCTGCGATGTCACCCATCGGAGCAGGAGTAGGACCGGGCGCACCGGCAGAAGCAGGAGGGGGGGCAGTAGCGGCAGGCCAAGAAGAAGCGGCATATTTCCGGTCATTAGCCTGCGGTAACACGGTATCCGCTACTGTTACCGGGGGAAACCCTGCAAGGGGATCATTCCGTGCCGTCCCCGGGGCATTGCCTGTGGCGGTGTTACTTGTCGCGGTGCTACCCGTGATGAAGTTACCCATGGAAGCGTCTCTTATTGTGTGGTTACCCTGATTGGCGATGGATTCGCCCGTGATGGAAGTACTCCTGGTGGCATTACCCGAAATAGCGCCACCCGTAGGAGCAGCGCTACCTGCAGCAGTAGCGCTACCCGTGATACCGCTCCCCGTAACGGAAGAGTTACCCGCAACCGCGCTACCACTAGTGGCAACGTTCCCCCAAGCACCGCTAGGCTTGGCCGGATCCCGAACCGAGCCAGCCTCAAGAGAGGCAACACCCGCGACAGCTGCGCCATCGCAAGCGAGGGACAAAAGAGCAACCACCTCGGACAGGTCGACGTCATCCTTGCACCGAAAAACGTCGTGGAAACCCTCTTTGCGGTGGGGAGGGCGCAGGTCTCGGGCAATCTCGCCGACCAGTCTGGCAGAATTGGGGCCGGGTTTGACAGTAGGATGGCCAACCCTGCTCTGAACCCTCTCTCGGCATATTTCTGTGAGGGATGTTCAAGGAGGGGAGGGGGGGGGGGGGGCGAGGAGAGGGGGGAGGGGCGTACTCATTTGTTGCTTGCCTTAGTCATGTTACCATTGACCACGCATCCCTTTCGAGACGGGGCACCGTTCCTACTCCTAATAGAGACACCTCCAACATTTGGGCGGTCAGTACGTGTCTTCCATACCGGTATATTACCTTGAAAATAATTATCTATATATATAGACTATATCCTCTTCGGCCGTCTGTGGCCACCATCTACCTCCTACGATAGCGATCGTTTTATCGCTGTCCAATTTACCAAACTTCTCCATGTCACATCCGTCTTGTTTCCTCCTCTCCCATAACACGTTCCGTTCCTCCTCCTGCCGTTATCTGAGGGGTCGGATGCGGTAGTACGGTGGCCAACTCTACTCTTAACCCGTTGCCGAAGAGTTACTGGGAGGATAGCGTCAGGGGAGGAAGAGACGGGGGAGGGGGGGGGCGCACTCAATTGCTGCTTGCCTTAACTATTTGACCGTTGACCACGCATCCCTTTCGAGACGGGCGGGGTAACGGGTGCTTCCCAATTCATGCATGGCCGTAGTCGAGGGGCGTTTTTCTATGAAGTGTTACTGGTATCCGAGGGATCGCGTGCGAGCAAAGGGCGGCTAACCCTAGTCAAAACCCTCTGCCGAAAATATCTGGCAAAGGAGTTCGAGTAAGGCAGGGGCGCGGGGGGGGGGTACCCATTTGAGGAGGGAGGGGAATGGAGGGGACTTAATCCCTTCGTTATTGGAAACCCGTTTCGGGGGACAATTTACGTGGAATAAATATCGGGAGGGGTTGGGGGCTCTGAAGGGGTTAAGGGGGAGTGGAACGACATTTTTTATGTGGTAGTCAAGGGGTCGAGCGCGAGCGAAGGGCGGCCAACCCTGCTCTGAGCCCTGTGCCGGCGAGCTCCTGGGAGGGATGCTTGAGGAGGGGGATATGACAACTTTTAGCTTGGGAGACATCCAACTCAAAAAAAAATCGCCCGTACATTTTTAACCGATATGTATCAACCGACGGACTTCAGTCTATGTACATCAACCTATAAATTTCATCAGGTAAATTTCAAACGAAATAATCCAACCGATAAATTTCAACCAATACACTTCAACCTTTCAACCGATACACTTCAACCTTTCAACCGATACACTTCAACCTTTCAACCGATACACTTCAACCGATATGCTTCAACCGATAAATTTCAACCGACCTAGAAGACGCGTGCTACGATAGGGGTACGAGAATTTTTCTGATATATTTCACCGACGATATACTCCAACCAATATAGTTCAACCGATATACTTCAACCGATATATTGCAACCGACTCAAAAGACGCGTGCTACGACGATAGGGGTATAGAACGAGCGTTTTTCTGCCCAAAGCATTTCTGAATGACGAAGCCTCTCAACAAAACGCGAGATTAAAAAAGAAAACGAATATCGATCTCGTTGGAATGCCGCTGCTGTGTCGTTGTCCTACGTTATCCACCTACGAAGGCCGTCCGCTCACGTATCGAGGTTAACTTGCGCTTTGATTTTTGTCTCGAAGTTATCGTTTGGGTGGGATGGAGAGCTCCCCAAGGGGCAGCGGCAGAACGATCAGGTGCTATTAATATGATACAAACGAGCTGGTGCAAGCTTAACGGCGGAAATTCTCTCCCCCACAAATGCTATCTAGTCAAAGGGTGAATATTTGGTATCATACTGACCCCCCATGACCAGTGGAAGAGGGTTACATGTCCATTTTTTTTTGTAACGGCCTTGGGCTGGTTGGTCTCCTGGAGCGATACTTGTATCGACCAATGACAGGCCTTCAAAAATTTCAATAATATTCAGGCTTTTTCCAATACGCGGGCGAAAAAACGATCCTGATCTCCTGGGGGGGGGGGGGGGGGGGGGGGGGGGTTCGCCGAAAATGTTTGGTCTAAGGTGGTCAAACATTCCAAGACATCTTAACTGACGAAAAATCAGGCTAAAACAAAAACAAAAAAACGACACATGAGGTATTCGCAACGGCACGTAGAAGACGTGGGCAGAACTTTCACGGTCTGAATCAATCTGAATACAAAAAACAGGGGGGACATTCCACGGGGAATATGTTTCCGTCCTGAACCAGCCCGTACCTCAACCACGCCATGCGTCATATATCTCCCTCACCAATGGGAATGTCAAGCCACACCGCGGCGCAGGCGTCTGGGCGGAGGGCGTGAGAGATAGCCAGGTCGGTCCACGTCACGCGCTGCGACTGGTTGACGTTACACCTGTCCACAGGAAACACGCCGGAAAGATATAAAACACGACGGACATATCAGTCTGCCTTACCTCTACAGATCGTAACAGATCTGGCGGAGGTGTGTTATAAAACAAGACAGACAGATCATAGTCTGCCTGACCTATAGCAGATCGTACAGATCTCTGTGGGATGGCACATGGCACACGTTTCGAAAAATGGGTACATATGGACCAGACATAGATCGTGCATAGCCCAGGCGGAGGGGGAGAGAGGTGGCCAGGCTGGTCCACGTCACGCGCTGCGGCTGGTACAAGTCGAGCCTCTCCACAGCACACGCCAAAAGAGTATAAAACAAGATGGGGAGATCATAGCCTACCCGGTCTATAACAAATTGTACAAATCTCAGCGGGATGGGACATGATATAGGTATTTAGAAAAGGAGGCATATATGCCTGGGTAGGCATATATCGTGCATAGCCTATGCGGAGCGAGGGAGAGGTGGCCAGGTCGGTCCATGCACGCGCTGCGATTGGTTTGGTTCAAGTTGTACGCGTCCACCGGACACGCGCCCGTGGATGGTAATCGTAAGTATTCACATCTCGGCCAGATCATCATCTGCCTGAGTTATACATAGACCGTACGGATCTATCGGCTAGGACGTCGTGCGTATAAAGTATACATGGTGCATATCCCAGGTGGAGGGAGAGAGAGGTCGTCAGGGCGGTCCACATTACGCGTTGTGATCGATTTAAGATGTGCTTATCCACAGGCCACACGGCAGAGGAAGGAAGCCATTCCACAAGGGAGCCATTCCACATCAACGCTAGTCTCGTCAAAAGTGTTGAGCTTTTCTTCATGTAACATGTTGTTAACAGCAGTGTCGCCGTGTTGGTCATACAGCAGAGGTCTCTCTTTAGTGCCGATATGTGCACTATAGAGGGGTAACCGGCACTACTACAAACACTTGTCACTACTGCTTGATCCCATTCGTGTCTGAGCGACTTTACAGGCGCTATAGAGGGCAACCGGCACTACTCAACCGGCACAATAGAGAAACCCCTACTGTGTGTACCTGTCGATGGCGACGCGTGCGCCCTGTTGGAGCAGCTCCCGAGCTCTAACCTCGCACATTTTTCGAGACCCCAGCTTGTCTTGGTTCACGATCATCCTGCGAATTAACAACAACAGCAGCAGCATAAACAACAACGGCAGCAGCATAAACAACAACAGCAGCAACATAAACAACAACAACAACAACAACTACAACAACAACAACTACAACAACAACAACAACAGCCGGGTGAATGAATACTCGTATTCCAAATCAAGAGTCAAATTTCACTTGGTCGGAAGTGATACACATGATTTTTGATTATTTTTCAACCATTTCACCCCGGTGACGTCATCACTTCGACCGGTATTTCGTACCAGGTGTGTGTTAGGGTTACCTAGGGGTAGTTCCATGATTTTTAAAATCTTAACAAAAGTCAGTCACCCCTCGGAAGAAGCAATCGAGATCGCTATGGTACGGAAGAACAGCGCGGCTGCCTACAGCGCGCAAGTGCGCGTCCTGCAGCACCGGCAACCACACAAAACGCGCCGCATTGAATTCGACGGTTCAGTTCGGGCAGACGATAAAAACGCGAAAATAGGTGCTCACAACAGACCTCTCCTCGACACAAACTCTCTTCGGTCTCACTCACCGAAGTCCAACCCCGTTTCCCGGAAAAGTCAAAAGACGCACACGCCTGGTTTACACAAAAGGATAAATATATCAAAACGCGGAGATTGAGCGACACTACTTCGTATAATTGAACGAAAGACATAGTCCTTTAGACACGCACCTGCAAGGTATCGGGAGCAAGCTCTTGCCGCGTCCGCATGAGCTTGCTCGCGGTACCTAGCACATGCGTGTCTAAAGGCTATGGCTTTCCTTCAATTATAGCTTCGCTCAATCTCTGCCTTTTTTTATAGTATCCTTTTGTGTAAACCAGGCGTATACGTCTATTGTCTATTCCGGGAAAAGGGTTTGGACTGCAGTGATTAAGACCGAAGAGTGTATCGAGTACGCTCCCCCCCTCCCCCAATCCCTTCTCCTCCCGTAGGTCGACTGGTAGGTCAAAAGCGTCTCACCAGCCCATGTCAGTCAGGAAAGAAGCGTGAGCAGCGCCCCTCCCCCCCCCCATCCCAATCACGCTTGGTGCAAGCAACGTCTGCCTGGTTGGTGAAAACCCGATGTGCTCCGTCCCGGCATAGTAGGGATGCGAGGGTGTATGGTCATACGACTACGGCCATGCACGAACTGAGTACTCTCCACCCCAGTTCCACCCCACCCCACCCCCCCGTCACCCACCCAACACCCGCGCCTGTTAAATCTACATCTTACAAGATTCCCCTCCGGGAAGTACCTACTCGTAGGGGAGTGGCGCAAGAATGAAATCCAAGCATCCAACATCTGACTGCCTGCTGGCCAAATAATATCTACCTGGTGGTGGCGAAAACTATGTTTTTGTCCGCAGCTCGAGAAGCGGAGTGTGGGGAGGCGCGCCCTCCCGGGGACGGTTCGCTCTCTCCCCGTGGTGGTGGAGAACCGTAAAGACGTGGCAAGCCCATCAGTACGTGTCCAGCACGAGTACTCGCATGATGAGGACTCTTTGTACCGGCGACTCTTACGCAGTAAAATTTGAAAAATTGCGTGGAGAAAACTAAATAGACGTAAGGTGGATGTTCAACAGGCAAAAAAAAAAACAGCACTCGTTCCGTGCGTGGTCTTTCTATCGTGGCTGATTTTTCATGGTTTATTTATTGGTTCGTATGGGAATCAGCCATTTCGGAATAGGTGCTCTTCTTGTCTTGTTGAGCCAGATATTGAACTTCACGGCGAGTGATCCACGCCAGGATGGGCAATCATCTCCGTTCACCAACCAAACAATCGGTTTACTGTTGTACGTGCTGTACTCTGTATGTAGCATAGCAGTACACCGCGCATGGGTATGCCACACGCGCATGGTGATGTTGCCTGCTGTTGCTTGTCGTGCTGCTGGACACGGTTGTAGCGTTGTCTGCATTATCTGCATGTTCACTGTTGTTGTCTACACATGTCATGGCTGGGTGAGGGTGTGCTCGCGGAGGGGGTGAAACACAAATTCGTGATCGGAAATATAACATGACGCGCAAAAGTCTTAGGTCCAAACGGTCCTAGTAGTTTCGTCCGGAATGGCCATGCCGCCCACAACAGCAGCAGCAACAGGCAGGTCATCGTTACATACACGAAGCAGGCCCCGAAAAAATCAACTAGCCGCAGCAGTACGGCGCAGATGGATGTGCCACACACGCACGGTGTTACCTGCTGGTGGTGCTGCTGGGCGGCAGTTTTTTAACGTTGTTGTGCTACCTGCGCGTTGGCTGTGCCCATGGCTGTGTTCATGAGAGGGCAAAACACAGACCAAAATTTTAATCTTACCTCTGGGTCTGGTACGCGCGCAAAGGGTATAATACCATATAAAAAGGGTACTGTATACCCTTTGTACGTGCGCACGATGCTGGATGTTGCGGAAACCCGGGGGTTTGCCTCATCCATGCCCAAGGCCAAAAAAGTTTCAAAGGCTTGCTTGCCACGCGCGACACACTGCACGGATCGCGCCCGAGCCTCCGGCAACGTGACCCCTACGGTCCAATTGTGCCCACCCTCCCTAACGTTTCGGATGAAAGGTCTAACGTTGCGAGCACGAAGAGATGTGTCCGAAGGGGAAAAAAAATGACAATTATACGACGTATACATATGTTTTATCATGTTGTACATCAAAAGCGTCTCACCAACCCATGTCGGCGAGGAAAGAAGCGAGGGTGGACTTCCCGCTGCCGGGTATCCCGATAAGAACTAGAAAGCGGTATCCTCCCGGGGGTGGAACCGACCGTGGCGGTGGTGCTCGGCTCCCTCGGCCCCGCCCCTGACACACAGGGGGAGAGGGAGGGATGGGGAGGGGGGAGGGGAGAGGGAGGGGGGGGGGGGGGGGGGGGGGAGGGAGGGAGGGAGGGAGGGAGGGAGGGAGGGAGGGAGGGAGGGAGGGAGGGAGGGAGGGAGGGAGGGAGGATGATCGTCTCATGGTGCAGAGTGTCTCCTTTTGGTGTGTACAAAACAGTACATAAGGCCGAATGGCGCCATGAAAAATGAATGACCCTGTATCGATAAACCGCCTTCTCTATTTTACAGCGGTTGACCTCCCACTTGAGGTTTCGTGATTCCCTCGATACTGCTGTGTTTCAGTTCACGGTACAATGTGCTCTCGACCCAACAGATGGCCCAGAGCCCCACCGAGGGAGATGGATACTTGTGCCCGGACAAGCAAGGTGCAGCATTTCAGCAGTACCAGTACCGAACCCAGTCAACACGTGTGAATTAATCACATGCAATGCCGCAGCAGAGCAAACAGTGCAGAGCACACTGCACACGCGCGATACCGAGTATACCATTGCTGTATACCATGGCAACATGCCTGACAACACGTCGCCTGGAATAAAATTTCACAACAAATACATATTCATGCACCCCCGGGGGTGTACCTAAGACCATGCACGCCTGGTTAATACTAGGTATACTACCGTATGTGACGACACCCTCGGACGAGTTTCGTACGCCGATTTCTCGACGACCGGTAGAGTCTAAAACGCCGAGCGACACGTCTACGGAGAGATCTGCACGACATCCTCCCAAAGCCGTCACCGTTGTTATTCGTACCGCGCTGGTTAAGGAGGAAACCCGCTCAGCATTTCATCCACGGGGGGGGGTGTTATACACTGTCATATACGGCACTGTACTTACTAGTATTGCGAAATACCCGGTATCAGGTCTCAACCCAACCAAAAGACTAAACCTCAACCTATATAGCCCGAAAACCATATAAAAAATACTCCGAGAGTACAACACAGGTAATTTTGGGTAGGGGTGCATGGCTTAGATGCACCCCTAGGGGTGTACGAATATTTTCTTCAAGGAATTTGTGAGGGTAATTTTATTCTAAAAATGGAACGAGAGTGGTACTCAACGAAGACGGTTGAGCTTTAGAAAGATCTTCCCGAAGTCTGACCATAGAAGCATCGCTCCGCGTTTGTCGCCCTCTTCCCATTCTCGAGAGAATCAGCATCGAAACAAAACATAAATTTAGTCCAAAGGAGTGTGCTATCTTGCGTGTCACACTGTGTACTAGAGCTGCGTGTGACATATAGACCGTTTCTGGATCGCAGACACGCAGCCGTACCCGTTTGCTATCACAGCACGTAAAACCTTGTTATCCAGCTTCTGGATGTCCGCAAGCGTCAAGCGGAGCGCACTGTTGTCCTGTTTGTCTTCAATATTTCCTGTTCCATGTTTTGCGGCCTTCCAGAACATCGCTCCACGGCCGCCCGTTCTAGAATCCGCGCTCTTCCACGACACCCTTCCGCGACCGCCTGTGCCAGATTTTGCGCTCTTCCATGACCCCGCCCCACGGCCACACATATCTGACGCTTTGCGCTTGCCCGCTCAGCACTTGCCCGCCTTGCGGTTGCCCCGTACACCCTCGGGAGATTGTTTGGAGGCAAGGCAATCACGGCAGATGCGGCGCATTGGGTTGTCGCAGTCTGCGTCGGCTCCACCACAAATGCCGTGGAATCGACCACCGCACTTTCCGCGACATGCTTGGTTGTCAGGGCGCTCGGAGGTGCGCTGGGGAATCAAAAACCGTGTGCCTGCTGCACAGGGCATCGTGCTTGCCTCCACTGCTCGTTGCGCTTAGGGTGTACGTGTGCCCTCGCAGTACCAGCAGTAGCATAGGTAGGGGTGTGGTGCGTAATCGTTTTCGTTCTGAGGGGGGGCAGCAAGAAGAGCGAGGTTTTGTACTCATGTGGAGGCGAATATGGGCCGTGAATAGGGCGGATACCACCCTCCATTGGGCCCGGCTCTATATAGTCGCGTAGCCGCCCTTTTCAGGGTTTCTGTTGAGCCAGCCGATTTTTAGGCCGACCTGTCTCGAGTGGCCGCCTTATTATTCATGCCGCCTTCTATAGGGCCCACTACCCTGTAATGCCAGTCGCCCCGTTGGCATATCAGGTTATCCTCGAGCCTGGTATAGGTCAGTTTCGTGACTTCGAACCCCCCTTAGTGCATACTCGTATAAATTCCATGGGGAATTTTTCTTGCGCACAATTTGACTTGCGGAAAGCGCGAGAGCGTGAGTTAGCAAACACTCGATGAAAAATTGACGAGCAGCGGGATTGCTGAGCCCTATGCGCGATAAAAGTTGAAGGCAAGAACCGGGGGGAAGAAGGGACGACACCTGCGACCACGGCTTGTCCAGGAGCTGGAAAGTATGAGCGTGTGAAACAAAACAAACACTGTACCACAACAATGTAGGTCGTCGAGCGTCGAGCTGCGCTATGATACTGGTATCCCGACTGAGTTTCGCTCGGTTTCGTATTCCTACCTATCGTCTCACAGCTAACACCCAGTCTCGCAGCGCCGCCACAACATTGGTGTTACGTCATATTTTTTCACCAATATGTTTAGGCGTTTCGATCACGGGCGAACTGCCTGTGTCGCAGCTCGGGTAAACCCGGCTGCCTGCGCTACGGTATTGCCGCATACCGGTAACTAGCAAGACAGCACAACCTTTCGGGAGGAAGTTTCCTTGGAAGTTTCCATGGTGATTTTCTGGACAGCGTGGAGAGTGCAAACGCCGAGCGACGCGTCCATGGAAAAGTCTCGACGAAAATTTCCCAGCGCTACCGTTTTCGTTGCGTGTGCTCGCCTGGTTTTGGGGGAAACCGGGTCGAAAAAAATCGCCACAGGGGGTGTGCTCATTGCCCATACCTTGCATGGTAGTAGCCTTAGGCCATATAACCTCGCATTCCTACAGTGGCAGGAAGGAGCACGTCGGATTTGCGCCGTCGGATTTGCGCCGACCAGGCAGACATTACTTGCACCACGCGCGAAGCATCGAAGCATCGCGAGGTATTAAAAAAAAACGCCTACGTAAGATGTTCTGCCAGTGAGGGGCAGAGTCGCTCGTGCGAGTGGCTCAAATTCCGGCAGTGAAAATAGAGGTACGACACTACAACGCCGTAGACTTGGTATCGGCGAATCGCATGAAGGGTGGGCTACATCCTACGTTGTGACGCGGACTTCGGCACCTTGTGCGCACTTCCTTGCGTATTGGTTGACGACATCGGACGACTTGTTTTGTGCTCCGGTGCGGCCACTTCTAGAAGAGACAGGGGGCGTGTTGTCATCCGTGTTGTATACCGGGGGGGAGTAGGCAAGGCACCTGTGACCACGGCTTGTCGAGAAGGTCTCCGAGGGTAAATCCTCTAACGAGTTGAGCTGAAGAGTACAAGTGGTGAAAAAGAAGGCGGAAAATACGCAAACATGACAATGACAACTCGGGTGCACCCCCGGTTGCCCGTGGCCCTATTCAAGCGGCAACCCCCTTCCCGATGCCCTGATCCGAAGCCCGCGGGCAGTGTGACGGGCAACGATTGTGCAAGACTCCTATGTACGGGACGGGGCGACTCGAGCGCCCAAGTTGTGCAGCGGTTGCCATGCCGAAACTTCTATCATACGTAATGTGTTGTTCCCGGGTACAACGTGGATGGCGAGCCTCAGGGAAGCGGGGGAATACGCGATGGCTTATTATATGCTGAAGAACTAGACAATCACGAGTAAATGAGCTTGACTCCATCTATTTGACGAATGAACACTTTTGCACCCAAACGAACACCACCCTAAAGCAGTCCTGGATTGCAGACAGATTAGCATATACCCAGCGAACGGCTTCCAAGACGCGAAGCTGCCGAAAATCTATCATACATAGGCCATGCATTCTTTCCGCGGATATGACATGATGGTACATCGTCCCAATGACGTTAATTCGGTGCGACCGGAGTACAGTCAGGTCGGACGTGCTCGTAGGGTACGTGTTGATTCCGCACGACAAAATAATAGCCGCGGCCGGCGACCAGGGAATGTCATGTTCCGTGGCAGGGACTATAGTTCCTCGACCCCATATAGCTAGCTAGTGGAGCCTGTCCCTGTGACCACACACTATTATAGGCTACGACGATGAGCGACTACTGTAAGACCAATGGCAACAACCAACACCTAAAAGTACAGATGTAGACTGATTCTAGGATAACCCCCCCGAAACCAGCGATTTTCTTCAACCAGAACGTTTCATAGCTACTCGACACGAGGAAGGATGATATCAAAAATGAAAATCTTCCTATATTTTTTTTGTTTGCAAACGGCTATCGACTGATGACCTCGGGGGGGGCAGGGGGGGGCGTATTTCAGTAGATACGGCCGGGAGCAGGTTTCGAAACCGGCGATTTCGTTCAAGAAATGTCGGGGGGGCTACCTTAGAACGATTCTGTATTGCATGCTGTACAGTACTCGGAACTATTTTGATAGTGTGTGGTGCAGCGTGCGAGCTGCCGCAGGAGCGCATGACGTAAGTCCTACCTTACTACTACCTTTGTAGCCGTGGTCACGCCGGCGGGAACGCGGCCGCAGAGAGAGCCGGGGGTCGACATCCTCATTTCTCCTTGCCGCTTCGGTAAGGCATGCTGCGAGGCATGCTCAAGCAGGCTTGTAGCGAATGGGGGGGGGGGTCTTTCTGGCAGGTGTAAGGCCGGACTCACCCTCAAGAAGTGATACCTTCTTACTGCGGCCTGTGGCCGCAAGGCTTAGGCGTGGCGGTAGAGTTGGGTCGTACGTGGTGCGTTAGGCATGGTCACCTACGATTCGCGCGTCTTTTTAGGCAGCAGCGGCGGAGCAGCAATGCTTGATCGGGATGCCCGTGCGCGGAGGCAGGCGCCACCACGAGCCACACTACGGCGCAGTCTTGGTTTGAGTGGAGGGAACTGCGCCGGCAGGAGGCTGGATTCGACGACGGAGGAGCAGGGCGACTGAGCGTCGACGGGCGGGGAAGAGACGGATTGAACTCGCCCTGAACGACCACTTTTGTTTTTCACATCAGCACCGCAAGCTGCGAGGAGCATTTTGTTTGTTTTTTGGGACGGGGGAGAAGAGGAACCGATTGGGATTGAGCGTCAACGAGAGCAAGTGCGAATGAGCGGGGCGAGTGAGCTAAGGCGATGAGGCGGCCATGGAGAACCACAGCAGGAGGATGGCACACGGAGACCCACGGCCCGCACGCACACCATCATCACGAGAGCAGCAATCGTCTTTTTCAGTTTTTTTTATGAGGCAGTGGTACATGTTACTTACGTCACTGATTTTTGTAGAGTTGGTAGAGTTGTATACCCTTCATGGGGAACGACCCCCCGCAACTTTCAATTTTCAGGCACGGGCGTCGTAGCTGAGCTGCAACCTGTCAGATAACCCGGGAAGACGGGGCGATCATTGATATTTGTATGGTGTTTTTTGGTTCGATTGCTCTTTTTTCACTGCACGCCCACGGGTCGTTACTCTGACAGCACTCCAGACAGCAGGCGCGTTCGTCTGTGCTCACGATTACCGTGCGGTTCGTACGGTGCAGTCAGCCCAACCGCTGTACCGGTAGTTTGTAGCCGCGACTTGGTTCATTGTGGGGACGGGGGGACTCTACGCCGTAGTTGAGTGGATACCGGCGGCCATGTGAGTTCAGTTTGCACACTGGATCATTTCACCTGTACGCCTTCGTCGTATCGTGCATTTTTAGGCAAGCGTAGTATTTCCGGGACGAATTTTGATTTCATTTGGTTTTTCGGATCTTCCTAGGGCTCCAGCACCTTTATGTGACCACGGACTCTAGATTTTGGACAAGAGTTCAATGTGAGACAACAACAACAACAACAACAACAACAACAACAACAACAAAAGCATGGAAGAGTCGCCAGAAATCATAGGGTGCAACCACAGGAGGACATAACAACGAAGAAAAGCGCACCCACCCCTTCGTCTGTCAAAGGAAGAGAGGAGTACGCCAAGCATGGGTGGGACCGCCTGCCGTGGCAGGAGGCCTCAGTTTGCCCCAGAACCCAAACACTATCATAATACAATTATAACGAATGCGGCATGCTTTATACGACGACAGCAGCAATATCGTCTATCGCAGACTCTTTGTGCCTCTTCGTGACCGCGGGACAGATTCTAGATTCTAGATTGTGGTGGCACTTTGATTGTTGGTTGCGGGTTGGGCTACAGGCGGAAATGTGAGAACGTGATAACAACAACAGCAGCAACAATGACAACAACCCCAGGTACGCGTATACCGGATACTGCTGTATTTGAGTACGCGATTACCCGGTGTACAAGTATGGTATGATACGTCATACGGTATAATGCGACGACGAAAAGTTTTGATACGCAACTCTTGTGTGATATGTTCAATACGAGTGCAGCCGTTACGGGTATACGTACGTACGTAGGGAAAACATGTACTAGTCAACGTGAGCAGTGAGCAACGTTGACGTCGGCCCGCCTTGTTTCGTCATCTTTATTTGACATTCTATGACGGTATGATGATACAGGTCTACGGCGTATACTCTCTAGCTCAACTCGTAAGAGGTTCTACCCTCATCGACCTTCTCGACTAGCCGTGGTCACAGGTTTCTTCCCTTCTCCCCCCCCCCGGTACTTGCATTCATTGTTATATCGCATAGGGTCCAGCATTCCCACTTCGTCAAGCTTTTTACTTTTTATGCTCTCGTCGATTTTCATCGAATTTCGAAAACTCACGCTCTCACGCTATCGGCCTGTCGATTTGTAGCAAGGAGTCCCATACAGTATGAGGTTTGAACCTACGACCTCTACCCCAAGAGCTATGCGGCTTACATTTTTTTTTTTTCGCACACTTCTACTTTCCAGCTTCTGGACAAGCCGTGGTCACAGGTGTCGTCCCTTCTCCCCCCCCGGTTCTTGCCTTTTCAACTTTTTATCGCATAGGGTTCAGCAATCCCACTGCTCGTCGATTTTTCATCGAGCGTTGCTGACTCACGCTCTCGCGCTTTCCGCAAGTCAATTTGTGCGAAGAAAAAGTCCCCACGAATTTATACGAGTATGCACTCGGGGGGATTCGAACTCACGAAACTGACCTATACCAGGCTCGAGGATAACCTGATACGCCACCGGGGCGACCGGCATATACTATTGGACCCCCGGGGACGCCGGCCTTTTGTTGCTGTCTGCAAATGTGAATAACACACATAGAACACACACTGCTGCTGTCTGTTGTCAGTCTACGAAGTGCTGTGCGTACAGCAGTACTCGTAGTAGTCTGCTAGCAGGTCTCATACAAGCAGCTACTGCTGTACGTGACAAGCAGTACATACGTATCACACCAGCACGATCCAAAGTGCTGTCTATGTTATCAATACCACATTTACCAGGGTTGCTAGTGCACATGAGTATTGAGCTACCCCAGTTCCACCCTCGCCAGGCAAGTTGACGACACCAGCTGGCCAGCCACGACTACCAGTCTTGCTAGTAATGGTCACCCCCTCACCTTCCCTGGCCCTCTCGATGATCCACGTCCCGGCATGGTGACACGCTATGCTGCTGCCGTTGTTATGATGTTAACGGTGTCGGAAATGATAAGCGATTCGAAAACAAAACCGCAGGCCCTTTAGTTACTTCGGATGACGGTCGACCGGTCGTGTTGATATCTCTCGTCACCGTGATGGAGTGTACTGACATCGAGAAGGCACGAAGAGTTTCAGTGGTGTCGGCGAGAGGCGTAGTCGTCGACTTTGGGCAGCTTGGTTTGGTCGCTCTTGGCTTGGCTTGGTGGAGTAACTAATGCCATCGTGTGACTCGACGCGTCCGGGAGTTCGACTTTGTTATGTTGTATGTTTTGCTCGGGGGTAGGGGATGTATTCTCTCTTGAATTTGAAGAAGGCCAACAAGGGTTGCAGTCTGCCTGCTGGCAGCAAGCACAACTGTCATTGTCCTTGACTGTCAAAGGTTGGACCATACACAAATCTTGAAGTTAAAACCTCAGACACCATGGCAAGAGGGGGAGGAGGTGGTCGTGGTAGTGGTGGTGGCGGCGGCGGCAGAGGAGGAAAAGGAGGCAAAGGACCCAAACCACAGTTTACTCGAGTGATCCCCAAGTTTCTTCAGCAGTACGAAACCATGCTAAATGGGCCGAAGCCTGGAAGAGGAGGGGGAGGGTGAGAGACCGCTGATCGTGTCATCATAGCATGGCGCATGTCGAAGTAGCGATGTACTAGTCAGGGAAAACGTGAACCTTCTGGCATACAGCACAGGACCCCTACTAAGAATATAAGCAATCATAAGACAGGACACAATAGTAGTGGTCTAACATTCATAGTGAAGTTTAGTCTGGAACCAACGCACCCTCTCCCAAATACAGCAACCCAGCCTTGTTTCTTTCGTGGCCCTACATAGACATATTGCCAGGGTATACGGTCGTAGGAGTCGTGTGCGCACTCGTGTACTGCTGAGCTGTACTGCCGTCGTACACTGCAGTGTCGGAATGATTGCACAGAGCAGCAGTTACTTAGCGTTTTCCATCCTCTATCCTGTGTGGTTTGGTGCACGCCTCGCATATCTTACGAGTAGGCGTGATCAAGTATTTGCAATCGCTTTTTTTTTTTTTTTTTTTTGCTCCTTCGGCGGATGCGGAAAAGTAAAGCACACAAGATAAAATAATACCACACTTCCACGTATTTTCTTACGCGTCGTGAATCGATTTAACTCAATTGCCTTCGCAATCCAGCGCTAGCTGGCGTGTCCTTCGGTTCCCACTATAGCGATAGCGTGAGCTGTCCCTATCGGTGGTCCTCGTCGCTGTCTCGTAGCTTGTGGCCACAGCAGTAGCAGAGCCCGTCTCTCAAGGAGGCATCGGCAGAGACACGGGTTGTGCTGGATGTAGATGGGTGGAAATACATACGTACCTGGTATAGGTTTATAGATGATTATTCTTTTGGGGGGGGATTCGGTCAGGAGTTTTTTTTCCGTCTAGGCTTCAGTATGCCATTCTCGGAACTGGAATTCTCGGTCAAATAGCTTCGTTCGAGCACCGTCTTCGGGGGGCGGCTCAAACGCCCCTCGCCCTGCCGTATCCGTTCCGCACCTGGCCGGGATCGGGTACGTGGGCTGAGCGAGACAAAGTGCGCAAATTTTATATTTTGGGCGGTATACTCCCGAGTTATTCTTGGATCTTGGCATATGCAGAGCTTGAACAAAAAAATCATATGGTAAAACATTTATTTCCAAGTTGGCGTCATTTCCAAATTGGCTTCATATTTCGTCCTCACCACACTTTTTTAATGGTCACACCTCGAAGCCTTTGGCCTATTGTGCACATCGTACGACTGACTGCTGTGTCGTTGCCTTTCGATATCGGATTTCAAGATTGAATACCTTTGTTCGAGCGTTCGTTGTCTTCGAGGGGGGCCGTTCACTACCCAACATCATTACACCCAGTGTCCGTGCTGATTCTTCATCCTAGAGAGATACAACTTACAAGGTTCCCCTCCGGGAAGTGCCTAAGGGAGTGGCGCAAGAACGAAATCCAAACAAACATCCAACATCTGACTGTCTGTGGGCAAATAAGATGTACCTGGTGGTAGTGAAAACTATTCTTGTCCGCAGCTCGAGAAGTGGAGTGTGGGGAGGCGCCCTCCCGGGTACGGTTCGCTCTCTCGCCGTCGTGGTGGAGAACCGTAAGTAAGTGGTAATCCCATCAGAACGTACGTGTCCAGCGCCAGTACTCGTACGATAGGGACTTTTTATACGGGCGACTCTTACGCAGTAAATTTGCGTGGTGAAAAATAAAAGGACGAATAGGTGGATTTTCAACCAGCAAAAAAGACAAAATCAACAGTTGTTCCGTGCGCAGTCTTTATGTCGTGATTTTGATGTTTTTTATTTGTTTCCTGTTGCTTCGTATGATATGGAAATCAGCAAATTCAGGATAAGTTCGTGCTCTTCGTCTTGTTGAGCCAGATATTGAACTTTCACGACGAGTGATGCACGCCAGAGGATGGGCAATCATCCCGCTTCACCACCAGTTCGTCGCAGAGAGTGCGCGGAATGAGGAACTGTAGGGCTTCTATTGTCGCTAAGACAGAGAATCCCTTTCTCATGGAGCATCAGCGCCTATATCCACTACTGCTGTTTGCTTTTGAGATTCGAAAGAAAAATTACGCTGGATTGTTTTGATCGTCGTCCGATTCAAAATCGTCCCCTCGTGGAGACGAAAGCAACTCGCCTCAGCATAGCGAGGACTCGCCACGCGCACATACATGATGTATCCTACTACTGGTGCTGTGCGGCAAGGTTGTACACATAGCGTTGTGCTGTCCTCATGTTGTCTGGTGCCTGTCATCTGTGGGGTAAGCAATACCTCCGACACAAAACATTACCGCTCTGTTATGGACGTAAAAATGCTCCATCTATTTGGACGTAAACGTAAGGATGGGTTGGTATATAATATACAATTAGAAAGGTTTCTATATTACCGACCACATTGGCGCGATCAATGGACATGCAATGGAGATGCGCACGAAGCGGCAGGACAGCGAAAATATGGGGTATGGTGGGGTGACAAATGACACGCTCCGATCGAAGAATCAGCTTCTACAACAGCAGCCACACGCGCAGAGTTGCAGGCTGCTGATGCGAGGGGGCTGGACCGCTGCTGGGCGCAGGATCGTAGCGTGGTGCCATCAGCGCCTATATCCACTGCTGTTTGCTGTTTACAGTCAAGAAAAATGACGCTGGATTGTTTTGATTGATTGTCGTCCGATTCAAAATCGTCCCCTCGTGGAGACGAAAGCAACTCGCTTCAGCATAGCGAGGACTCGCCACGCACATGTTCATGATATATCGCACCACTGCTGCTGTGCGGTAGGGTTGTACACGTAGCGTTGTGCCGTCCTCATGTTTGGTACCTGTCGTCTGTGGCGTGAGTAAAATCTTCGACACAAAACTATACCCCTCTGGTAAGTAGTACGGGAAAATACTGCCTCTTTGGACGTAAATGTAAGGATTGGTTTGCATATCAATTACTATCAAAAAGGTTTCTATATTACCGACCAATTTGGCGCGATCTATGGGCATGCAATTGAGATGCGTCCGAAGCGGCAGCACACCAGAAAAATGGGGTATGGTAGGGTGACAAATGCCACGCTCCGATCAAAGAATCAGCTACTACAACAGCAGCCACACGCGCATAGAGTTGCAGGATGCTGCTGCTAGGGGGGTGGACTGCTGCTGGGCGGCAGGATCGTAGCGTGGTGCTCTGTGCAAAAATAGGGAAAGAAACGTGTACCCTCTACGAGCAGAAAACCCCGGTTTGCATCCAAATCTTACGTGCGTACGCGGGGATAGCGGATGCAGAAACCCAATCCCCGGGGATGTTGCGGAAACCCGGGGATTCGCCTCGAGTGTGCCTGAGGCCCAAAAAGTTCAAAAGGCTTGCCACGGGCGACACACTGCACGGATCGCGCCCAAACCTCCGGCAACATGAGCCCGACGGTCCAATTGTGCCCACCCCACCCGCGTTTCGGAAAAAGATGCGAGCACGAAGAGATGTGCCCGAAGGAAAAAAACACACACACAATTCTATATATACATATTAGTATGTGGTCACAGACTGTGAGACAGGGTAAACCAAACAATCGCAATTAATCAAGATATAAAGCAAGTGAAATGCTAGCGTACCGGGTACGAGAACACAACAAAAAACACGCCAGACCACAAGAAATAGAAAACGAACACAACGAACGGAGTCGCTTCTAAAAATCGCAGTACGAGAAACAACGTTTTGTCAGTCTTTTTCATCGCCGCTCCAAAGAGTCGTTCCGCATATATTGGTCCACGATCCACCGTCCATCTTTCAGGACCGCATAATAAATATCCCACGCTAATTCCATGTGTATTTCTCCCCACAAACGAAACGTGGATGCACTTCTACGGGTAGGTGTGATTGTCAAGGTAGTTGTGTTTCGAACCCTTCGTTGTGTGGTTGCAAGAATTTCGCTGGCTACTGCTGTTGTTGCTGGTCAACACATCGTGTGCGCCAGCAATAAATTGATGACAGTGTAATAAAATATGGGGATCTTGAAATTGGCATCTCGTCGTGTTCGCCAGGAGTTAACCGATGATACAGAGTAACAGGGATCTTCTTGACAATATCTCCTGTGCGCCACAGTAGTAATCGACGATATGCTTTTCCGCGCACATATTGAAATGTCCCGCCCCCCGCCCCCCCCCCCCCTCCCCTCCCCCTCCACTGACCCCTCTTGTTCATTAAAAAAAAAACCCAACCCTCCCCCCCCGCCCCTCCGTCCCCCGATTCCCCCCCCCTTCCGCCTAGTTTGTCCAAACGCCCCACTCACAATCAAAATCGGCCTGAGTAATAAACACCTATACGCAGTTGGTATCACGTCATTATCTTTCTGACCATCCATGACGTAGTTTTCAATTATTTTCCCCCCAACCCCCCCCCCCCCCTCCAACGCCCCCTGTTTTCCGACCACCTGCACGATCGCCTAGACCTAGCACCACGCGTAAAACAAGCTGCTACTTATCTTTGATCCCACAGCCGAAGTGTATTTGAATATTATTTGTGACCTAAACCTCCTAACCCCCCCCCCCCCCCTCTTGCTCTCCCTTACTCATACGCCCCACCAAATATCGAAATCCGCCACATTAATAAACACTTCACGCACAGGATATCACCTCATTATCTTTCGAGAGCCATCCATGCCGCTGTGTCCCCCCCCCCCCCCCCGCCTCGAACGCTCCCTCCTTCCCCATCACCCGCACCATCGCCTAGACCTAGCACCATACGTATAACAAACCCCTCACGTAAAGCCCTTCCTCCCCCCCCCCCCCCCCCCCCCTCCAACGCCCCCTCTTTTCCGACCACCTGCACGATCGCCTAGACCTAGCACCACGCGTATAACAAGCTGCTACATATCTTTGATCTCACAGCCGAAGTGTATTTGAATATTATTTGTGACCTAAACCTCCTAAAAAATCCCCCCCCCCCCCCCCCCCCCTTGCTCTCCCTTACTCAAACGCCCCACCAAATATCGAAATCCGCCACATTAATAAACACTTCACGCACAGGATATCACCTCATTATCTTTCGAGAGCCATCCATGCCGCTGTGTTCCCCCCCCCGCCCCCCGCCTCAAACGCCCCCTTCTTCCCCATCACCCGCACCATCGCCTAGACCTAGCATCATACGTATAACAAACCCCTCACCTAAAACCCTTCCTCCCCCCCCCGCCCCCCCCCCCCCGCCGCCACACCCCCCACCTCCCCCCCAACCCATCCCAACCCCACCCCCTCGAACACTCCACCCTCTCTTCACTCACTGATTGTACGACTTACCCCAGGATATACATGATAAACTGATGTATTATTTCCAAAACCGTCACATTTATCCCCTCAAAATAATGTATAGTTTCCAGGCACATATTGAGCTGCCCCACACGCCCCCCCCCCCCCCCCCCCGCCCCAACCCCCCCCCCCCCGCCCCCAATAATATACTGATGCCAAAACCGTCAGAGTTATCCCCTCGAAAAGATTTATAGCTTACATGCACAAATTGCCCCCTTCCCCCCCCCCCCCCCCCCCCTCCAAACCCGCTCGCTTTTGATCAAAACCAGGCCCCCACGTCCTTCAAAACTCCGCCCCACCCCCCTCACCGGTTACTCGACTTACAAGATTCACTTGATCAAAGGTTGCATTTCCCTTCACAGCTGTCAGATTTTGTCCCCCTCAGAAACGGGTTTTATAGTTTCCGCGCACAGACTGACTAAAATCATCCTGTTGACCCTGATAGCTACACTGTAGTTGTAAGGGGAGTCGCCGACCTATATCCTTAATGAGGACACACAACTCGTAATACGCGCGATCGGAGTATCACACACAGCTTGCAAAGATGAGTTTCGACGAAATCTTCGATCTCACAGCTGGAGTGTATTTTCATTTTTTATAATAATAGCAGTATCATAAAAAAAGGGGATCTTCTGCACAAATATCTCGTGGTGCCTGTCGCTACGCATACGCACGTCAGACGCAAGTCAATTGGAAAAAAGAAAAGAATAGAAAAGACAGAGAAGAAAGAAAAGGGGTACGGTATTATATTCCGATTCAATATCACCCTGTGTCAAGCCGAAGCAGGCGTTCATTGCTCTTATCTGTTGTGGGCGATATATATGGCTGTTAGCACGCCGAGACATGGCGATTTGACAGCTCTTCTTATGATCCCGATTGGCTTTATCGTGACGCTCTGGGCACCCACTGAATAGATTCATCCCGAGGTCGAGCGTTTGGTACGACTTGCGGTTGCGGTCGCGTGGCAATTTTTTTGCCCTACGCAAGTAGTGTGCAAGAAAACCCGCGAAAATATTAGCGAGCTTAGGTTTCTGACCCAATAATCGAATAAAATCGGAATTTTCAGCGATTTTTTTCGGTGCGGCATAAGCGACAAAGAGGTGATTATTCGGGCGCAGCAAGTATTCCATGATTATTCGACGATTCTGCCAGTGAGTCAAATACGCACTGTTTTGGCCTAATTTCAGTTTTTTCCCACGGTTGGTTATTTTGCTCGAGTCGTGCCAGTCTTGGTTCCACATATTATTATGTCGTTTTTCTTTGAACACCCCATTTTTGTTTGAAGTCAATCGTGCTTATCACCGGGGGGCCCAGAATCCTGCATACAAATGGCTCTAATTCGTCCGTTTATATTGCGTTTGGTGCTGTTGCTGCTGTTCAAGTATTTCTCATCCTCATTTTGAGCGTGCCTGCTCGGGACGCCAACCTGATATAGGCTCAAAATCGTTTTTTTGTGCAACCTATCATGCAAATAACTCATTGAACTGCCCTCGCATTGCAAATGTTTGCCGTATGCGAGAGGTATGCGAGAAAACCCGACTCGGTCGAAATAATTGTGAGCTTTTTGGATCAAAGCCTACCAGCCAATCGCGAGAAATATGCCAGTGGAGTCGTGGTTGACACGCCGTGCGGAGAGGTATATCGACCCGGGAGACCATCGTTATAGTTCCCGCGTTGCTGGGGCTGTAGAGATTTGCGGAGAATTTATGAGCCGGGGATGGGACCCTATCTCCCCCGTGTGCGACGGAACTGTCTCCCGTCGGTTGGTGAGCCTCTATCATCCTCCTACTAGGGTGGGGGCCGCTGTGGAGCTCGAACCAATCATCGATTATAGCCAATGGAACTGGGGTTTCCACACCGTGGGGGACGGTGTCGACCCGAGAGAACTCGGTTTTCTTCCCCCGTTTTGTCTAATTTTTAGATATATATGGAATGACCCCTGGACCGGGGAGGGGGCCCTATCATCTCCGGGTAGAGCTGGCTCAACAATATACGAACCCCGGCCGATTAGAGATCGGCCGGTCGGTGGCATTGGGAATTTCCACACTGTGCGGGGAGGTATCAATCCTGGTGATATATCCGTGTTCGTTCCCGGGTTGTCAAAGTTGTATATATGTGAATCGATTGTGATTCTGGGAATGGACTATATCGTCCCCAGATGACGGTTACTTTATGTACGATCTCCGGCCAATGAGCGACCAGCAATCAGACAACAAGGCCATACCAGGTTTTTTCTGTTTATATTCTCGTCTAAAACTCGATCGAGCCTGAAAATCTTAACTGCCAAATTATTTGTTGGGGGCTATCGCGTACTGCTAATATTCCATCGACCAGACGAGAGTGGTCTACAGCAACAAGTAGCAGCATTATTGTAATAGCATTCGAGGAATTGAATGACGAAGGCAGCGATACCGTGTTTCACGCCTAGAATACCGAAAGTCTGTCCACGGTCACTATACACACAGAGAGACACAGTCGGTCTACGAGGGACCCTCGGATCTAGATATTATAAAAATATAAATACACTCCGGCAGCTAGCTGAAGTGAGTTCGAATATTTTGTCGAGCTCATCTTTGCAAGCTGTGATACTCTGATCGCGCGTATCATATTATGGTATCATGCATGTAGTAGCAGAAGCTGGCTCAGTGCGCGCCTGTGTCAGTTGCTGCGTAGAGAAAATGCAGCAAACATTTGGCCATCCCTCTGCTGGCCCTGGATGCTTGGTTGAGTCGATTCGTCAAGAAACGCACTCGAAACGTCTCTTTGTGGCCAGAATAGAGGGTCAATCTGCGTGGGCTCGGATTTATCCGATCGAAACATATACGATGAAGCTCGGAATCGGATTCACGCAAGAAACGGAGAAACGGGGGAAACAACAAAAGTAGTGAGTAGTCCACTGTTAGTCGATATCGATCTCTTGGCATTACGTTACGTTCTACACGCGTAGACTATGTGTTGTGTGGTAACGGTTTTTACTCTCTATCGAGTATTGAATCGAACACGTCGAAGTGCTGCCCTGCCCCACCCGGAGCATGGGTGATGCCGGCACCCATGCGGAGCCCTTGTAACACTCTATTATTGGGAAGAACACACACCACTTGTACACGGTACACGGATGAAAGCACACCCCGGTAATAGCTTGTTGACCTTTGAAAATATCATCACCGGGGATGCTTTTGTAGGGGGGTGTGGTATCTAGCGTACCCCCGGTGATAAGCACCATGCACACACACCCCCAAGCTGGGGGGTGTGATATTGAGGCGGTGTGCTAACGGGATGTCGGTTGCTATCGAGTGCGAACAGACTCGGCCAGATGACGGGGCAGGTGTGATGACGAGGAGGTGTGGTAGCGGTATCTTTAATCACCAAGGAGTGTGACCAGAGCCCGCCCAGATTGCAGGGGCGTCGTGCTCATTTGTTGCTTGCCTTAGTCATTTTACCATTGACCACGCACCCCTTTGGAGACGGAGCACCGTTCGTACTCCTAATAGAGACACCTCCAACATTGTGGGCGCTCATTGCGCTTTTCCCGTATGTTACAGAGAAATGGTTTGCCTATCCTATCCTCTTCCTGTTTTGCCTTCTGGCCAGATTACAGGGGATGTGCGAAACGAGGTGGGGAGGGGGAGGGCAGAATTTGTTGCTTGCCTTGGTGATTTGACCATCGACCACGCATCCCTTTCGAGACGGAGCACGGTTCCTACTCCTAGTAGAGACGCCTCCAACATTTTGGGCGCTCGTTACGCTTCTCCCATGTATTTCACAGAAACTTTTTGCTTATCCTATCGCCGTCCTGCTTCGCCGTCTGCGATCAAGGGGGTGTGTTAACGCATGAGAGGCGTTGGTCTGAAACCATTTCGTGTTTCCGTGCCCACGCAATGCCGATGTTAGCAAGGCCCACGCTTAAGACCCCGCCATGGCAGGGGAGAAAAAAAAAAACGCTTTTCTGCTATACTGAAGAACGGGTTGTTACCGGAAGCCACATTCGATGATGAAAACTTCCGAGGATTGCGCTTCAGAGGCCTGGTCCCGCGGAAAAAAACTGACTGCTGGCATCTTGATATGAAGCACTTTTGTTCTAGCTCACACCCAACACAACGCATACCGTTGCCGTAGCGCCGTCGTAGCGGTGCGCGCTGGTTTGTGACGGCAGGTTTCGTCATCTTGCGGAAAGTCGGGGATTCAGACGAATGGAATTCGCATGTTGTTCTCCACGGTTTTTTTTCGCAGAATATGAGGCGGGCTTATTCAGCGCTACGCTCGATTTCTAAGTCAGACGCCTGCTGCTCGTTTCGGGTGTCTTAAAGGATCGGGCCTAACCGGGTGTGATACTTTTTTGGAGTTCGGTATGTTTTCAGGCGTACATCCGACGGGGGTGTGGTATTCAACGTACCTCCGGTGATGAAGTGACGGTCGAAAAAAATCCGAAAAATACAACCCCGGGTGTGCTTTTGTAGAGGGGGGGTGGGGAGGGGGTGTACTGGGTTTGCGCATGGCCGTAGTTGTATGACCGTAGACCCTCGCATGCCTAGTATGCCGGGACGGAGCACGTCGAATTTTCACCAACCAGGCAGACATTGCTTGCACCAAGCGCGAAGCGCCGTGAGGTGTTCGGTGAGTCGCATGAAGGGTGAACCTCATCTTCCAAGAACCACTCGTAAGACGGACTTCGGCACCTTGCGCCTACTTTCTTGCTTATGGATGATAGCACCAATGAGTTATACTTTGTTGTCTGGTGTGGCCACTCCAAAGACAGCAATGGGTATTACTATGTGACTGCCATATTCACACTACGTCATGCGATCATTCCTCTTGTGCGGAGTTAGGGTTTTCCACCCCGCACGATGTGACCCAACTCGACAACCATCATGGTGACCGCCGAAAAAAAAGAAAGAAACGGTACCCTGGTTGTCTAGCTCACGCAGTGATTGTCATGTTTTACAGCTTTTTTGCCAACCAACGCCAACCCCAATTTACATATAATGTTTTACAGCGTCGGTGCCAACCGAGGCCAGCTATTATTTATATATATTTCAAGGGGGGGCTTTTGTAGCGTGGGGGGGTGTTACTCAAGGGGTGTGTGTGCTATCATCCGTGTTATTCGGTATCATGACGCTCCTGCTGCTGGCAGCTGGAACTGAGGGCGAGTGCCCACAACTGCTGTGGTGCTGCAACTGCTTCGAGTGTCCAACGCTGGTATTGCGCGTGTCCAAAGCCCCGCCAACAGCAAAAATATCCATCCGCGTACTACTGTAGCCGTGCACTGGCGTTCTCTGTGGCGGGAAGTCCAAACGTGTCTGTTCCATCAATTGCTGGGATTATCATTACTGCAAACAGTTTGTTCAAAAGAAATCAAGACGTGCGTAAGCTACAGCAAACGACCCAAAGCAAGTTGGAACTAACTCTACCTTACGGCGTTTCCACAGAAGTAGCAGCACCACAGCGCATCACTGTTTCTTGTTTGTCGCCGCGAAGAGCTACTACACGTGGGAATAGGCTTCCCGTTGTCCGATGTTATGTTATTCACCTGTAGACGGCTGCGCAAACGGGAGATCCGTGAACTCAACGGGTCACTCCACATGGTAGGTGACGATTTTACCCCCCGCGCCCGTCCGCTTTTCTCGCTCAAGTGTTTTCTTCTTCCTTGCCCCGCGGGACCGTTGACTATCAATACCGTGCTACTCTATTGCCGCAGATTTTTTTCACGCACGAAGAGCGGTATATCAGAAAGCGAGCAAGCACGTCAAACTTTGACCTCCCCATTCGATCGGAGCTACAAGGTTCCCCTTCCCCCTTCGGGATGTGGTTGGCTTGAAACCCCGGGGGGGGGGGCATCGCAATTTTGTAAACAAGGGGGACAAATCTCTTGCAAGAACTACGTACGAATGAAGCGAAAACGATTCGCCACCGCGCAAGTAACACCGACCAGCCCGTAGCCTTGCTAGTGACGCATGCTACGATAGAGATATACCTTTTTTTGGCGAAAACGGCTTCTGAATGACAGGGCTCCTTAACCTACTAATACTATACTATACTAATACTAACCTAATACCATCGTCGGAAAAAAAATAATGTAAGCCATTTTATTTTATTTTTTGCATGATTCTTTGTTGCGTGCGTACCTAGGCCATGGGAGGGATTTTTTCATACGGTGTATTAATAGCAGTTCTATTTATTTTTTTGTCCAAAAATCGGCTTTTTTGGGAGAGGGTCTTGAGCTGCCAAATCGAGGCACCATTGCATAAAAACAACTAGCACACCTCTATCGTCTTGTCTTGTGTCGGAGCTACAAGCTTTTTTTTACTTCGGGATGTGGTTGGCTTGAAATACCGGGAGTGTCGCAAGCAGGAAGGAGGGGGGGGGGGGCGTACTCATTTACTGCTTGCCTCAGTCGCTTGACGATTTGGCCACGTATCCCTTTCGAGAGGGAGCCCCGTTTCTACTCCTAGTAGAGACACCTCCCAACATTTCGGCGCTCATTACGCTTTTTCCATATATTACATACCTGGTAGAAACTCTTTGTTTATCCTACCGCTGTGCTGTTTTCGCCGTCTGTGGCCACCATCTACCTCCTAGGGTAGCGATCGTTTTCTCGCGACTGTCTAGTCTACCAAACTCCTCCGTGTCGCATTTGTCTATTTTCTCATCTCCTCCACTAACACATCCCGTTCGTTGGTCCTTGTATGTTTCACTTTAAAAAGCGGGGGGGGGGGGGGCAAGACTCTTGTAAACACTAACGAAAAAAAAAAGCCACCACGCAAGTAACCCGCAAGTATCACCGACCAGCCTATACGAGTTTTTGTCGGAGCTGTATGTAATGCGTCGTCGTTGTACCATACCATGGGTAGCTGTTAATAACTACAACCCTAACCTAACGCTAACGAGGACATTAACTATACCGCTAATACTATCACCCTCGCCGACGCTATCGATAACGCCAGTACTACGTACCATACAACACGGTAAGATGGCACACCCCCTAGGACGAACTTCAGAACCGATTTTCTCTAGAACGAGGGGAGTACACACAACGAAGATGGTGGCATTTCGATCAGATGTTGTCGAGAAATTCTTCCATGGGCGCGTGCGTCGCTCGGCCTCTTTGTTTGCACTGTCGCCGCGTTGTAGAGAAAATCAGCTTCGAACATTCGGCCGAGAAGAGGGTGTGCTGTCTAACTTACGTGTTGTTTTCGGTAAATCCTAACGCTAGCAACTGACACTAACTACAACGCTAGCACTATCGCCACCGGAGCTTCAAAGATTCGTCGGAGGGGGTGTGCTATCTATCTTGCGTGTTAATTTTCGGCAAACCCTACACTACTATTTATCGCCAACGCTAACGAGAACGCTGTCACTTAACCCTGACGCTAAAACTAACGCTATGTTACGCTAACGCCAACCCTAACGCAAACCCTAACGCAAACCCTAACGCAACCCCTAACGGTAACGCCAACAATAAACTCACACTACGGCTAAGACAACGGCAACGTTAGACTCAAGACGAGGGGGGGGGAGGGACCAAAAAATCTGACGATTTTACGGAGGAAATGCCCACACAGAGAAGCCCGGGCTGCTGCGGTACTGTAAGGAACTTGTCTAAAATGCAGCGGAAGGAGATATACGACACCCTCTCAGCATGCTAATATTTTTGTTAGGTTTCCGGGGTTTTGACGGGTCAAGATGCGGCCCGCCGGTCGGGTCTGGAGCTTTTCAAAAACTCTCGGTTCTGGTCGGGTCGGTTCAGGAGATGTTGGAAGTCTCATGCGGGGGGGGGGGGGTTGGGGGGGGGTTGGGGAGGGGGGTAGAGATTCGTCCGTCTTTCGGTTAAAAAAACAAAGCTCAAATCTTCGAAACAAGAGGTTTACTCTCAGCAGATCGTAGGGCAAAGCCCACTCCCATCCTTACAATGAACCTCACGGGCCGGGTTGGATCGAATCAGGAGGGTTTCAAATACCACGGGTCGGGTCAGGTCGGGTCGGGTAACCTGACCCGACCCGACCCACTAGACGTAATCCGACCCGTGATACACCCTGATAATTTTGCTGTTGCGGCCTCTTCCTACGTAAAAGATTTCAAAAACAAACGATACAATGTGTTCTTAAATTAGGCCCTGAGTCATGAAATTTATTAAAAACGGGCGATCGATGTAGTACGCAGCTTGCAAATATGAGTGTCGACCCTAAATTCGTCGAACTCACAGCTGACGTGGTTAGAATATTTCTTAAATATAAACAATAATCAGCACGGACTCTGGGTGTACTGATGTCGTTGGGTTTACAGAAAGAACGGTTTAATGTGAAGACAAGAAAAAAAGATGAAATGAAACCGCACTTTTATCGCTTTTTCGGTCGCTACAGCAGTAGCAAACCTGGGTCCCTACAGAGCTAACCCGTTCCAAACTCCTAGTAGTTTCCTGTTCTAACTCCAAGTGTTTTGTGTCCATGTCGGGAGTGCGGTACTAAAAGGGTTAAACCACCGTTGGGGCTTCAGAGGGATGCATTGGCGACGAAATAAGTTGGCGAAAAACGGAATCGATCACACGATGCAGCCCGGGACGCCGGGGTAGAGGATGTGTTTCACTAGTGTTTAATTTGCCACTAGTGTGTTCCACTATTATATATAGTGTGTTTCACTAGTGTGTTTCACTACTTGTAGTGTATTCCATTCCACTAGTGTGTTGCATTAGTGTGTTCCACTAGTGTGTTCCACCATTAATAGTGTGTTCCACTGTTAATAGTGTGTTCCACTAATGTGTTCCGCTGGTGTGTTCCACTAGTGTGTTCCACTAGTGTATTCCACTAGTGTATTCCATTCCACTGGTGTGTTCCACTAGTGTGTTCCACCAGTGTATCCCGCTAGTGTGTTCCACTAGTGTGTTCCACTGGTGTATTCCACTAGTGTAATCCATTCCACTGGTGTTTTCCACTAGTGTGTTCCACCAGTGTATCCCGCTAGTGTGTTCCACTAGTGTGTTCCACTAGTGTATTCCACTATTAATAGTGTGTTTCACTGTTAATGGTGTGTTCAAACCGCAACGGTAGGAGCTATTCGACGTTTATGTATACGCACCGCGTTCTGATACTAGTAATAGCATAACATTAACATGCGCTGCTGCAGGCTCTTCCTAGACGGTTGACACTATCGAAAATCTCTTGTTTTTGGCCGATATAATCGAGCTTCAAAAGGATTATAATACACCCCTGACGCCAACGCTAACGCCTACGCTAACGAAAACCCTAACCCTAACGCCAACCCAAACACTACGGGTAACGCGCTCGAGCGGCAGCCTCCAACCTAAAGCCGGCGATGGTCAGGCTGTGCCCACACCGCGGCCATGAAAGATGCCCCTTCCAAAACGCGATGTCTGCCGTGTCGGTGAAAACCCGGCGTGCTCCGCACCGTCATTATAGGAATGCGAAGGTCTATGGTCTTAATTAAGACTACGGCTTTGCATAAAATGAGTACACCCCCCACCCCCCCCTCGCCTCCTCCTTCTTGGCTGTGATACTGTAACATGATGCCGCGATACTGTACCATGGTGGCCGCGAACAGCCCGGATGATGAAGACGCCCCAGCCATGGCAGAACCCAGCGGCATGCCCGGCCAGCGACGAAACAATAGAGACCAGGAAAGCGGCGGGGGTCGGGGGGGTGAGGGAGGAGCGGCTGGCGGAGGCAGGGGTGGCGGCGGGGGTGGTGGTAGTGGTGGTGGTGGTGGTGGTGGCGCGTTTGAAGATTACGACGAGGAAGAGGTGAGCTATTTAGTTTGATGTTCTCACGGGCGGGGGCGTATGGTGGAGGATGGGTGATTGGTGGAGGCGGTGGTGGCAGGTGGGGGCGGTGGTGGTGGTGGTGGAGGTGGTGGTGGCAGCAGTGGGGCATTTGAAAAATTCCACGAAACAGGCGAAATGGTTGTGTTTCGATCGCAGGGGAAGGGGGCAGGGAGCGGTGGAGATCGGGCGGATCCAGCCCCCGTGTTTGTTCCCAACGTGTCGAACGTAAATGACGATAGCACATATAGACCACACACGCGACATCCCGGGGTGCTGGGTTAAAGATGTCCCCGAAGCGCGGCGTAAGGGCATGCACGACGCACCCTCAGCATGTCGACACGTCTACCGCTATCTGCTGCTGCTTGTTTTCCCGAGAGACTGGTGATGATTCTGGGCTCCCGAAGGTCGATTGTACTAAAATCTGGTCAGAAATCACGGGTGCGTGATGCGCAGAGCCGCGAGTGGGAGCCGATTCAAAACCATTACAAATCGGACCGATTTCAGTCTGCAGTTTTATCGAAATTTGAAGCCACTGGTTGCCGGTTTATTGCTACGCTTTGCGCTGGCTATGTTGGCCCTCCCTAACGGGTGTGCTTTCGCTCGCCGGCTAGCGTCGCCCTCGCTCAAAATTGATCGCCAAATCGAGGCCGCTGATTTATCGGAGAATGTACGGATAGTAATCGGCGTCGCTGAAATATGATTTGGATTCACGCGATATTTTGCTCCGATTTGCAGGCCTCACCATTAGTGGTGTGGACACGAGACAAAGACAATACTTCATTGTGTGTGGTGCCAGCAGTCGCGGTTGGTGGTGATGGCGGTAGGGAGCTGCAGTAGACGGTCAAAGTGCCGCGGCGATGCTTCGGTGCTCAACTGCTCCAAGTGTCCGAATGGCTCCCGGCGGAGAGACCGTATCCCCTGCAGCCTTACAGCCTTTCAGATGAACGCTTCAAAAATGATACGTTACGGGCAAACCTCATATTGCCGGGGCTCTTGGCTTAACCCCTTTACAACTGGAAACCCGTTTTGGGGACAAAATTACTTGGATATAGTATGGGGAGGGGTTCGGGGGCTCTAAAGGGGTTAAGGCGCTCTACACCTGACCCCCCCCCAAAAAAAAAACAAAATTAAGGTTAACTAAGATGAAATTGGAATCCGATTATCTAATCCTGTGGCCTAGTCACAACTAAATACCCGCATACTTCGAAGTATTGCCGAAAGAAGAAATGAATGATTGAGATCTTCCGAGGATGTGCTCCCGTCGCTCAGAAACTACTTCCGCCGAAAAAGGGCTTCCACTCCTACGGTAACACGCCTTGGTAAGGGGGAAGGTGCCACCGTTTTCATGCCGAGGAACGCACGCTTACGCTACGGATATAGGAGCCATCCCACGATAGGGTTGCAGCAAAAAGTCCCTGAGCTCCTCACACGAGGAACTCAATATCTCACCCAAAAAATGACTTCGAAGGCATTCGTTCGCTCAACCCGGCCAAGCTTCTGTGCCTTAGTCCGAAAATATAACGTACTCGTGCAATTTCTTCATTGACCGGCAGTTCCTCACATGAGGAACTCAATCACCCAGGAACGTTTTGGGGCAAAAACTTTAACCCCTACCGTGGGATGACTCATATTACGGGGGACCATAGTAAATAGGACCAAATATTGTTAGTCAAAATAGGGAAATATATTGGTTTTTGTCTGTACCGTAGGTCCTATTTACTATGGTCCCCCGTAATAGCACCATCTTTTTGCCCCGCAGCACGCGTTTGGGACGCACGTTCACGCTGCGGATATGGCACCGCTTTGTTTCCCGTAGTTCGACGCGTTCCGAGAGCAAGGCCACGGTAAAGGGGGGGGGGGACCACGGTTTTCATACAGAGGGGCGCACGGTACGATACGGGTACGAGCACCTTTTTTTTTTCCCGATGCTCCCTCAAGCGCATGCTGCGGTAGAGGTGTTCGTGCCCATCTCCTTTTTTTGGGGGGTTGTTAACCTGAGGAGCTCTACGTCTCGGAACAACACAAAGCAGAGAAAACGAAGCCACGCTCCTATTATATAAAGGTCAAGGGTCAATTACGAACAACAACAACAGCAACAACAACAACAACAACAACAACAACAACAACAACAACAACAACAACAACAACAACAACAACAACAACAACAACAACAACAACAACAACAACAAAAATAGGAGCACTTTTTTTTTTTTTTTCCTGTGCGAAACGAGAAAAAATATGTTGTTGTTTTTTCTTCTACAACTGCTGTAGTTATACTCGGTTTTAGTAACCCCCCCCCCCCCCCGCCCGCTGTCTGGCTCCTTTAAAAACATATATGTGAGTAAAGCAGGGGTAAGTTTTTGTTTTGTTTTGTTTTTCGTGCTTCCCTGCCTCACCCCTATATCGATGTTGAGAAAAAAAAAAAAGTTAAAGCAGTGCGGAAAGGCTTGACGCACAATCAATCCCATGGTCTACGGGTAGCGGTGATACAGTACACGTTATGGTTGTGTTTTTTTCAACCACTTCACCCCAAGTGACGTCGTTGGGGATGGTACCTTTACCGCTTTTTTCGAGAAAATGGTTTTGACACACTCTTTAAAACTAGATACATACCCTAACCAACCAACCAATGAAACCGAATCAACCAACCAACCAACCAACCAACCAATGTATCATAGGGTGAAAAACCCTTGATCTCGTGCACGGTGTGCGTCAACCATCGTCTCGGAAAGAGTGGCAAGCTCTGCTGTCGTCAGGGGGCACTCCGACCGGTATTTCGTACGGGTTAGGTTTAGGTTTAGGTTAGGGTTAGGGTTAGGGTTAGGGTTATTTCCATCCACGGTGAAAAACACAACAACAACAATAATGTAGCACGCCCTAAGGGGTGCACCGCTTTTTTTTTCGTCGGTGCGGGGTTCTTGGCTCGAGGAGCTCCACTAGTACCCCCACCTCGAAAAACGGAAAATTCTTATGAAAGCGTTCTCGGCGCATTTTAGCCTTTCTTAGCACCGCACTCCCGAGTTGGGGACGAAATAAACACTTGGAGTTAGAGTAGGATTATTTTAGGAGGTGGAAATGGGGAACGAACGATGTCATGGGTTAGGTAGGTATACAACAACAACAACAACAAAATGCGACAAAAAAAAATGATTTAGTGTTCCGACGTTTTTTGTGGGTGAGGGAGAAAGCCGGTCGCCCCCCCCCCCCCCCCCCCCCGGTGGTCTAGTGGTTACCCTCGAATACTACTGGAGTTGGTCGTTTGAGTTCGATTCCTGCCCTTGTGGTGAGATTTTAACATTGTTTGCGAAAGTTCCAGAAAGGGTCAACTAACTGCTGAGAGCGCCTAGCAGCGTGGGTACGCACAACTCGACGCGAGCGAGTCGACGAGGGAAGGACATGCTGAGTTATTATCGCGATAGTAAAAACGAAGGCACGCACCGTGGTGGGGAAGGGGGAGGGGGGCCCGCCGCTATATGACCCCGGATCTGAGTTACTTCTGGGAGCGAGCTCGACAGTATCGTAGTGCGAGGATAATAAATGGAATGAAGAACAAAAAAAGGGGGAAAAGGAAAAAAGAGCTCCCATCATTCTGGAAACTATTTCAAATATTTTACCCTGCAGGGGCTTCCTCTGTCGTGGGTAACGAATGATATCGTGAAGCGCATTACGTCATGATGCTCCAGTGATACCGGGTGAGTCTGTTGTTCTTGCAGAGCTGCGCGTAGCTGCGCGTAGGCACGGGTTTCACGACTGCTGACTATTAATAGTTCGGTAGATACCGTTGGCCAAGTGACTGGCTTTAGTCGGCAAAGTCGGCTGGCGAAACCAAGCTGGTGGTCAGCCGGCTTGCCGACTTAGAGTCGGGCGAGCGAGGCGAGCCAAGTTAGCTCCCCCCGGCCGAGGGTGACCCGGCCCGAAATTGAAAAAATTCGTCCCGCGCGTTGAACGACCTTCCTTCAAGTACGGAAACCCAGTAAGTCGGAAAGCTGGCATCTCCGGGCAACGAATAACTTTTGGTCGGACTAACAACTAGTTGGTCACTTGAGTCGTGCCAAACTCAGAGAGCTATCTTTTAATCTAATTCAGAAGTCTCATCAAAAGGCAGAAGCATTTTGCCCAAGAGTCCTAGCTACGACCCGTTTCGTGGCACCCGTTCGCTCCTCTAGTTTCCGAAAGCCGCTCGGCAGTACCCGCCGTATATTTTTTCAGCTTTTGGCAGACTTTCGTTCCAAATCAGGGTGTTTTGTTTTCGCGATACTCCAAATTTGGTTGGGTAGAAAAACGTATCACAACCAACCAGTGTCGTAAACCTAAGGCCACAACCCAACCCAAATAAAACCGTGGAAAAAATAGGTTGGAGGTGCCATGTTTTAGCCGCTTTCAGCTAAACTTTTTCTTGGGTTGGACTACCATTCTGGTACAACCAGGTACCTGGTACGTTATCTCGCGAAGCACCCTACCTAGTGCCGAGCGGTTTGGCGAGTCCTGGGAAGCACGGTTCTTGAAAAAAAAAAACACCGTCCGTTTTGCGCTTGTTTGTTTTGCAAAATAATGCCGCTGTTGTTTCTTTGGAAACGAGGAGAGGAACCGCGGAGGTACATATGGCGCCGGTACCGTATGGTTCGACGGGTCCTGAGATGCGCATTTTTTGCGACGTCGTCGTCCGCTAGTGCCGTTTTTTTGCGGGTGCGCTTGCAGTCTCGTTTTCGAATCGGGGGGCGTGGAGGTACACATATCTGACGTCGTTACCATATATATACGAGTATATGTGATTCGGTGGGTTCTAAGCAGAGATGCACATTGTTGTGTTTTTTCAACCATTTCACCCCAGTGGCGTCATCGGGAGGAACTCATCGGTATACAGTAGGTGGCCCTATATAGTGCGGGTATGTGTCACGAAAATTTACCCGCACTATATAAAAATCGGCCACTATAGAGGGGTCTATATTGTGCCAAACGATTTCACCCGCACAATATCGGACACCCGCACTATACGACCCACACTATATAGGGCCACCTACTGTAGTAGATTTCCTATGGGTTAGGGTTGGGGTTACGGATAGTTCCATCCACGGTGAAAACACACAATAATGTAGGACACCCGTTCTAAGGAGCGCAGATCTGTCGAAGCCGCCCGCTTTTGCCGTTTTTTTGCGGGTGCCCGCGTTGTCCCCTTTCGAATGAACGGGAAGGGGTGCGAAGGTGCTACGTGAGACGCCGGTACGTACCAGTTACATGATTCTTGTTGTTGTTGTGAAATTTGCAGTGACATTCGCCGCCGGCGCAACGTCATTTCGCTTGAGGGTCTCAATGAGTTTTTGTTGGTGTTTTGTTTCACTTCGGACGCAGGTCTCCGACGTTCCATGGCGAACGAGGGATGATTGATTGCCTTTGCCTCCTCTCCCGAGTCACGATGCGTGGTGCTCCGGCGTCGCGTCTGCCAGCGGCTGATCCTTGGCGTGGCGCTCACTAGTGTTTTCATATCTGAACGATAATCGATTCCGATTGATTATTTATTTATTTATTTATTTATTTTTTCTCACAATTATACTTTCTTTCCAGCTTCTGGACAAGCTGTGGTCACAGGTGTCGTCCCTTCTCCCCCCCGGCTCTTGCCTTCACTTTTATCGCGCATAGGGTTCAGCAATCCCACTGCTCGTCGATTTTTCATCGAGCGTTGCTGACTCATGCTCTCGCGCTTTCCGAAAGTCAATTTGTGCGCAAGAAAAATCCCCCACGAATTTATTCGAATGCACTCGGGGGGTTTCGAACTCACGAAACTGACCTATACCAGGCTCGAAGATAACCTGATATGCCACCGGGGCGACCGGCGATCATATGAGGGCCTGAGTATCCGGTATCCCAATCATGGAATCGGATAGTTATCAGATCGGATCTGATCGCTAAATATTCCGATTTCGACACGATCAACGATATGCGCGGGACGGAAACACGAAAAAAAAATGTCATGGTACTGCCAAAGGAGGTCACGATTATTTTTCTTCTGGCACCTCGCGTCGAAACATCAAATATCCACCTTGAATCCTCTCAACAATGGGAGAGGGGACAGGAGAGCGACATCCCCTCCCTGCTAGAAGTAAGGCGTTCCTATCGGATATCGGGACGCTTTTTATTCCGATACGATTATCGATTCGATTTTTCGGATTTATCGGAACTTCAGGTACGATACGCTACGGGACACCATGGACTACACACTTTACGTGTATAAAAATACGTGGAAGTGCGGTGAGCTTAACCCCTTTAGAGCCCCCAAATCCCTCCCTATACTAACTTCAAGTAAAATTGTCCCCCCCAAAAGGGTTTCCAGTTGTGAAAGGGCTTTATTTTTCCCTTATCCGCCGGAGGGCAAAAAAAAAAAAAAAAGCTACACGATCGGCCCTGGCATGAGAAAGAGCCCCACAAGTACCTTCCTTGGCCGAAAAATTGCGGGCATGTAAGAAATTCGACAACTGCTGTTGCACTGAAGTGAGAGGGGTAGGACACACCGTTTTCACATGGTAAGCTAGTCTACAAGCGTAACATTTTTTTTTTTCTGTTTCTTATCGGCGGGCCGATGCTGCTGAAGGACGGGAAGATAATTTGTCTCACCGTCATATGATGAAACCATGTATCGGTAGGTGCTAGCCGCGACTATCGCGAGCCGTCCCCTCAGGCAGGAGGTACGTAATGATGTGTACCCTTGGGGCATTATACGTTGTTTTTAACCCCTTTAGAGCCCCCAACCCCCCCCCTATACTAATTCCAAGTAATTTTGTCCCCAAAAACGGGTTTCCAGTTGTAAAGGGGTCAAGTTTGTTTTATGTTTGTTTTTTTGCTTTCCCGGCGGATAGGTAATAAGCGTACGATATCATAGACATGAAGGTTTTCGAACTGCCAAACATATCCAACACAAATCCCACGTATTTTTATTTTCTCGAACAATGTGGAGGCACTTCTAGGTGGGCTTTAAGCCCACCACGCCTCTACTTAAAAGGCCTTGTGTCAATTCGACCAGTACTACTATCGTATGATAGTGACACCTCGACCATGTTAGATACGGATCCCGGAGAATAAAGTATTCGTGGCGGCTGGGTTTCTCTCGAGGGTGTGCCAGCGGGGACATGCCTATATGCGGCGGCAGCAGCAGTGAGTTGCCCTCACCACTCGTTCGAGAAAACGGTTAACGCACACTTTTATTGATATCATATATATAACCCTACCCGTAACCGTTACCCTAACCCTAACCGTAACCTAATCAACCCCTACCAGTCAACTACAGTGGGTACCCGATTTATGAGCGCCCCGTGACAAGCCGTAACGATTGCTCACTGCTCTTATTTGTATTGAGAAATGTATAGCTTTTAGTGTAGGCTCGACATGCGGATTTGACCGATCTTGAATCCCGAATGCGCTTAGCTCGGGTGCTCTTAAATCGAGATACCCACTGTAACCGTAACCGTAACCGTGACCGTAACCTAATCAACCCCTACCAATCAGCGACAGTGGGCACCCCGATTTAAGAGCGCCCCGTGACAAGCCGTAACAATTGCTCTTAACCACACACTGCTCCTATTTGTACTGGGAAATGTATAGTTCTTAGTGTAGGCTGGACATGCCGATTTGACCGATCTTAAATCCCGAATGCTCTTAGCTCGGGTGCTCTTAAATCGGGGTACCAACTGTAACCGTAACCGTAACCGTAACCGTAACCCCAACCGTAACCGAATCAACCCCCCTACCCATCACCTAATCTCGGGTTGACCCCTTTGGAGCCCCCGAACCCCTCCCTATACTAAATTCAAGTAATTTTGTCCCCCAAAACGGGTTCCAGTTGTAAAGGGGTTAACCCTCTTCGTCTCGTATACAGCAGTATACCGTATGTGACGGCGGTGTATGGGACACCCCCTCGAACGAGTTTCGTACGCCGATTTCTCGACGACCGGTAGAGTCTAAAACGCCGAGCGACACGTCTACGGAAAGATCTGGACGACATCCTCCTCCCAAAGCCGCCACCGTTGCTATTCGTGCCGCGCTGGTTTCGGCGGAAACCCGCTCAGCATTTCATACCAGGGGGGGTGGCTACACAGTAACACTAACACTGTCATATACGGTACATGGTAAGATGTACTCGAGGACCAACGCCCGAATGGGTAGGGTGGACCGTAACTGGACCAAGTCCGGCGGAAGGCCATCTCCCATGGCCAGGGGTTTTGTTAGTGGGTGAGCTTGCGCAAGTCCCACACTACCCGGAAAGATGACATTCCGGGTGGCTATCTCCACCGAAACTGACCCTCAGGGGACAGGCCGGGTCGACATACACACGCATCCGTATACAACGGCAGCTTGCGCTGCCGGGGTTGTAACGAAGACCACTGATAGGGATAGCTTACGCTATACCTACAATGGGACCCGAAGGGTGCGCCAGCTAGCGTTGGGCTGCTAAAGCAACGGACTTAAATCGACACACGACGCGTATGAAAATACGTGGAAGTGTGGTGAGCTAAAGCTTTATTTTTCCCGTCTGCCGGAGGATAAAAAAAAAGGAAAAAAAGGTAAGATGTACTGGCAGCAAACCGTAGCGTCTGCTGTCTGCTGCCTATCAGGTATACGGGTAGCGGCTCGACATTGATTGGCGTTGTGCTTTCAGCTGTTTTCCCTTTCTTTTTGAAGGATCGGGTCGTTTTATTGTCGACGTTCAATCAACGCTCAACCGAACGGCCACTCGCTGGTGTGTGTTGCGCCGCTCACGGCATACGGAATCGTTCATCAATACGTACGTAACTCCGATTAGACGTTGCGCGTCCTGACCTTTGGTTCGCATCATCTGGGCATCACCTTCGCACATCATCCAGCTTTTTTTTCGGCTAAGCAAATGCTTCCTTTCGCTGTTTCACCCAATGGGGAAACGCGTGAGCTCTTTTTTCCTTTATCTCGGTCGAACAGCTTTCGCTCGTGGTGTTCATCACCGCTTTGCCAATATTTTTTCAACTTAAAGTTGACGTTAGAACCTTGGACCCTGTCTGGCCAACATACTTATACATCATCCAGTTTTTTCGCCCAAAGAAATGCTTCCTTTCGTTGTGCCTCCTTTCGTTGTACTGACCAATTGAATGGAGAAAGAAAACTTTGAGCGTTTTTTTTGCAATCTCAGCCGAACAGCAGTAGCTCGTGGTGTTCGTGTCACTGCTTTTGCCAACATTGTTTTTACTTCAAGTTGGCGTTAGGACTTTGGACCCAGTCTGACCACCATACTCGTGCATCAGGTGCTTCCTCACATCGGACAGATCACGATCTAGATCATACAGATCATCTACAGGTACAGACGATCCTTTATCTGTCGCTACAGTATCATATGTTATAAAATTATTCTAGCGACGTCAAAGCGGTTAGTTCGACGAATTTAGGGTCGATACTCATCCTTGCAAGCCGCGTGGTACACCGGTCGCCCGTTTATTTGTAAGCTTCATAAATCAGAACATGAGATAGCAGATTTATCCCCTTGAAAGGATTATAACTTACATGCACAAATTGCCCCCCCTTCCCCCCCCCCCCCCCCCCCCAACCCCCCCCCTCCAAACCCGCTCGCTTTTGGTCAAAACCAGGCCCCCACGTCATTCAAAACTCCGCCCCCCCCCCTCACCGGTTATTGGACTTACAAGATTCACTTGATAAAAGGATACATTTCCCTCCACAGCTGTCAGATTTTATCCCCCTCAGAAACGGGTTTTATAGTTTCAGCGCACAGACTGACTAAAATCACCCTGTTGACCCTGATAGCTACACTGTAGTTGTAAGGGGAGTCGCCGACCTATATCCTTAATGAGGACACACAACTCGTAATGCGCGAGATCGGAGTATCACACACAGCTTGCAAAGATGAGTTTCGACGAAATCTTCGATCTCACAGCTGGAGTGTATTTTTTTTTTTTATAATAACATTGTATTACGTGACCTACCATGCATAACCAATTCACACACCAACATTTATCTGAACACTTTGATATACGAATAACCTCTCATTAGTTGATGCTTTGTTAGGTAGTTCTAGGGTATCGGTTTGGTCTAATTCGTTAAAGCAGTTCTATAATAGGGTACCCGTATACTACTACAGTTAGTTGGCGAATTTTGAGCAAAACCCTACGCGTTTGTTTCTTATTGTACATATTTTGTTCAGGATCTGTGCAGAACATATCCAATCGAGGAAACATGTGATACGCCGTTCATGCCATCCGGCTCTTTGCCCGGGAACATGATGTTTACACCATACCGATCGTATAAGCGAGGGATCTGTGTGGCCTGAAAGACAGAAATAATGATTTGGGATATGTATGATGGTCCGTTTCAGCCATTAAGAATTTGTCTTTTTTTAGTTCAAGTTGACGTTAGGACCTTGTACCCCGTCTGGCCACCATACTCGTACATCGCATACATTTTTTTTTGGCCAATCAAATGCTTCCTCGCAACGGACACATCATGATCTAGATCATCTAGATCCTATATCTGCCGTTACAGTATGACATTTTGTGCAACATCTGTGCAGTACAGATCCAACCGAGGAAACATGCGATACGTCAATCACGTCATCCGGCTCTCGCCCGGGAACATGATATGTACGCCATACCGATCGTGTACACGAGGGATCTGTGTGACCTGAAAGACAGATCATGATTTGGAATCTGACGGTTTGTTTCGGCCAAAAGGAATACAATGTGGGGCACTTCTGGAAAAAATAGAGACTAAATCTCGGCCGAACAGTTGATCGCGGGGCGCAACACTCTGTTGCCCGTAAAATTTACGCCAAATTGAGGTCAGATCCTTGGATGCCATCATATGGTTCTATATCCGAGCATGTTTGTCCCATCAAACATGCCCTTTGAAATGGTTTTGACCGATTTGAAAGCTGCGGACACCTTTTCCCTTCCGTGGACTGTTTTCGTGAAAGTCGATCGACTCTAACGGACACACTGCTGTTTCCTTTCGATGCCCCGATGCTGCGCGCTCCCTGCGGTGCGACAGACTCCCTCTTCGACCGTCGCAGCAGCTCTCGTAGCTCGACCCTCTGACTATGTCATACCAATGGTACGTTGTTGTCGAAAGTCCTCGCACTTATTTTGTGGCTGTTAGTCTGACTGCTGTTTTCGGATTCCAAAACGCCTCCACAAACCCCACATTCCTGCCGGAAAACAAACATTGTGCGTGTTGTGTACTTTGAAAAACGCCGACCCCTCCTCCCAACAAACCCCGCAGTCGTTCCTGCGGAAAGCTCCGATTTGCGTGTGTGATTCTTACTACGGTAGCCCCCCCAACTTTTGTGTAACGAAATCGCCGGTTTTGAATCCTGCCCACGGCCGTATCTCCTGAAACACGATGCCCTTTGCCACTCCGACGTCATCGGTCGACAGTCCTTTGCGAACAAGAAAATATAGGAAAATGTGATTTTCATAGCATCTTTCCTCGTATTGAGCAGCCGCGAAACGTTTGTTAAAGAAATCACTGGTTTTGGGGGGCGGGGGGGGCTATCGTAGTAAGAATCAGTCGTGTGTTGTGCACTACAAACCTCACATTTCTACTCGCGAAACGTTCAATCTTGCGTGCATGATGTGTTACTACAATGAGGGGTAGTATTATGCAAGGTTCCCATTCGTCCCCGGGGGGTGGTTCGAGCTGAAAAGGGGGATAAAACGCGAGTAACCCCGGCGGTAGTAACACTAGCCAGCCCAAACGATTTCGCCAACTTACTCTACAAACTCCACATTCCTGCGAAAAGTTCGTGTGCTTCCATGCGTCCTGTTTACTTGCGTGTGAAACTTGTAACTTGTGTACACAGGTGGCCGCTCTAGAGGCATACATGGAGACACACCCGAGCAAGGAGGAGGACAAGATTGCGCTGCGAAAACGCGCCAGGGAGCTGTCCGCAAGCATAGGCTCCGGCCAGGTGAGAGCACTACCGTCAGCAGTGTAGAGAGAGCAGAGGGGCAAACTACTAGTAGCTGACGGGAGGACACCCCCCCTCGGAGAAAGACGTTTCATGCTCGCAGTTTTTTTATTGGTCACTTGGTTAGGTTGGATTTTTTTGTTGGTGGACAATCCTCGGTCGACATTTGTCGTCATCCGGAATCGTGATGTCAATTTTCGGAAACAATGAAAACAAATGGTAAGTTGGCGGTGGATGATGACGTCAGTTTTCGTTTTACCAATCAGACGGCAATCATATTGACCAATCAGACAGCAATCATATTGACCAATCAGACTACTACAGGCACGAGATTTCTTCTCTCTGGGCCAATTTTTGTTTTTTTTTTACAATTTACAACCCTGATTTGTCTCAAAACAAGGGGTGGGATGCACGATGTATTTTGCGGTGGTTTTGGACAGAGATCGTAGAGCAGCGGAGCCCACTACAAACAAGAACAAGAACAACACCAACACCAACAACACTTACCGAGCTAGTTGTGATCCTTCAACGCCTGCCACGCGTAACACTGCGAACCGCTTACGGGCGCCCAACATGCAAGGTATCACAACCCCTGCGATACAAATCTACGAACCGAAGCTCTCCGAAGCAAGAGGCGTGTGTAATTCGTCGGTGTAAAAAAAAGCACCGCATTACAAAAAAAGAAAACGTTTCCGTATTCAACTATAGCTTGCGCTGCCGGGGTTGTAACGAGGACCACTGATAGGGACAGACAGCTCACGCTATCCCTACAATGGGACCCGAAGGGTGCGCCGGCTAGCGTTGGGCTGCGAAAGCAACTGAGTTAAATCGACACACGACGCGTATGAAAATACGTGGAAGTGAGGTGGGCTTAAGCTTTATTTTTCCCCATCCGCCGGAGGATAAAAGAAGAAAAAAAAAGGTCAACCGCGGTATTTCTTTGGAAACCCAGCAGGCGTGTGTAATTAGTCGGTGTGAAAAAAAAGCACCGCATAGCAAAAAAAAACGGTTGACCGCGTTTTTTCTTTGGAAACCCAGCAGGCGTGTGTAATTAGTCGGTGTAAAAAAAGCACCACATACAAAAAAAACGGTTAACCGCGTTTTTTTTTTTGGAAACCCAGCAGGCGTGTATAATTCGCCGGTGTAACAAAAAGCACCGCATAACAAGAAAAAACGGTTAACCGCGTTTTTTTTGGAAACCCAACAGGCGTGTGTAATTAGCCGGTGTAAAAAAAAGCGCCGCATAGCATAAAGAAACGGTTAACCGCGTTTTTTTTTTTGGAAACCCAGCAGGCGTGTGTAATTAGTCGGTGTAACAAAAAGCACCGCATAACAAAAAGAAAACGGTCAACCGCGTTTTTTTTTGGAAACCCAGAAGGCGTGTGTAATTAGTCGGTGTAACAAAAAACACCGCATAACAAAAAGAAAACGGTCAACCGCGTTTTTGTTTTGGAAACCCAGCAGGCGTGTGTAAGAGGTCGGTGTAAAATAAAGCACCGCATAACAAAAAGAAACGGTTAACGGCGTTTTTTCTTTGGAAACTTAGCAGGCGTGTGTAATTAGTCGGTGTAAAATAAAGCACCACATAGCAAAAGAAAAACGGTTAACCGCGTTTTTCTTTGGAACCCCAGCAGGCGTGTGTAATTAGTCGGTGGAACAAAAAGCACCGCATAACAAAAATAAACGGTTATCCGTTTTTTTTTTTGAAAACCCAGCAGGCGTGTATAATTAGTCGGTGTAACAAAAAGCGCCGCATAACAAAAAAACAAACGGTTAACCGCGTTTTTGTTTTGGAAACCCAGCAGGCGTGTGTAATTAGTCGGTGTAACAAAAAGCACCACATAGCAAAAGAAAAACGATTAACCGTGTTTTTGTTTTGGAAACCCAGCAGTCGTATGTAATTAGTCGGTGTAACAAAAAGCACCGCGTAGCCAAAAAGAAACGGTTAACCGCGTTTTTTTTTTGAAAACCCATCAGGCGTGTGTAATTAGTCTGTGTAAAAATAAGAACCGCATAACAAAAAAAAACGGTTAACCGCGTTTTTTCTTTGGAAACCCAGCAGGCGTGTGTAATTAGTCGGTGTAAAATAAGCACCGCATAACAAAAAAAAACGGTTAACCGCGTTTTTGTTTTTGGAAACCCAGCAGGCGTGTGTAATTAGTCTGTGTAACAAAAAGCACCGCATAACAAAATAAAACGGTTAACCGCGTTTTTTTTTGGGGGGGAACCCGGCAGGCGTGTGTAATTGGTCAGTGTGAAAAAAGCACCACATACAAAAAGAAACGGTTAACGGCGTTTTTTTTTTTGGAAACCCAGCAGGCGTGTGTAATTGGTCAGTGTGAAAAAAAAGCAAACTGGAGGTTTTTGAGATCCCTGTTAACCGGTTTTAATAACCGGTTAAACCGGATAAAAACACCGGTTAAACCGGGACAACTGGATAAACCCCTTTATTTTGTATACACTAAACGTCCTGCAAATCCGCAGTGAATGGCATGTTAGTGGACGTGACAGTCAAAGTTGGTTGATACAACGCCCATTGAGCCTACTGGGCTATAGAACGTATAAACTGCTTGAGCAATGAAAAATGCAATTCTACGTGCGGGGGAGGGGGGGTGGCAGCCTGAAAGTCGGTGGACCCAGTTTTGGCGTTCACGCTGTAGCTCGTAGTGCTTGGAGGAGTCGCCACTGCACAGCTGTCGCGAAGGTGTCAACACTGCTCAGTTCATCGCAGGAAGGCATTGGGCCCGTTGCTGCAGGCAGGGGTGGAAATGTACCGCGTGTGACTGGCGTGGTTTCCGGTTGTATGTTATCTTCAAGTGGTTGCACTATTATTCATAGCAAATTTAAATGTGTTGATGCTGGGACGTGTTGGAGATCCTTGGCTTGAACGGTTGGAGCATTTTCGGATTGCAGTTGCTTATTTTTTCGTTTTTTTTCACATTTTCTTTCCAGTTCAACAGCTTGCTGGAGTAGTCACACTTAACGACATTCCAGACGAAAGCCGTGTTCACAGGCGCCTTCCCTTGTACCCCCCCGATCCGTTCTACCCGCCGGTTCATGCCTTCGTTCACGTATGCGGGTTCGGTAATTTTGTTTTGGGAAGACTTGAAGTCTTGTTACGTAGACTAACGAGCAGGGCGACTGTTGCTTGTACTCGTCGCACAACGCTAGCCCTGATGGGTAGCGGAGCTTCGGGAAGGTGGAGTGCGCGGGTCTGGTTGAAGTGGTCTCGCTGACCATTGACGTAGTGCTCAGTTGATCAACATCAATATGCGCGTGGTATTCTCTATCTCGGAGTGTCGCATTTTGCGAACGGAATCAATCGAGCACTAACTGCGCAACAAGGGTGCAAATCAAAGAAAAGCACCCATGGTTTTCAAATTTATGGATGCTTTAACGTATCAAAACCGGTTGAACTTTTTTTTTTTGTTGGCCAACATTATCACGCGTGGCGTTCTATCTCAAGAGTCGCATTTGCGAACAGAACCAATCGCGCACTTACGATTACGCAACAAGGGTGCAAATCAAAGAAGAATCACCTATGGTTTTCAATATTATGGATGCTTTAACGCATGTCCACCTGGACACCCCTTTTGGAGGCCATTTTATTGGAATTCGTATAAGAAGGGGTTTGGGGGCTCAAGAAGGGTCAAAACCTGTTTTCGATTTACCGGTTAACCCGGAAAAAAAAGTCGATTAAACCGTTTTTTTTTTGTTTTTTTTTCATATAATAACGCCTCCTATCAGATTTTCGGTTTTTCGAATATGCTATCTGGTCAAGGGGCATCGTCATTCAGAAATGCTACCTCTTTTGTAGCACAAGCCGTACTGCTTGTGCCGGCCTGGTGAATGGTGTTGGTAGGGAGACGCGCGCGGGGGGGCGGGGGGCGGGGGGGGGCGGGGGGGGGGGAGTACTTAGGTTGCGCATGGCCGTGGTCGTATGACCATAAACCGGTCGCCCCGGTGGCGTATCAGGTTATGCTTGAGCCTGGTATAGGTCACTTTCGTGAGCTCGAGTCCCGCCGAGTGCATACTCGCATAAATTCGTGGGGACTTTTTCTTGTGCACCAATTGACGTGCGAAAAGCGCGAGAACGTGAGTTAGCAATACACTCGATGAAAAATCGACGAGCAGTGGGGTTGCTGAACCCTATGCGCGATAAAAATTGAAGGCAAGAACCGGGGGGAAGGGATTACACTTATGACCACGGCTTGTCCAGAAGCTGGAAAGTAAAAGTGTGAGAAAAAAAAGAAAAGCAAAAAAGACCCTCGCATCCCTACTATGCCGGGACGGAGCACGTCGGGTTTTTACTAACCAGGCAGACATCGCTTGCACCAAGCGCGAAGGCGCCGTGAGGTGTTCGGCGAGTCGTGTGAAGGGTGAACTACATCCTTCCAAGAACCGCTCGTAAGACGGACTTCGTCACCTTGTACCTACTTCCTTGCTTATGGGTGACATGGCCAATGAGTTACCTTGTTTTCGGGAGTGGCCACTCCAGAGTGGCGTGTTGGTAGGGGGGGGAGGGCACAGTACCCTGGATGTTTTTTTTTGTTGGAAGGCGGTACGAGCGTGCACCGCTTTGTCGATGTTCCGGGCTCCTCTGTAATGTTGCGAAACAATAGTTTCGTTTTTTTAGACTCGTTATTATGCTCACATATATTATCAAAAAATATAATACTCCAGTACACTACTCGTACAGCTGTGAGGTCAAAGATTTCGTCGAATCTCATATTATATATGTCAACGCGTTATGCTCACATTTTAGGCCGATTAGTGATGCTCGCATATTTAAGCCGAATGTATTATGCTGGTACGGTTTTGCCGACGCTTTTTTTTGTGAAAGCCAGGGGCCAGACGCAACCGGCGGCGGCGCCCATGGCACGAAGGATGCGTGTCGGTGCTTCATACTCTTCTGTACTGCATCACAACGTTTGCGTTTAAGACTCGTCTATGCTCACATAGTTATGCTCTCTACTCTGTACTCTGTACTGCCAAGCGACAGTCAATTCCGCTTTAGACTCGTTATCCTCACAACTGTACGTCCGCGTGCCTCCTTTTCGTGGAACCCAGGGGTCAGACGCAAAAGGCGGCGGAGCACAAGGAAAGAGGGATGCTTTAGGGGCGGGGACCGGGGGAGACAAGGGCTGGGCTGGAGGCGAGACACCGGACACTCCCGAATCGCCCATCGAGTACACAGATGCGTCGGGAAAATTGAAGTTTAATAAACGACGGGCTGGTACCCCCGCAAATACGGGTGGGGGGGGCTCGAGCGTCGGGGGGGTAGGCGAGCGAGGTAGCAGAGATAAGAAGAAGGGGGAGAGGAAGCGAGCGAAGCTGGCGAAGCTGAACAACGCCAAACTGTTGTCTTTTGGGGGCGACGAAGACGAATGAGGGTGTGTATGTAGACGACCTTTGGTGCATCACCACTCGGCGGAAATGTAAGGACCGTTGGAGTGTTACTACAAGTGCGGGGCATGGATGGCGCCTGATAGCAGACAGGAATCCTGGCTCAGGCTGGATTTCTTATGTTACTACTCCGTACGGAAATATAAGAAACCTTTGGACATTAATATTTAAATAAAACGTTGACTATGTTTCTGGACAGCGGTGAGAAACGGGAATCCTGGCTCCAAGGCAAGTTTTGTGATGTAAGAACAGGGATCCTGGCTCAGGCTGGCATTATTATATAAGAAAACAGGAATCCTGGCTCAGGCTGGATTTTTGTTTTGTGGGAGGGTGTGTGTTCTTCACTACCTTCAGTTAACTGGCTCCGGAATTTCTTGTGCTCCTGTCAAAAAATATCAGCCCGGCTTCTTGTTTCCTGATTTGTTGTTAAGCGTCTCGTATTCATGGACCAACGCCGTTGACTGGTTCTACGATAGCCCTCCCCCGAAACCAGCGATTTTATTTGACGAACGTTTCATGGCTGCGCGACACGATGAAGGACGCTATGAAGAAAATATCCTCACCTGTTTCTTTGTCTGCAGAGGACTATCGAACGATTTGACGTCGGGGTGGCAAGGATCACCTGATTCCAGTAGCTACGGCTGGATGCTTGCTTCAAAACCGGCGATTTCGTCAAAGACAAGTTGGGGGGCCCAGGCTGCCGTAGTAGGACGACTCCATTACGAGTGCTACTGCTGTAGGAGGGTCTTTTTTTTGTTCGTTTGTCTTTTCTTATTTATTTATTTTTTGCAGTGGCGCGGGTGGCGCGGGTGGCCTCGCTATTCCTTATGCGGCCTTCGCTTTTTCGTGGAAAGGTTGTACGTAGCTACGCGCTGCGCCACGCAAATCGTTGAAAGCATTTTTTGACTGATTCTACGATAGTAGCCGCCCCCCCCCAAAAAAAAGCAGCGATTTTCTTAACCGAACGTTTCATGGCGCTGCTCGACACAAGGAAAGGAAGGATGCAATTGAAAACAAAGTACAGCAGTGTATCCATATGTTTTCTTGTGTGCGCAAAGAAAGGCCTATCGATCGATGACGTCGGGGTGTCGAGGGACACCGTATTTTTCAGGATAAACGACCGGGGAGCTGGTTTTGAAGCCGGCGATTTCGTTAGAGAAAAGTCGGGGGGGCTACCGTAGTAAGAAGGCTCATTGTTTTCGCCGGTGCGAGGTACAGAGTCACTCGTGCGAGTGGCTCTAATTCCAGCAGAGAAAATGGAGGTGCCCCCCCCCCACCGCAGCCTTGGCCTAACACAGGCACCCAACCCGGACGCGTGCTACGATAGAGGTGCACCACCTTTTTTTCTAATTCTTCTCCTCAATTTGGGAGCTTAAGACCCCTACCAAAAAAACTGATTTAGAGAAAATTACGTTGCTACCGGATGAAAAATCCCATGGCCTCTAGGTACACAACGAGAATCACACAACAAAAAATGCGGCCCATTTCCGACGATTTTGGGTTAAGGAGCCCTCCCGTCATTCAGAAACCATTTTCGCCAAAAAAAGGTATACCTCTATCGTAGCATGCGCCAACGGTCCTCGCATTTTTTTCCTTCCAGGGTGTTGAACGGCTTTTGACGGGGCTGTTGTTTTGTCTTCAGGGCTTTTGACCGCGTGGTCAGGGGGCTTTCAAAGTCTCGCGAATCGAGTCGGGGCGGGTCCGGAGGTGATCGAAAATGTCATGGGTTAGCTCGGGCCCGGTCAGGAGGTGTTCGAGTCTCACGGGTCGGGGCGGGTCGGGCCGGGTCGCCCTCTTCCGGTCCGACCCGCGCGAGAAGTGAACCGACCCGTGAAAAGCCGGGGCCCTGGTTTATTGTAGGTTAATGCCGTACAGAAAGGAATACAATACAGTGTCATATTAGGGCACGTGCTGAGCACTGGTGATTAGAACCATGGCACGTGACACCTACTGCTATTCATAGGAAAAGCTGAGAGGTTTACTTGAAAACAAGAAATCCTGTGGATGGAGGCGTTACACTGCAGCTGGTGAAGAACGCGCCCTCTGCCTCAAATGAGAAAAAAAAAAAACACGGCCGGAGAGTGTCGAACCCAGCTTGCGAAGATGAGTATCGGCCATTAAATTGATCGAACTCACACAGCTGAGATGTACTCGGAATAAGGTTCACCAGGTGTGTTAAATATGAAATCCAGCGTGGGATAGTATTCCTGGTTCTTATGCTGACGTATTTGAAATATTGTTACACATAATGGTATGAAATATGGAATCTAGCCTGTGGGGATCGTATGTACGTTTCTTATTTGGTGCCTTGTAGGTACGTAAGTACCTGACACATAAATAAAGTGGTTTGTATATATGATGCCTACTTTTTCGTCGTGCCAGACAGATTGCATTCGCGCTCCACTTCGCACCCCGTTCATTCCCTGGGTTATTTTACAATGTGGTGCGCGTGTGTAGGCGTGTTGTGTACTGTGCTACTGATGTTGTCGCGACTGATTATACGATAGCCCCCCCCAAAAAAAAACAGCGATTTCCTGTAACGAACGTTTCATGGCTGATCCACACGAGGAAGGATGTGCCAATGATGAAAAAAAATATCTTAATGTATTTTCGTGTTTGCAAGCCTTAGGGCTATCGGGCGACGACGTCGGGGTGGCAAGCGGCGCCCTGTTTCAAGAGATACAACCGGGAGCTGGTTTCAAAACCGGCGATTTCCTTAAAGAAAAGTTGGGGGGGGGCTACCGCAGAACGACTCTCGCTTGAGCTGTAATGCAGTGTTTAGGGCTCTGCGCACTTTTTTTTTTCTTCTCTTTTCGCGCATCCCATCTATCATACTATCTTCGCACTTTTCTTCTTTCCTAGTCGTAACTCATAAGATCGGGCGTCACTAGGCAGGCTCTCCCCCCGTCTTCCCACAACGGTAGGCGCCTTGACGTTATCGCGAGAGTAATTCAGCGCTTTGTTCCTTCGTCGACTCGCGTCGAATTGTGCCCACCCACGCTATAAACCGCTCTCGGTCGTTGGTGTCTCTGAAAAATAAACGCCCCTCTATACCGAGATTGGAACCCCTGACTCCGACCTTAGTAATGTTTGAGGTTAACCACTATTTACGGGGGGCCCTTGTAAATTGGACCTACTGTGGACACAAAAGCCTATATATTCATCTATTTTTACCAACAATATTTGGTTCTATTTACTATCGTCCTCCGTAAATAGATCACCGAGGCGACCTGTACAGACAGCCTCAATCAGTAAATGTTATTATCGCTGTCAGCAATCAGTATGCTGGACTCCATAAGCATTCTGAACTACATCAGTACACTGGATCGCATCAGTATACTGGACTACATCAGTACACTGGATCGCATCAGTTTACTGGACTACATCAGTACACTGGATCGCATCAGTATACTGGACTACATCAGTACACTGGATCGCATCAGTATACTGAACTACATCAGTACACTGGATCGCATCAGTGTACTGGACTACATCAGTACACTTGATCGCATCAGTATACTGAACTACATCAGTACACTGGATCGCATCAGTATACTGAACTACATCAGTACAATGGATCGCATCAGTATACTGGACTACATCGGTATACTGAACTTCACCATTATACTCGACTACCTGGTATACCGGGTTCGAGCGAAGCGAGTTCTCTTGTCTCTCGATTTGTATAAGTCCCGGTTGTCGTTGCGAAATATGGCGCGTTTCTTGGACGTACCCGTGACGATGTCAGAGCCTCCGGCAACCTGAGCGGCAGGCTCAATCAGTAGATAGATAGAGATACTGCCAGTTAATATACATACTGTTGTACCGGTGCGCAGCCCTAGTAATGGGTCAGGTCAATCGCCGTGCTGAAGTCTGATGCAATTTTGCAGCCCGCTAGAGGTCGAGGAAGATTTCAATATATATTTAGTATAGACTATATGATGACGCGTGCTGCGATAGAGGTAGCACTTTTCGTCTGAAGAAATATTTTCTGGATGACGGGGCTCCTTAACCCCGAATCGTCGGAAATAGACAATTTTTTTTGCATGATTCTCGTTGTGTACCTAGGCCACTGCGATTACCCATGATCCAGTAGTACATAGCAGTTATATTTTTCTCCACAGAAAAAAAAACAGTTTTTGGGAGGGGCATGTCTCAAGCTCCCAAAGTGGTGCGAAAACCTCAGAAAAAAAGTGGTGCGCCTCTATCGCAGCACGTGCCCATGTACAGTACGCAGTAGCAACTGCCTAACACGAAAGGACGACACGGCAGAGGTGCGGCATCGTTTTGTTTCCTGGACGCGTGCTACGATAGAGGTGCAGAGGTGCGGCATCGTTTTGTTTCCTCGACGAGTGCTACGATGGAGGTGCAGATAGAGATGCGGCATCGTTTTGTTTCCTGGACGCGTGCCATCGCAGGCTACGGCAGAGGTGCGGCATCGTTTTGTTTCCTGGACGCGTGCTACGATAAAGGTGCAGATAGAGGTGCACCAATTTTTTTTCTGAGGTTCCTCAATCTGGGAGCTTAAGACCTCTCCCCAAAACCTTATTTGGCGGAGAAAAATAAAACTGTTTTCCGGCGTATGAAAAAATCGTATTGCCTCTCCGTACACAACGAGAATCTTGCACAAAAATGGCCTCTTTTCGGCGTTTTTGGGTTAAGGAGTCCCGCCATTCAGAAAACGTTTCCAGACGAAACGTGCTACCTCTATCGTAGCACGCGTCGACCTCGGCTCCTTGCTTGAGAGCTCTGTACCTCTCCTGGGCATCAAAAACTTCTTTTCGGGGGGAGGGGGGGAGAGGAGGGAGTGCAACCCGATGAAAAAAAATCCCCATGGCCTAGGTACACAGCTCGATTTTGTTCTTTGAAAGTGGTGAAAGATTTTTGACTAAGTAAGGAGCACCGTCATTCAGAAAACCTTCCCATCAGCCCAAATAAAGGTGCTATGGTACCTACCTGCTATCGTAGCATGCATCCAAGATCCATAGCACACCACCACCTGGATTGTTTTCCCTAACCGTATATTTTTAGGGCTTTTTCACCGGTCGGATCGGGTCGGGTCGGGTCGGGTCGGGTCGGGTCGGGTCGGGTCGGAACGGGTTGGCTCAGGGTGACTCGAACCGACCCGTAAGATTTGAAAACCTCTTGGCCCAACTCGTTCCGATCCGTGAGAGTCCGGCCTCTATCTCCTGACCTGACCCGAGACCCGTACCGCGAGATTTGTGGAAACTCCCTGACCCGGCCCGCGGGTCGGATAGAGACCCGTGAAAAGCCACGGCTATTTTTTTTCGAAGACGGTGCAAACGCCGAGAGCGATGCGCCTCCCTGTGGAAAATCTAGGAAACCTTTCTTTCCCAAAAATCAATCGTTTTTGATTTGTTGTTGAGGGTGCCCCCACTCCTCTCTTCGGAGATAATTAATTGGATCTGAAGTTCGTCTGTGCAGGAGAGGTGCGTTGTCTTCTTGTCGCACGTTGTCCGGAATCATGTGCTCCACTCAGCGCTCACCCCCGTCCTTCCCTTGTCTGTGCGGACAATCGCTATTTTTTGGGGGGCGTTGTGTAAGCTGTTGCGTGTTGCTGCGGTACCGCCCGTCGTTGCGTTCTTCTGCGGTATCAGAGGTCTCGGATCGCGTGCTGTTTTTTTTTTTTTTTTTTTTTTTTTTCTTAGTTTTGAAACCCGTCGTGGTCGCCGAAGATTTAGGTATAATGTTCGGAAGATTTTAGATATTATAGCTTCCGATGTTGTGGCGGCTGAGTGGATCTGTTGGGTTGACGCTAACGATGCCTGCTAGGGCAACTTCCCCACTTTTCTTTTTACTCGCGCACAGACGCGAAAATGATATAACGGAACCCGGCGAGATTTATCCAGTGAAACTGACGAGGTAGAAATTTGAATTTTCAAAATTCGAACTATTTTATATTTGCGCGTTATTATAAAAATAAAAGTACACTCCAGCTGTGAATTGGAAGATTTCGTCGAAACTCATCTTTGCAAGCTGTGTGTGATACTCCGATTGCGCGTATTACTGGGTGCGTGTCCTCATTAAGCATATAGGTCGACGACTCCCCTTGGAACTACAGTGTAGCTTGTACCAGGGTCTACAGGGTAATAATAGTAAGTCTGTGCGCGGAAACTATAAAACCCGTTTTTGAGGGAGACAAAATCTGACAGCAGCTGTGGAAGGAAATGCATCATTTTATCAAGTGTATCCTGTAAGTCGTCTAACTGGTAAGGGGAGGGAGGAGATTTTAAGGGCGTGGGGGCCAAGGTTTGAACAAGAGGGGGCGGGGGGCGGGCGGGGGGACGGGGGGGGGGCAAGTTAATCTGTGCACGGAAACTATAAATCCTTTAAGGGGACAAATCTGACGGTTGTGGAAGGAATGCATCAGTTTATCGTGTATATCCTGCAAGTCGTACAACCGGTGAGGCGAGGGCGGAGTGTTCGAAGGGGGGGGGGGGGGGGGGGGGGGGGTCCAACAGCTTTAGGTCGCATAAACGTATATCGTATTATTATATCACATCAGGTACCTGGTGTATGTATTACATACGCCACCTGCAACAAATTTTTTTTCCCACGGAACACGGAATGCGCAAGGCATACAGCAAAACTTGATTGTTTTGCTCTGTCGCTTGTCGCGCAGTCCACGAGTATGTATGTGTGTGTAGTTTGATGCAACAATGAAGAATGCCGGCAGCCGCGTGATGACTGATTTTGACTCGTCGTGGCTTTGTCCCCTCGACCACCATGGACTCCGTCTGCATTTTTTTTTCTTGTCAGACTGGCAGTGTTTTTTCCTGACACCCGACAAAAGTATTTTTTGTGAATGACGTTCAACATCTCGATCACTCATAATTAATAAGCAACATTCTGATTTTCAGAAAAGCAAGAAAAAACAACAACACGTGAGACCAAAGCGTAGTACAATACGGTGTGTGAATCACCCCACGCTATACAATAGGGGTGCGTGCATCAGAAGGTTCTAAGAAATTTCTGAGCTCTCCCAACACGAGGTGGCTAGCTCAATATCAACATCATCGACCCGAAACATGACTTCGAAGGCATTCGTTCTCCTCGCAGTTCGACCATAACCTCTATCTATGCGCTAGTCCTAAAAAACACACACACACATATTATAAAAATTAAAATACACTCCAGCTGTGAGATCGAAGATTTCGTCGAAACTCATCTTTGCAAGCTGTGTGTGATACTCCGATCGCGCGCATTACGAGTTGTGTGTCCTCATTAAGGATATAGGTCGGCGACTCCCCTTACAACTACAGTGTAGCTATCAGGGTCAACAGGATGATTTTAGTCAGTCTGTGCGCGGAAACTATAAAACCCTTTTCTAACACACGTATATATATATATTATAAAAAAATGAAAATACACTCCAGCTGTGATGAGATCGAAGATTTCGTCGAAACTCATCTTTGCAAGCTGCGTGTGATACTCCGATCGCGCGTAGTACGAGTTGTGTGTCCTCATTGAGGATATAGGTCGGCGACTCCCCTTGCAACTACAACAGTGTAGCTATCAGGGTCAACAGGGTGATGATGTTAGTCAGTCTGTGCGCGGAAACTATAAAACCCGTTTCTGGGGGGGAAAAAATCTGACAGAGCTGTGGAGGGAAATGTATCATATATAGACCGGTAGTTCGGCCGGGGTCAGAAAAAAGAAGAAAAAAAACTATCGTGGGGTGACTCGTGCGTCGCATTATTATTATCTGTTTTTTGGGACGGCGGCGCGATTTGTTCGGTGTGACTGGACACTGACTGCTGCTTGTTTGTGCTGCTGCTGCTGCTATCGTTGCTGACCTCTCTTCTTCTTGATGATGCTGTCTGTGCTGCCCCCCGGCTGGCTGTTTGTTCCGCGTTCCCCAGAACGCCTTTATTAGAAGTGAAAATGACGTCTTCTTCGGGAACAAGGATTCTCACTGCGTAAGGAAGAGGACGTTCGACCTCTATCGGAATGGCATGTACGATACATTCTCTGAGAGCAAACAAACATAATAAACTGACCATTATTAATATTATTGACTAGGCTTTGACTCATGGAAAACTTACTACATAAACGGGCGACCGTGTATTACGCAGCTTGCAAAGTTGATCATGAGTATCGACCCTAAAATGTATCGAACTCACACACAGACGCGTGTGCTACTACGATAGAGGCGCACACCACTTTTTTCTCTGGGGGTGTTCCTCAATTTTCGGGGCTTAAGACCTCTAACGAAAAAAAAAACTATTTTTTTTCGGAGAAAAAATAAGACTGCGACCGCATGAAAAAAAATCCCATGGCTTAAACGTACAAAAACGAGAACCATGCAGCCAATAAAATTGCCTATTAATAGACACCTCCCAATCAAAACTCACTCATCATATAGTATATTACGATTGATTACCAACAACGCAGCTTGCAAAGATGGGTATTGACCTGAAATTCGTCAAACTCACGGCTGACGTCCTTGAAAATCAGTTATAAAAAAAAACGAGCACCATGCAACCAAAAAAAACGCCTATTATTACGGGGGACCATAGTAAATAGGACCTACGGTGCACACAAAAACCAATATATTTCCCCATTTTGACTAACAATATTTGGTCCTATTTACTATGGTCCCCCGTAATAGTAGATTTCCGACGATTTTGGGTTAAAGAGCCCCCGAACCCTTCCCTATACTAAATCCAAGTAATGTTGTCCCCAAAAACGGTTCTCCAGTTGTAAAGGCCCCCCCGTCACACAGAAAACATTTCCAGACGAAACGTGCTACCTCTACCCGTGTAGAGCGCGTCCACAGCCAACGTTGTTAGAACAAGCTTGACCCGGGCTGCGGTTCGGGGGGGTCGGTTCCCGTAGGGGCCTTCTTTTGGCGGTGGCATCGGGGTCAGGCACGTGCCACGATAGAGGCATACCTTTTTCTGGCGAAAATGACTTCTGAACGACGGGGTGCCTTAACCCAGAATCGCCGGGGGAAGGAAAAAAAATCGACCCATTTTTTTTTTCTCGAGCATGATTCTGTGTTGTGTACCTGCTGTACGCCCATGGGATTTTCATCCGATACTGTAGCGGTTCTAGTTTCCTCCGACACGGTTTTTTGGGAGGCGTCCTAAGCTCTTAAAAGTCAGGAATCCACCCCCCCCCAAAAAAAAAAGACGTGGTGCGCCTCTATCGTAGCACGCGTCGTCACATGCTTGCTGGCGCGGGTAGCCCTCCCCACCCCCCCCGTATATATTTTGCGCTCTTGAGGCTTTTTTAGCACCGTTTTTTTTGCTTTTTTTATTTTTCGATACATTATGTCATATCAATCCGCAACAATGGAATGGTAAAAAGAGCTACGCTACCCTGCGCCGAAAACATCTGCCGAGACCAAGGCTACGGTCAGGGGGGAACTTCCCCCCCCCCCTCCCCCCGATTTTCAGTACCGGAACTTTGAGCCACTCGCACGAATGACTCAGTACCTCACGGACAAGAAGAATGCTTTGAGGCGTTTTTTTTTTTTTTTTTTTTTTGGGGGGGGGAGGGGGTAGCGTTTGAAGATGACCATTCCATCATTGCGGATTAATTTCGTTCAAGTTTATATCACGAAGAAAACCTAACACCGCAAGAGGAACAGAGCGGGGTTACTCGCGCGAGTGATCCCGAGCCAACGCAAAGAAAAAAACAAAACGGCCCCAAAAGGGACCTCCCCTACCGAAGTCTGGGTCCTTGATTATTTTTTTTTTTTCGGTGCGTGAAGGCGAGGGGTCACTCGTGAAAACAAAGGGGGGTAAGGGTCCGACGCATGCTACCATAGAGGTCGAAGTTTTCTTCCGAAACGGTTTCTGAAATGACGGGGGCTCGTTAACCCAAAGTCGTTGGAAAAGAAATATAGGCCATTTTTTTTTTTTTTTGCACGATTTTTCGTTGGATACCTATTAATAGGCGTTGGGATGTTTCATACCGGTAGCAAGTTTACTTTTCTCCACAAATCGATGTTTTTTTGGGAGAGGTCTTAAGCTCCCAAATTTGAGGAACCTTTAGGGTGAGGCGTGCTACGACAGAGGTGCACCACTTTTTTTCTTCAAGGTTCATCAATTCGGGAGCTTGAGACCTCTCCCAAAAAAACTGATTCGGGGAAAAACACAACCGCTACATACACCGGATAAAAAAATTCAAATGGTCTGGGCACACAACGAGAATCACGAAGAAAAAAAAAAAAAATGGCTTAGTTTCCGACGATTTTGGGTTAATGATGGGTTAAGGAGCCTCGTCATTCAGAAAACAAAATAGCCAAAAAACGGTATACCTTACTACCTCTATGGTACCACAAGGTTTGAATAGCATTCCGACGATTTTGGATTAATGATGGGTTAAGGAGCCTCGTCATTCAGAAAACAAAATAGCCAAAAAACGGTATACCTTACTACCTCTAAGGTAGCACAAGGTTTGAATAGCATTCCGACGATTTTGGATTAATGATGGGTTAAGGAGCCTCGTCATTCAGAAAACAAAATCGCCAAAAATAGGTATACCTCTATCGTAGCATGCGACAGTAGTGTTAACGGTGGTGCCCCCCCCCCCCCTAACCGCACCCTTGGTCTTTTGAAAAAATAAAAAAATAGCACCATTCAGTGCGGCATGCCGATAAAGGCACCGATGACACCTGACCTGGACACATGCCACGGGAAAGAAAGAAAGGTGTCACCGTCCACAGTTGTTTTTTCCTTCTGAAAGGCTCCCTTAACGCTCGATTGATTCTTCTACGATATAGCCCACCCCCACCCCCACCCCCACCCCCACCCCCACCCCCACCCCCACGCCCCCCCGAAAAAAAAAAAACAGCGATTTTGTTTAACGAACGTTTCATGGCCGCTCGACACGAGGAAGGGTGTTGCTACGAAAAACCCTTTCTTCGAATGTTTTCTTGTTTGCAAAAGACTATCGAGCGATGAAGCGGGGGGTGGCAAGGGGCATTGGGCTTTCATCAGAAGATACGGCCGAGAGCTGGTTTCAAAACCGGTGACTTCTTTAAATAAAAGTTGGGGGGGGGGAAAGAAAGCCATGGCCTAGGTATACGAAGGCCCCACACGTATCATCGCGAGAAAAAAAAACAAGAACACGATGACATCCGACGTTTTGGGTCGACACGGGGCACGTGCTACGATAGAGGTATACCTTTTTTTGGCGAAAAGGCTTCTTCTGAATGACGGGGCTCCTTAACCCCAAAAACCGTCGGAAAAAAATAAATAATAGGCGATTTTTTTTTTGTTTCCATGATTCTCGTTGTAGTGTACGTAGAGGCCCATGGGATTTTTTTTTTTCACCCGGTGTTTCGTACTTACTTGTAGAAGTTTTATTTTTTCTCCAAGACTGGTTTCAGGGAGAGGTATTAAGCTCCCAAAAATTTGAGAAAAGCCTCAGAAAAGAAACTGGTGTACACACACCTTTATCGTAGAACGTCTCAGAAAAAAAAAGTAGCCAAAAAGAGGTAAACCTCTGTAGTAGTAGCACACGTCCGTCCTCGGTAGCTACGAACGACCAGCGCTACGGCGGTGGTGAAGGGTGGTGTACTCGATGTTCATGCGTGGCCGTAGCCGTGTGACCGTGGACGCTCGCATCCCTACTATGCCGGGACGGAGCATTGTCGGCTTTTCACCAACCAGACAGACATTGCTTGCTTGCACCAAGCGCGAAGACGTCGTGAGGTGCTCGGCGAGAGTCGCATGAAGGGTGAACTGCATCCTTCCAAGAACGGCTCGCAAGGGCGGACTTGCATACGGATGGCAGCTTGAATGGGTTAACTTAACTTTTGGTATGGCCACTTCCAGAGACAGCAATGGTGGAGCACGTATGTAACCGCCTCGTGGACGGACGCCTTTGTTAAGAAATAGGCATCACCAGCCCATGCATGGCCAATATCAGGGCGCAGGTGGCCGTCTGGTGGTATTTCTATTACGGAGGACGATAGTAAATAGGACCAAATATTGTTGGTAAAAATAGAATAATATATAGGTTTTTGTGTCCACCGTAGGTCCTATTTACTAGGGTCCCCCGTAATAGATGGCCTTTACCATAAGGACTAGGTGATACAATCCTTCCCCTTGTTCGGTGTACCAGCTGGGGGGTCGCTTTCAGAGTTTTTTTTTTTTTTTCCTTTTTCAGTGGCGCGGGGTCATCACTTGCGCGAGTGACCCCCCCCCGCCCCCCCCCCCCCCCCCCCCTGCTCCTTTTCGGCCATGAGCTTTCTTGCTGTTCTATTAGTGCTACGTTGCATGAATCCGCAATGTAAGGGCAAGCTACGCTGCGCCACGAAAAGCCTCCTACCTCTGGCAAAAACTCCTTTCGTCCGTGAGGAACAGAGTCACTCGTGACCAAGTTTACGGCAAGGGGGGGTGTTTTTTTTTTCTTTTTTTTCTCACACTTTTACTTTCCAGCTTCTGGACAAGCCGTGGTCACAGGTGTCGCCCCTTCTTCCCTTTGGTTCTTGCCTTCCATTTTTATTCCGCATAGGGTTCAGCCATCCCACTGCCCGTCGATTTTTCATCGAGTGTTTCTAACTCACGCTCTCGCGCTTTCCGCAAGTCAATTTGCGCACAAGAAAAAGTCCCAACGACTTTATGCGAGTATGCACTCGGCGGGGTTCGAACCCACGAAACTGACCTATACCAGGCTCAAGGATAACCTGATACGCCACCGTGGCGACCGGTAATACGGTTGGGGGGAAAGTACCCCCAATTTCACTGATACATTCGAGCCAGTTCGCAAGAAGAGTGACTCAACACCTCACAGAAAAAAAAACACCTCGGGCGATTGTTTTGGCCCAGCGTGTGGCATTTACCCATTTGTAAGGTTATAGGGTGGGGACACAGAGTGCCCCCCGCAGGTTTGCCCCATTGAGCAGGTCCTCGGAGAGTACTCACTTTCTTTGCCTTCGTAGAGACGTAGCTTTATTCGATTCCACCAGAGCCCCGGATGCCTTCTGATAGATCGGAGGCACGTGCCTCCGATCTATTTTCTAACTTTCCCGAATATAAAACGCCAACCTTATCATACGAAACCCATCCAAATGACCTCAAATTCGGATAATTACAGGCCTTTCGAGGCAGTATCTTAACACTAGCCCACCCTGATGAGTCGCATATGCAGAAATATGGGAGATTCGGGGAAACTCCGGTTCTACGAACTAGACCATGAGCCGAAGATGGGAAGATGCGGCTCCTCAAAACCCACTCCCACACCTCTAACGGGTCTGGCTACAAGGCTGTAAGATAGCACATTCCATTGCAGATTGACATCGTCAATTTAAGAAACATCACACGATAACTTAAATACCGCAAAAAGGAACAGAGAGGGGGTTACTCGCGCGCGAGCGACCCCGAGCGTCACCGCACAAAAAAAGAAGAAAAAATAATGAAAAAAAAAAAAAAAAAAAAGAAGGGAACCCCCCCCCCCTACCGTAGCCTTGATCATGACCCAGGATAAGGTACCATAAGGGTCCCCCTTTTGGGGCCGTTTTGTTTTTTTCTTGGCGTTGGCTCGGGGTCACTCGCGCGAGTAACCCCGCTCTGTTCCTCTTGCGGCACCTGTTGTTACTACAGAGATCCACTGATATTTAACAGGGGTGATTTAATGCCTATGGGGTCATAACTCTGTCAAGTCTTCGTCGATAACGAACGGTTAACGATAGCTTAGATTGTTCGCATAGATAGATGAGCCTTGCGGTCTTGCGGTCACGGCGCAAAAATGTAGAAAATAAAAAATATGATGTCGTGGCCGAGATATATATATATATATATCCCCCCCCCCCCCCCCCCCCCCCCCTCCCCTCCCCCTCCACTGACCTCTTTTTCATAACAAACCCCAACCCTTTCCCCCCCCCGCCCCTCCGTCCCCCGATCCCCCCCCCCCCCTTCCGCCTAGTCTGTCCAAACGCCCCACTCACAATCAAAATCGGCCTGAGTAATAAACCACCTATACGCAGTTGATACCACGTCATTATCTTTCTGACCATCCATGACGAAGGTTTCAATTATTCCCCCCCCCCCCTCCAACGCCCCCTCTTTTCCGACCACCTACACGATCGCCTAGACCTAGCACCACGCGTATAACAAGCTGCTACATATCTTTGATCTCACAGCCGAAGTGTATTTGAATATTATTTGTGACCTAAACCTCCTAAAAATCCCCCCCCCCCCTCTTGCTCTCCCTTACTCAAACGCCCCACCAAATATCGAAATCCGCCACATTAATAAACACTTCACGCACAGGATATCACCTCATTATCTTTCGAGAGCCATCAATGCCGCTGTGTTCCCCCCCCCCCCCCCCCCCCCCCCCCTCCAACGCCCCCTCTTTCCCGACCACCTGCACGATCGCCTAGACCTAGCACCACGCGTATGACAAGCTGATACATATCTTTGATCTCACAGCCGAAGTGTATTTGAATATTATTTGTGACCTAAACCTCCTAAAAAATCACCCCCCCCCCCCCCCTCTTGCTCTCCCTTACTCAAACGCCCCACCAAATATCGAAATCCGCCACATTAATAAACACTTCACGCACAGGATATCACCTCATTATCTTTCGAGAGCCATCCATGCCGCTGTGTTCCCCCCCCCCCCCCCCGCCTCGAACGCCCCCTTCTTCCCCATCACCCGCACCTTCGCCTAGACCTAGCACCACACGTATAACAAACCCCTCACCTAAAGCCCTCCCCCCCCCCCTCCCCCTCTCCCCCACCCCCCACCCCCGCCCCCACCCCCCACCCTCCCCCCCCAACCCATCCCAACCCCACCCCCTCGAACACTCCACCCTCTCTTACTCACTGATTGTACGACTTACCCCAGGATATACACGATAAACTGATGTATTATTTCCAAAAATGTCACATTTATCCCCTCGAAATAATGTGTAGTTTCCAGGCACATATCGAGCTGCCCCCCCCCCCCCCCCGCCCAACCCCCCCCCCCCCCCCCCCGCCCCAACCCCCCCCCCCCCCCCCTCCCCGCCCCCAATAATATACTGGTGCCAAAACCGTCAGATTTATCGCCTCGAAAGGATTTATAGCTTACATGCACAAATTGCCCCTCCCCCCCCCCCCCCCCCCCCCTCCCCGCCCCCCTCCAAACCCGCTCGCTTTTGATCACAACCAGGCCCCCCCTTTCCCTTCACAGCTGTCAGATTTTGTCCCCCTCAGAAACGGGTTTTATAGTTTCCGCGCACAGACTGACTAAAATCATCCTGTTGACCCTGATAGCTACACTGTAGCTGTAAGGGGAGTCGCCGACCTATATCCTTAATGAGGACACACAACTCGTAATGCGCGCGATCGGAGTATCACACACAGCTTGCAAAGATGAGTTTCGACGAAATCTTCGATCTCACAGCTGGAGTGTATTTTAATTTTTATAATATATTGCGAAAGTTGTGAGAAGTTTCCGGTGATTTTTTTTTGCAACATGATAATAAGGTCGTGTACCCCTGTTAGCGATGGATCTCCGTGATAGGTTTTCTTGATGATATAGCTTGGATGAAATCAGTCCGAAATGGAATGATCATCTTCGAACGCTGCCCCCCCCAAAAAAAAAACAAAAAAAAATCGCCAAAAGCATTCTTCTTGTCCGTGAGGTCCTGAGTCATTCGTGCCGACGAGTGGCTCAATTCCCCGGTACTGAAACTGGGAGGGATCCCCCCGTGGCCGTAGCCGAGGCTGTACTGTAGTATATCATGCCCTCCCCCCATTTTTCACTACCCGGGTTTGAGCCAAGTCGTCGCACGAGGGACTCCGTATCTTTCACCTCGGACAAAAAAAAAGAAAAAGTTTACGCGATTTTTCTCTTTTCTTGTCGCAGCGTGGCTGCTTACCATTACATTTTGGTTGCGGATTGATTTTACGAATCAAAAACGGAACGATTAGTCGGTAGGGGTGTGTCCCTATTTAACCCCTTTAGAGCCCCCGGACCCCTCCCTACAGTAAATCCAAGTAATTTTGTCCCCAAAAACGGGTTTCCAGTTGTAAAGGGGTTAATGGCATTTGTTGTCAGTGGCTCGGGGGAGTCACTCGCACGAGTGACATACCCCCTGCTCCTTGTGCGGTCTTAAGTTTGTTTGTATGTTCGTTTGTTTATTTTTGTTGTTGTTGTTGCTGTTGTTGTTGCTGTTGTTGTTGTTGTTGTTGTTGTTGCTGTTGTTGTCGTTGTTGTCGTTGTTGTTGTTGTTGTTGTTGTTGTTGTTGTTGTTGTTATTGTTCTTTTGTTAATTTCGCGGCATGAACCCGCAACGCAATAGTTACCCACTCTGCGCCAAGCATATCCGTGTAAAATCGTTTCGTCGGCGAGGTACAGAGTCACTCGTGCAAGTATGATAGCTTACAGCCCTTACTTAGTAAACATTGGCCAGGGGTATGATACTACAATACCGTATCCTTGTTCGATGAAGCTGTACACCTCAACGGAACAGGCGGGTTACTCGGGCGAGTGAGACCCGAGCCACCAAAAAAAAAAGATCCCCCAAAAGGTGGTATAACCCCTTTCCGTACCCCGGGTCTCGCCGAAAAAAATAGGTCCCAAAAGAGGGAAACCCCTCCCTCCCCCCCCCCCGTAGGCTTAGCCCGTCTTACGAGCGGTTCTTGGAAGGATGCAGTTCACCCTTCATGAGGCTCGCCAAACGCCTCACGGCGCTTTCGCGCTTGGTGCTAGCAATGTCTGCCTGGTCGTGGTGAAAAGCCCGACGACGACGTGTTCCGTCCCGGCACAGTAGGGATGCGAGGGTCTATGGTCGTACGACTACACGGCCATGCATGAACATCGAGTACAACCCCCCCCCCCCCCCCCCCCCCCGTATGGAAGCCTTGGTCGCAAGTACTTCGCATAACACGCAAGACAGTATTTGGCACCCCAATACAATGGAGTTGAATCGACACAAGACGTGTATGAAAATACGTGGAAGTGTGTGGTGAAAATTAAGGTTTTCTTTTTTTTCCCCTTATTATCCGCCGGAGGATAGAAAAAAAAAACGAGAAAAAAAAACAGTCACACCCCCCTTCTTGGGATAAGTTTATTCCAAACCAGCTTTCTCGACAACCAGGAGAACGCAAACAACGCAGCGAGGAGGAATGCCTCGTCTGAAAACATGCCGACTGGGAACATGTCAACGCTCGCCATGGTTTTCGTTGCGCGCTACCCCCACGTGATCCAAGCTACCATAGCGGGGAAGAAGGGGGAGGGGTACTCGATGTTTATGCATGGCCGTAGTCGTGTAACCGTAGACCCTCGCATCCCCACTATGCCGGAACGGAGCACGTCGTCGGGTTTTTCGCCACAACCAGGCAGCCATTGCTTGCACCAAGCGCAATATCGCCGTGAGGCGCTTTCGGCGAGTCGCATAAAGGGTGGACTGCATCCTTCCAAGAATTCGCTCGTAAGACGGACTTCGGCACCTCGTGTCTGCTTCCTTGCTTTCGGACGACAGCGCCAACGAGTTATACTTTGTTTTCTGGTGTGGCTGTGGCCACTCCAGAGACAGCAACGGGCATTACTGTGGAACTGCCTCGTGGGGGCGCCTTACCATATTCACAGTGCGTGATGCATGGCTATCATAGCGGGGGGTCAACTTGGGGTTCCGATTTTTCGGTGACTTGAGAGGTCACTCGCGCGAGTGACCCCCGTGTTCCGCTTGCGGCCTCAAGCTTCCTTGGCGCTTTACTTTTGTCGATATGGATCCACAACGGAAAGGTTAGCTACGCCGCGCCAAGCAAACATCGTCTATATATATATATTTTTTTTTTTTCTTGTCGGTGAGGTCGTACGTAGAGTCGCTCGTGCGCGAGTGGTGAAAAGCAGGCGGTGAAAAAGAGGGGGGGGGCGTACTTCCGCCCCCTCCCCCCTATGGCACCCGTTCGGATGAAATCGAACCGAAAAATCACTGCACGACGGGTTTGTTTTCTCGTGTGTTGTACCGTGACACTCGTTATGTACAGCGCCGTCACGTTCATGCAAGAAGGACTATGTCCCGACGATTTTATCAACACAGGTGTTGAGGAGTCTCGTCATTCAGGAAATCGACGCGCGCTAAGATAGCGGTCCTTGTAGTGTAGCATTTTTTCCAATGAAACGCGCGTTTCTGAAGGGCGGGGCTTTCTTGACCCAAAAAAATCGTCGGAAATCGGTCGTTTTTGTTTCGCATCTAATTCTCGTTGTATACCTAGGCCATGGGACTTTTTCATACCCCGGTCGTAGGCAGTTTTGTTTTTCCTCCTCTACTCAGTTTTGTACACGGGAGAGGCTTTCTTAAGCTCTTAAAATGAGGAACCTAAAAGCGAAAAAGAAAAAAAAGCGCTGCGCGCCTCGTTCGTAGAACGCGTCTTTTTTCGGACGATTTTTGGCTTTTTCGGGCGATTTTGGTCTTTTTTTGGACGATTTTTGGCTTTTTCGGAGCCCCGTCATTAACGCAAGAGGAAGGACACCTCCCGACGATATCGTTTTAACACAGGTTAAGGAGCCTCGTCGTTCAGGCAGTAACGTTTGCACCCAAAATTGGTATGCCTTACCACCTTTTTTACCTATCGCAGCACGCTTCTACACTACACCAGGTATACTATTACGGGGGACCCTAGTAAATAGGACCTACGGTGGACACAAAAACCTATATATTCATATATTTTTACTAACAATATTTGGTCCTATTTACTATCGTCCTCCGTAACACACGGCGGGGCTATCAGCGCACATAGAGAGCTTGGCGTCGAGACAACGCGGCGTCTTCAGAGAGCCCCGGGCGTGCTTCCGGCAGCCAGAACAAGATGGAAATCAACGACCGCCCGGGTGCGTACGTGCTTACGGTTGAAGGTGCGGACATGCTGAAAACCGAGGTGGTCGAGACACTAGCACTATACGTACTCTGCGGGTGGGTGCGCTTGCGCGACGTGGATCCCGAAAAAGCCTGATTGCGACAGGCTACGACAGGTTCACCAATCAATCCATGCTCCTCCGATGACCCGGCTGGCGGAAACGGACGCGCGACGACCGTACGTTAAGATACGGCCTCGAAAGGCCTGTAGGTATCCGAATTTGAGATAATTTGGATGGGTTTCGTATGATAAGGTTGGCGGTTTATATTCGGGGAAGTTAGGAATTAGATCGGAGGCACGCGCCTCCGATCTCAGAAGCTATCCCGGGCTCTGGTGGAAACGAATAAAAGCTACGTCTCTACGAAGGAACGAAAGTGAATACTCCGAGGACCTGCTCAATTGGCAGACCTGCAGGGGGCACTCTGTGTCCCCCACCTATTAATTTCACAAGTGGCGTCGTCGGCAGGACGTACGCCGAAGCTCTTGTCGAGACAAACTCCGAGAGCATAGAGGCGACAGTGCGGAAACGGAGGATACATACATATATATATGTTTATGTATATGTGTAAATATATTTCTAAACACGTCAGCTGTAAGTTCGATAAATTTAGGGTCGATGCTCATGCGAGCTGCGTGATACACCTACTTTCGTGACTACAATGGAGGGGTTAAATTCACACACGAACTTCTATTATTATTGTGGGCAGCACACCCAAAAACATCGTTGGAGTACTAGACTAGAGTTCGCGAGATTCGTAGCACGTATGTGGGAGGAGCGTATGCCACAGAGGGTTATGTTTTGGGAGCTGGCTGGGGGTAAGGGCTACTCAGAGGGGCGAGAGAAGGGTTGGATGGTGCGGCCTGCAGGGAGATATGAATTTGGCGTGGGGGTGCCGTAAGGCTGGACAGAAGGCCGGTAGATGGTTTCGACGGGTCGAGGAGAGGGCAGAGGCATTCATACGGGAGTGGCATGAAATCGGAGATCTACAGAGCTCCAGAGCGACACGCGAAGGCGGACGCAGCGCCACCCACCGTCGGCATCTCTACACGGCGGGGGGGGAGGGGGGGCGAGGGGAGGGGGGAGAGGAGGAGGGCGGGAGGGGGGGCGTCCTGTCCAAGAGACTGAAGTCCGGGTCTGGCCATTATCGTCTTGAAATTTGTGTGCCTTCCCATGGCCGTAAGCAGCTAGCGTAAAGCTGCCCGGACTACTTCGCCTTGTTGTGTTCTCCCCACAGTGCCCTTTAAGCACTCAATGCCCTCTATGTGCCCAATGCCGTTTTCAGCCAGTTTTTAGGATCTGCTACGTATGATGGTGTTTTTTCCTTTCCTTTCCTTGATTCCTCATTGTTTCTCTTTGCTTTTTATTTTCAATTGTTTCTTGATCGATAGACATGGGTCTTTCGTACGCATGCGTATTGATAGCAGTAGCTGGTTGGTTGGCTGATATCTTTTGCCACCACCACAACCTCCCTAGCAGGCGAGCTCACCCCATGCATGTATTGACTTACTACGCGTAATATATACTGGTACGTGGTTGTCTAAATCCGTTTTTGTTTGCTTAGATCGGACGCTTTTTTTTTATCTTCGTGCGGTGTAGCTTGCCTTACCTCGCTGCACCCCCCCCCGCTGGCGAGTCTACGTAACTTATTACGTACCTTGTGCGTGTTATTTTCCTTTGTTCGTTTTCTTGGATTGTACATTGGTTTGGTTTCCTGGGTGACATGCAGCATAGTCGGTTTTAGCTGCGAGTCCTGAAACTTTTGTACCAGTGTGGGCCTGGCACGTACGTACGCTAACTTGCGATCACTTTTTATATATATTTTGGCGAATGTAGGACTTGATTCAGCTATGATATATACGCCCCCCCCCCCCCCCCCACCGTCCTTTTCACCCCCCCCCCCCCCCCCCCGTTAAAACTCCGCCGTCCCCTCACCGGTTATACGACATACAGGATATACATGATACACTGACGAACTGACGCATTTCTTCCACAAGCGTCAGATTTTGTCCCCCCCCCAAAACGGGTTTTATAGTTCCCGCGCACAGACTGACTAACATCACCCTGTTGACCCTGATAGCTAAACTGTAGTTCCAAGGGGAGTCGCCGACCTGTATCCTTAATGAGGATACACAACCCGTAATACGCGCGATCGGAGTATCACACACAGCTTGCAAAGATGAGTTTCGACGAAATCTTCGATCTCACGGCTATAGAAGAGTGTATGTATATTTTTATATTATACGCGCCCCGATTTGGTTTGTTTTGATTTTTTCCGTGGGGTATTCTTCCGCTGACTGGGGCCTCTGTCTCCTTTTTCTGTGACCACGGACTTGATCACGCGAGTTATCGTGAGAACAACAACAACAACAACAACACTCCGCGTGTACTATGCCTCGGGTGGCGGAAACAGAAGCGCGACGACCAAACACTATCGTACGCCGACGCGCTTGCCAAGACAGTTTCCGAGAGCATAGAGGCGATAGTGCACGAACGGAGGATATTGTTTGCGGGATTCGTAGCGCGCATGGGGGAGGAGCATCTGCCACAGAGGGTGATTTTTAGGGAGCTGGTTGGGGGTAAGGGCTACTCAGGGGTGCAAGAGAAGGACCGGTTGGTGCACCTGAAGGAGGATATGTCGGTCTTTGGAATGGAATTCGAAGGGTGGCGAAAGGCCGCTCAGAGGGCCGGCAGATGGTCTCGACGGGTAGAAGAAGGAGCCGAGTTTTTCATGCGAAAATGGCATGAGGCAGAGAGACGAAGAGCTGCAGAGCGACACGCAAAGGCCGCGGCAGCGCCATCCACCGTCGGCATCCCTAAACGGCCGGGGGGAGGGGGGAGGGGGGAGGGGGGAGGGGGGGCGGGGGTAGGGGGGGGGGGGGGGGGTCGTCCTGCCCAAGAGACTGAAGTCTGGGTCTGGCCATCATCGTCTTGAAGTGTTTGGGCCTTCCAATGAATGGCCGTCACAAGCTAGCGTAACACCGCCCTGACGTCTTCGCCTTGTTGCGTTCTCTCCCAGTGCCATTAATGCACTTGATACCCTCTGTGAGCCCAACGCCGTCTTTAGTCAGTTCCTAGGGTCTGCTAGTGTGACGTTATTTCCCTTTTCCTTTTCTTCCTTCCTCTTCTTCTTGTCTTGTCTTTTCTCTTCTTGTCTTTTACTTCGAAGTATTTCCTTTCCTTTTTCGCTTTCTTTTCTTTTCTTTTCTTTCCCTTCCTTTCCTTTCTCTTCTTTTCTTTTATTTTCTTTTGTTTCTTTTTTTTCCCGATTGGCTTGAGTCTAACGTGCGTATGCGTAGTGATAGGTACTACGTGTAAATATACACGTGGTAGTCTTCCCAGGGTAGCAAGGGGTATAGTCGTTTTTTTCAGGCGCGAGTAGTGAGACGTATGTATGCACTAGCATGGACCTGGCAAATCGTAGGCTGACTCCCGATTTCACTTTTTATATGTTTCTGGCGGAGGCATGAATTGCGGCAGCTGTGATATATGCGTGTGTACCACCGTTGATTTGTTTGCGTTTTTTCCCTGGGGTATTCCTCAGCTCCAGAGTGACTGGAGCCTGTCCTGTGACCACGGACTTGATTATGCGAGTTAATGTGAGAACAACAACAACAACAACAACATCGACAACAACAACAACAACAACAACAAAGACAACAATAACAACAACAGCAACAACAACAACAACAACAACAACAACAACAACAACAACAACAACAACAACAACACCAACAACAACAACAACAACAACAACAACAACAACAACAAAAACAACAACAACAACAACAACAACAACAACACCAACACCAACAACAACAACAACAACAACAACAACAACTCTTCTGGGTGATAATGCTGTATTATCGACAGTTCACTCTTTCTTGCCATGATGACCTCTCCATTTTAACTGTAATAATGTGTTGTTCTTAACGATGTGATTGTTGTCCTGCGCCTGCCTAGTAGTGTTTGTTTGTTGGTGTCGTTGTTGCGGGCTCAAAAAGTGAGGGACGTACGTGTGGATGTTTGGATACACGTGACTGATGACAGGGAGGGGCGGGCGGGGGCGGGGCGGGGGCGGGGGCGGGGGGGGGGAAGCGCTCATTTATTTGATGGGCCATGCAATCTGTATGCCGTGCGATATTGTGAGGGACGGAATGTAGGTGTGGGTGTGAATGGATAGGTCTAAGAAACGTGAGACTACTACTGCTGTGATACGGGCGGGGGGTTGCGCTCATGATTTTTTTCATGCAATCTGTACGCAAGCGTTGTGTGTGCTGAATCTGGCACTGGTTGTATTTGCTCCTGCTGCTGCTATTATAGTCTAAATATATGCATGCCAAAAATGCAATGCAAATGAAAACGACCCCCTGCGATATTCTGATGTCCGCGGAATACAAATGTATAACAATGGTGGTGGATGCGCTCAAACAAACGCAGTGAGTGGCATGAATTTTTTATTTATGTCGTATACAAACAAGCGTTGAGTATTATTAATAGTCGATATATAGCTGCAGCAAAAGCCAGTGGTAGGCCAGAGGTTTCTACGCACACGCGTAAACGCACATTATTAGTAAGTGGCATACCAGGTATGTATACATATATACACACAACAAGCAACAAACATACGTGTCTCCGCGTCTATAACACCGAGGGACTACGAGTAGTCTGCTATTTGTTGTTGTTGTAGCCGCGTTCTACGATAATAATAGGGACATATTACGGGGGACCATAGTAAATAGGACCTACGGTACACACAAAAACCAATATATTTACCTATTTTGACTAACAATATTTGGTCCTATTTACTATGGTCCCCCGTAATAGCATCTTTTTGCTGGTCCATCCAGTGGAGCTCACGTTTTCTGAACGACGGGACGAACACTCTCTCTCTCCTTATAAAACCCACAATCGCCGGATTTTTAACCATGTTTTGCTATATATGGGTCTACAGCTAGGTACGTATTAATTAATAGTATGATATTTTTGTCATGTATCATACACCCATCTATGTAGGCCATATGGGGGGGAGCGGGAGTCGCTCAGTGGGTACGTAGATCTTTTTCGTTTTCTCCAATCATCATCTATCTGATGATGTATCATATGATAACAGGTAGGGTTTTTAAGGGGAGAGGAATATCATGCTTTTATATATTGTTACTAAAAGTTGAAAAACGTCAGCTGTGAGTACGAGCGATTGAATGGTTGAAACTCAATATTTTTATAGAGCTCTCTCCTCTCACAAGACACCAGGAGTCCCAGGAAAAGCAACAATCAATCAATGCTGTATACCGCTGTTGTAGTACCAAAGCATGCGTCAGTCAGTGGTACGCGTGATATCAATAGACTACCGTAACTGACACAAGATAACACACCCCGGTGATAACATTTAGGGATATAAAATATTATCACCGGGGGGTGTGGAATCCTGTGGGGGGTGTGATATCTTGTGTACCCCGGGTGATAAAGTGCAGCTCGCAGGGGCCCTAAGGGGGGTGTGATAAACCGGGGGGTGTGATAGGACGTCCGAACAACCACAAGGTGTGTTTGGGGGTGTGATAAATGAGGGGGGGCGATAAAAAGGGTGTGTGATAGCACGTCCGAACACCCACAGGGTGTGTTTGGGCGTGTCATAAAAGCGGGTGTGATAGCAGTTGAACCGCTGCTGCCGCACACTCGAAGGGGTGTGGTATGCCTGCACGAGCACTTGCAGCTGCCCCGCACTCCTGCTGTAGGTGCCTACCTGTGATACCGGGTTGTGGTAAAACAAAGGGGCCCAACCTAGGTGACGAAACTCCTTAGTGACCTCGGCGATGACTCAACCCCCCAACGCCGAAGAAAGTTTCAAACAAAGTACGGGCTTGGATTGGAGCATGAAAAAATAAAATGTACCTAAATCGAAGGAACCTCGCCCGATATGATACGAGGCGGTGGCTGCGCCATCCGTCCTGCCCCCCCACAAAAATGGGCTGCTGCTACCTACCTCGCTCTCGGTACGACCAAAAAAGAGTTACGCAGAGACACCACGACCAAAAACTGAAGCCACAAACCACAAATCTACACTACGATACCACCGAGGTGTGATATCTTATATTATGTACCCCGGGTGATAAATCGACGGTTTGTCAGAAACGCCCAAAATTATCACCGGGGTGTCGTTTCCTTTGGGGGGTGTGATTTCCTATGTGCGGGTGATATCTTGTGTCAGTTACGGTACTGTATGTAGTACTATCATAATATCTCGTACAAGTTTCTCACGCGCACAGCGCATGCGTACATGATTATAGTGACATACCAGGCGCAAAGAAACCGTATAATAGCATGCCCTTTTTTACCGTGCGTGTGCTACTCGATCGACTATTTATTATAATATACATACCTAGAACAGGTAATAATCAACATGCATAATATATATTTATACTATTAATACCTGGTATATTATTAGAATTTCCGAAGTAAAATATCGGATTGTTGATGGGTATGGGATCGGTTACCCGCGATCTTCTCCCACTCGTACACCACAGACAATGTTATTATACATACTGCATCCGCCTTGTCTGTACATCACAGCACCACGGTGCACCGTCATCGGCCAGCAGCTACTATTTATAATAGCGCATTAATTAACCGTACATATATATGTAAAACATGCAAACAAACGATAACACATACATATCATAGCACACAACAACACATCATGTCACCCCGTCGGCCGAGTTTTCGAAGCTGGCTTTTTCTCGCGGTGACGGGGAGAGAGAAGAGCGCACAAACAAAGCAAACGAGGCGCCTCTATTATATATACCGGCTTTGTCCCACAAACCGTATCAGATAAAGAAGTACCATATATATTATATATATTTCATTTTATAGAGGTTTTTTGCTGTGTGTTTGTGTTTTTGTGCTTTTTTTGTAAAATCGCCAGAGGGCGGCGACCCATCCTAACCCTAACACTAACCCTAACCCCAACCCTACCCCAGGCTATTATAGGCCTCCGTCGCCGCGCGTTTTGGAAAAACTGATGAAAAAATGTGCGGATCACCACAAACATCGAAATATATTTGGTACTTTATCTGGTATGTTTTGGGGGGTGAGAATATCGCGAAGAACTCTACTGAAACAAATGCCGCCCGAGCGAAGCGTTGTCCCCACGTTAATAAGTCTTATTATCTTGATCTCGACGACGGAATCCGATTAGCGCCCAAGCCACCGTTCCTTTTATTTGTTGTGTGTGCGCCCCCCTCGAATTAATTGGAGAACATGCTCGTTGAAATTCGTCTCACTGATGGCAATATCATAATGGAAGACGTCTTGCGTTTTTTCCTGTTGTGTGTGGTACAATACGGCGGTGGTAGGTGTAGGGCGCGGTATAGTTAACGGCATTATTTAGCGATAGGTTACATCATAAAGGGTTCGGTTGTAGTTTGGTACCCCAGGTACCGGTACGATACAACGACGACGTATGATAGCTCCGGTGGAATACATCACGGGGGGGTCAAGCTTGATGTGCTTTGCTCGTTGTTACCTGGTACCTCTCTGGTACACTGTATGCCCGTCACAGCCAAGGACAGGAAGCACACACAAGGAAGGGCGAACCCGCGCCTTGGAGCCGTGCGCATACAACTTCGGACGGGAAAATATAACGACAACAATAACATGAAGCGTCGCCCACTGTATATTACGTTTCACTTGTCCAGGTACTTTTTACAGCTTGATTGCCTGGCGATACGTACTACTGGAGTGTATGGCACAACACTAACGATGCAAGGAACTAGTAATAATGCTGTACCCTGCACGGTGCGGGCGCGGCATGCCACCGCTCCTCGTACTACTTGTTGTGCTGCTGCTGGGCGCTGGTACTTTTTGTATATGGTTTTGAGTTTTCAAACTGCTGCTTGCAGCATACTCCTCCTACTGGTATCTTTCGGTCCGAAAGCCCTGCAAAAGCTCAACCGCGGGGAGCAATATTGAGAACATCATATACCTAGGTGGAGGTGGCTCTGCCCCGAGCAAAACACAAGTCGCACCGAGGGCGAGGTTGTACATGTTATCATGTACGTAGGTGGTGATGTGGCAACAACTGTGAAATGTTGTGTTGATGTCTCGTTGGTGTGGGTGGCTTCGCCGTTCTTTCATCCCGAAACGAAACCACATCAAACACATGACACGTGACACGTGACCGATCCTATCAACTATCAACATTTCGCAGAATCTGCTGAATAATTTAGGCTCTTTTCTTTTTTTTTGGCGACATTTGTCACCGCATTTTTGATGGGCAAATTTCTTTCCGTCAATCAATTAAGGCCACCATCACATACGTACGTAACAAAAAACGAGCAAAACATAACAGATATAGAGTGGAAACAATTTCGTACGCAGAAAAGTTGGACGAGAGTAGAAACGAACACGCACATTCGTGAAGAAAACGACAAATATACTGGTACTGTACCAGATACCTGGTACAAACTAAAGCAGAGATACTGCTAGTCTAAAATCTAGATGTTTGGCATCTGCTAATCAACAAGTAGGTTCGTGCCGGTGGTAAAGAAAGCACACGCTCGTACATAGATAGCACACACACTTTTTGCTTTCAAGTGAAGAGCACGGAACCAACGGCCTCGGGGATACGAGCGAATACAACAGAAGCGCGGTACCCCTCAGATGGAGAGGGGCCACGCTCCCGAGCTGCTGCTGTTGCAATTTGTGTGAGGGAAGGGTCGCGGCGCGCGAGTGTACCGACCACTTTGCTGGTTGGCTACCACGCGCACGATAATCACCCACAGCAAAACAGAACGTCCCATATTTGGAGGGCGTACCTATACATTCTTCGTTGATTGTGTAGGGGGTGGCTTTCACCCAAGGGGTACCGCAATTTGGCGTCCAGTGATTGATTAACCGGCACTGCCGCGAGGGGAGAGCGTGGCGGGGCGGCGGGAGCATGGCATCAGCTGGCGCAGCGAGGGGACGGATGGGGGAATATTCTCCATCCCAGGCTAGGCGCAGGTGAGACGGATATGGTCGAGGCGGTCTTTTTGTGCTTGTATTCCCTCCTCTCACTGCGAGATTTAGAATGAGATTGAAATGTGTCGTCTCGTTCTGTAATGTAGTAGCAGCTGGAGGTATTGGTCGTATGCATGCCTGGGATATGTCTATCGGCTGGTGATTGGTCTCTCGTCTATCCCATGAGCTAGCCGAAGAACCCGCGTGCGGGTAGCTAGGCCCTTCCTTTAGGACAACGAGCGCGGGAAAGCCGCGAGGGCTGGCTGGGTGCATTATCGAGCTCGTCCGGTCACCGAATCTGCGCTAGTTTTCCCCCCTGCCGGCACACAATTTTATTTTTAGTGGAATTTTATGAAAAATGATGTGAACCAAAAGCCGCCCGTTCATGCGTAGGCTGGCATCACGCGCTCGTTCTGTTGCCCGAAAAACCTACAAGCTTGTCATCCCCCCTCTGGACACTGTGGCACAAGCGCAGGATGGCGTGCATCCCTGTGTGCCACCCCACGTACGGGGAGAGGATTCAAGGTAACGTAGTAGCAGAAGCAGACCGCCACCACGCTCTGGGACCGAGCGAAATCCTCCCTTTTCCCAAGTGTCTATTTGTTGGAATCATTTAATACTCGTTTGAGTAAAAGTTACCCCAACAGCAACGCGACGTGGGAGCGGCCTCAGCCCCCCGGAGGCGAGGGGGGCAGGGGGTTGGTTGTTAATGTTGTGCAGGGAGATGTTTAAGCTTTTGGGAGCAGGGTTGAGCCCTTGGGACCCTCGCTTGGGTCAAGGGTTCCCACGGGGCCCGGGCAATGCGTTGACGGCTTGCCACAGCAGCAGCAGCAGCCGGCCTCTTCTCGGTCGCTGGTATTACTGCTGTATAGACCCGCCGCTGCCCTCGCGTAGCAGCTGCCGTCTCTTTTCTTGCGCTGTTCGTACATTCTTGCAGATATTTCATTCTTGCAGATATTTTTTTATCCACTCCGTCCGGGAACGTAAGCACCGATGTTATACTACTTTAATAGTGGTATGGAATGTATGTTTTGGGACGGCTTGGTAGGGAGCCGCTCGGATTTGTTTTGCTTGCCATATACCACGAACGAGGTTTATGTTGCTACTAGAAACCCATACTATTAGTCATACAAAGTATACGTAAGCTCTAACCCTACCACAGCTGCTGTGAAACCCTAATATACGCACAGCCGCACTGCTGTACGCACGAACAGCGACGTTTGCTTATATTTAACGCGAGGTACCAGGTAGTTGTGAGCAGTATGCCAGCACAGCGTGCGGAAGCGCCAACCTTATACCCGGCGTTGCTCTTTTGCGCATTTTCCATTTTTACGACCTGCTATTTCTATTTTCAAACGGCGATGCTGTTTGAACATTTGTGTTGTACATTCTCGTACAGGAGCAGGAATGATATGATATATGCAGATATATGGTACTACTGCAGATTGGCTGGCTCGAATGGTATACTACTGGTCGAAGCAGCGGTGGTGGTACGAAATTCCTTGTACGAACTCGTTTTGTGTCGTGGGATGGGAGCATTTCTTGGGTTTCGCACTTTATTGGTGGTACGCACGGCTCCTATCCACAGCAGTTTTTTTTTATTGTACACATCCTTCCTGTTGTCTCCGCTCTCTTCCAATTAATGCCTCTCGTATACAATACGAAGCTCCTATCCCATCAGGATACGCACCGTACTACGAGGCTCGTAGATCTGCAGTCCTTCTCCAACTCCATCCTCGTTGTAGGTGCTTCTCTCTTTTTCTTCGGCCTGTGTGACGTGAAGGTGCTAGATGCTAAACGGCGGCAGCAGCAGCAACAGCAGTCTGGCGATTGCTTGCTGCCGCCCCTGTCTTACGTATCCATTTGCGTGTACCAGGTATTTTTCCTTTCTTCGCAGTAGCCGATTGTTTTTTTTGTTTTTTGACCCAGCCCGACGAGAGATTGTCGAGACAAATACCTGTAAAACAAGAGGTTTGTAGCAGAACAGAACAACAGCGACAGAAGCAGCTGGCTGCTTTCCAACCTGCCCGTAGAAGGTAACGAGCTCAGCACCGATCGACGTCGTTTTACGTACCGTTTTTAGTTGAATGATAACAGCAGTGTACAAGTACCACGGGTATGATACTGTGTACCATACGTTACGTACGTAGGAACTCTTCATTCGCTGCTACAGTCGTCGCCGTTTCCCTTGAGGCATCGAGCGAGCCGGTCGCGTACGAAGCATTAGCATTGCCACCGAGCAGGGTCATCATCGCGTTTCAGGTCCGGCTCCCGCTCGCCATTCCCGCGCACCAGGTGCAATCTCAAGTCTCAAATTTGTGTCTTTACGCAAGGGAGTGTGTGGTAGCTTGGCACCTTTTTTAAAGATTTATTTTTTCTGTTTGTGCCTCCGATTTTTTTGTTTTTGTTGTGCCCCTGACCCTCGGTCCCTTGTCTTTTGAGTCTTGATGGTCTGGAGCGACTCTGTTTCCCGCTCTCCGATCTCTATTTTCCGGAGTTCGTCGATTCTTATCCACGACGACAGTACACTAATATATCACCAACAGCAGAACTATGGGCGGCTCGCGTGCGTAGGATACGCACATACGCTGTCGAATACCGCTCTATCCGATGTGTAATGATAAGGACCGTTTTGTACTTGTTTAAATCACCAAAAATCCTTGAATTTTCGGACAAATTTGTTGAATGATTGCGACATGTATAGTACGAGATTTTCGTCTATTTCCGAATCAAACTCCGTTTGGATTGAACATCCTTTTCTTGTTTTTTTTTGGCATGAAGGGCCTTGTATCTTTTTTGCAAAGAAGGAACGAAAGATTTTGACCGGTGTCAACCCTAGCAGGCGTTTTTGCCTTGAGTCTTGGTATGCCCAATGTTCCGGTTGTTGCGTTGTTAGTCTGTGATACCCCAATGACACGGTATGTGACCAGCAATTGCCGAACAGCGGTACAGCAGTTGGTTGTTGTTGTTGTTGTTGTTGTTCTCACATTATCTCGCATAATCAAGTCCGCGGTCACAGGACATGGTCCAGTCTCTATGGAGCTGAGGAACACCCCAGGGAAAAAAACACAACCCAAAAGTAGTACACTCATATATCATGGCTGACGCAATTCGTGCCTCCGCCAGAAAATGTAAAAAAGTGAAATCAGGCGTCAGCCTACGATGTGCGAGTAAGTATGCCTGTATGAGTAGTAATTTGTAATTTGTACCTGGTACCTGATATTTTGTTTAATTTGTGTATGTTTTGCTTTTCGTACCCGGTACGCATTGCCAAATCTCAAAGCTTCCCACTTCTGTACAACAGCATGTACAGGGCACCCCATCCGCCGGAGGATTAAAAAAAAACAACAATGATAAAAACGGGTTCGTAAGAAAACCAGGCTGATCTGTACAGGAAGGTAAAAAATCCGGGAGCCGTTTTACTGCGGGTATTAGTGTAAAACGCACCCTCTCCCAAAAATGAAACCCGACCTGGGCCAGTATTGCTGTTTCTCATGTCTACTACGTATAGATGTGCGGTGCTACTTTGCTGTATGCGCCGTATGTCAGCTTCGATAGATGACGTCTGTCTCGCAGTTTGTCACCACAGCAGTAGTAGTCTTGGATGTGCTGGATGTCGATGGGTGGAAAGAACGGCGGTCTAGTTGTGAAGAACACACACCGGGCATCGATCGCACCCGGGTCATTATCTTGGCTAAGTTTGATTTGTTTTTGCTTTTGGTTGATTTCTGACCGCTTTCTGATCGTCGATTTCTAGTCGATTCTAAGATTCGATCAGCCTCTTCTGATGCGTCGTGCCTCGAGCATTACATGACCGAGCGGATCTTTTGGCCATCATTATCATCGGCTTGGGGCGCGTGCATCATTTTTGCATGCACGTGTGGCTGATTGGCGCTCCCGTTCCGCACAAGAGTTTTTTTTTTTAACGTCTACCCATGCTCCAATATTGTCCGTGTTGCAACGATTAGTATGCCGTTAAAATTGGCCCTCCGCCAATCGAGGCCTTTTTTTGTGGCAAGCGGCCCTTTTGCTCCGGGATACCCGGGGTAAATATGGGTGCAGAGCACTTTATCTGGTACCTGGTATTCATGTACCTGGTGTGTGTGTGTTCTTCACATTAAACCGTTCTTGGTACCTGGTATATGATGTGCTGTTTTTTTTCGAGGATAACATTTTTGTCGTCTGTCGTCAGTGCCATGGAACACCGACGGTAGTGACTGCTGTAGCTGGTAGTGCCGTACTGGTACCTGGTACTGCCTTGTCCCCTGTAACATCAGCCCTTACCCTGGTTGTTGTTGTTGTTGTTGTTGTTGTTCTCACATTAACTCGCATAATCAAGTCCGTGGTCACAGGACAGGCTCCAGTCACTCTGGAGCTGAGGAATACCCCAGGGAAAAACACACAACCCAAGGTGGTACACGCATATATCACAGCTGACGCAATTCATGCCTCCACCAGAAACATATAAAAGTGAAATCGGGAGTCAGTCTACGATGTGCCAGGTCCAGGCCGGTACATACGTCTCACTACTCACGCCTGGAGAAACCAAATATTCCGATTGCCACCCAAGGAAGACTACCACGTATATATTACACGTAGTATCTATCACTACGCATACGCACGACAGGCATAAGTCAATTGGAGAAAAAGAAACAAAGAAAAGAAAAAAAGCTAAAGGAAAGGAAAGAAAAGAAAAGAAAAAAACGAAACAAGACGAAAAAGGCAAGCAAAGATAAGAAAAAGACAAGAAAAGCAAGAAAAGACAAGACAGGAAAGCAAGGAAAGAAGAAGAGAAAAAAAGAAAAAAAAAGAAATAAAAAAAGAAAAGAAAGAAAAATGTCATACTAGTAGACCCTAGGAACTGGCTAAGAATGGCATTGGACTAACAGAGGGTATCACGTCCATCATCAATGGCACCTGGGAAAGAACGCAACATGGCGAAGAAATCAGGGCGGTCTTATGCCATCTTGTGATGGCCATTAGAAAGCCCACAACTTTCAATACGATGATGGCCAAACCCAGACTTCAGTCTCTTGGGCATGACGCTCCCCCTTCCGCCCCTCCCCCATTCCTCCCTTTCCCCCTCCCCCCTCCCCCCCTCCCCCACTCCCCTCCCCGCCCCCCCCCCCTTCCCCCTCCCCCCGGCCGCTTAGAGATGCCAACGGTGGATGACGCTGCCGCAGCCTTTGCGCGTCGCTCTGCAGCTTTGCGTCTCTCCGTTTCATGCCAATTCCGCATGAACAACTCGGCTCCCTCCTCTACTCTTCGAAACCATCTGCCAGCCTTCTGAGCAGCCTTTCGCCATCCTTCGAATTTCATTCCAAAAACCGACATATCCTCCTTCAGATGATCCATCCAGTCTTTCTCTTGCCCCCCTGAGTAGCCTTTACCCCCAACAAACTCCCCAAACATCACCCTCTGTGGCAGACGCTCCTCCCCCATGCGTGCCACGAATCCCGCAAACAAAATCCTCCGTTTGCGCACTATCACCTCAACGCTCTCGGAATCTGTCTGGGCAAGCGCGTCGGCGTACGATAGGGTGTGGTCGTCGCGCTTCCGTTTCCGCCATCCAAGGCATCGGAGGAGCATGGAGCGGTGAACCCGTCGTAGCCTGTCATAGTCAGGCTTCTTCGGGCTCCACGTCATGCAACCGTACAGCAGTGTCTCGACCACCTCAGCTTTCAGCAACCGCACCTTCAACCGTAAACGCACACCCGGGCGATCATAGATTTCCATCTTGTACCGCTGGAAACACGCCCAGGCCCTCTGAAGACGCCGCGTTATTTCAGTGCTAAGGTTTCTGTCTGCGGTGATAGCCCCGCCCAAGTATACAAACTGGATTGTTTGTTTGTAAACCTGGCCGGCTGCATTGATCGTGAAGGACACCTTCCCCCCGCTTTTGGTTTCCAGGCACATTATTTCTGTTTTTGCCTCGGATACTGTAAGCCCGAACGACGAACACGCAGTCACGATCGTCGTCATCATCCTCTCCAGACCTTCTGATGATCGCGATACGATGCCCGCATCGTCCGCGTACAGCATACCCCACAATCTCTGCACCCCCTCCCCCTCCTTCCCCCTCCGTCCGTCGACTTTGCCTGTGCGTGAAGTGCCCTTCTCGCCTTCCTTCTTTCGTTGAAGCTGCACCATGTTGTCCGTGATGGCTGCATCAGCGAGGAAGCGTTTCTCGGCAACACGCAGTACCGCAGTGAAAAACATGTTGAACAGCAGTGGCGCGAGCACGCATCCTTGCCTGAGACCTTGCCCCACGTCGAACTTATCCGAGCACTCTCCATCATCCAGCCGCACGCATGCTTGCATACCGTCGTGGAATTGGCGGATGACGGCGAGCATTCTCGGTGGCACGCCAAAACGAGCAAGGACATCCCACAAAAGGCTTGGTATACTCTATCGGCCCTCTCGTAAGAAAGGGCTCGACACGAAGTGTGCTCCAAAATTTACAGGGAGATAAGAATTTCAGCAACTCTGGCCGGTACTGTATAAAGCAGCGTACGACACCAGTTAAGAATCTCTCATTTTTGGCCAGGTTGGAAATATTCTGTAAGGCTGGGCGTGTCCTGCACCATTTTCAGTACGAAAGAGGCCATGTTCTTATTTTCGTCCAATAAAAATCGTTCTTAGTTGCCAAATTCTTAATATAGTGCTGTCGCGTACTGCTGTAAGAGCTTCACGGTGAAATTATGTGGAACATGCATGACGATATGACCATTGCTGTGCAGCGTCGGACGCATGAAGCTGCTCGAGCTGCAGGGGTACGGCACGTACGGGCTGTGCCATAAGTTCGAAGTACTACATATGGGTGTGTGCCAGTACCGTACTGTCGTGCTGCGGCAACATGACGATGCTTGCGCTCGTCTTAATCTCTTGATAATTAGCAGTCGTTGTTTCTTTTGCTTGCTGTAGTGGGTGTCAATTCCCTCGAATACAAATTCGAACCCGTCCGCAATCTGCGCCGACTGTGAGTGCATACTGCTGTCGTGCGCGTGGAGAGAAGGCTTATCGAGCGACGACCATTGCCACCACCACCACCACCATTACGGCCGCCAGACCAAACTGGTAAGAAACGAGGTTGTAATGCACGGATCAATATAAATACCTCGTACTTCGTATGATATTTATATTAAGAATTTTAGAAAACTGGCAAGCCGCAAATAAATGTTTTCTCTGTTGGTGTGAAATTGTTTGTGTATACCGGAGCGAAGTGGAGGCGGTATATAGTTTTTACTTGATAAGAACCGGAGTGTTGCGAACGACCGACATCCAGCGTGGCTGGCACTATGTACTTTTATTATATGCTCGCAGCTCGGGTCCCATTATCGCTGTGCTCCAGTTTCCCCCCCCCCCCCCCGGGAATGCCACATCCCGCCGTTGTAGACATGCGTGGGGTCTAGTGTCCTATGGGCTACGGCCCTGCATGATATGACGATTACCCCCCCCCCCCCCCCCCGCGGGAATAGGAGGGAATGGTTACCCCCCCTCCCCCCCCGGGAACGTACTTTGTTTTCTGGATGACGGATGCTGTGGCTCGATTGGTGGGTTTGGTGGCTCGACCTAAACCAAGAATGGGCAAGCAATAAACTTCCTGCCTGTCGTCGTTCTGTTTGGTCGAGGCTGCCCTTTCGGCCTCGCGGATTTCGTTTTAAAAACGCGTCCAGAACACCCTGCGGCGTGATGCCGACCTCGAGTCCCCCAAAGGTTAGGGTTACGTTGTTGGGGTCGAGTTGGTTGGTCTGACCCGACTTTCATACGGGAAAAGTTGATCACCATCGAACGGGTAGGAAGCTTGCAGCCTGCCCGTCCTGCTTTTGGAGGGAACCAGATGTGGTGGAAACTCCTAAACGCAGCGTCACGCTGCACCCGCGTTCGTGCAGCGCTCCCTCATCGATTCCATCCTTGTTTTATCGGCCCAGGCCCAAGCCGACCCGAACCATGTTAAACCCTAACCTCGATCCTAACTCCGGGGGGGGGTCGACGTCGGTATGGGTGGTTGCCCTGCGCTTGACCGCGTGTTTCGGTGGCGTTTAATATCCGAAGAACTGGTTGGCCGAACGGCCAGCCTCGACTAGTCAGGTCGTTGCGCTGCACGAATGCGGCTGCAGCGCTAGGGAGTCTCGGATGTGGTGTACGTTCATTTCTCATTTTCCAAGGAGGCCATACCATGTTCATCTTTGACGAGAAACAGCTGTACATCCGGGTGGGCAACGGGCAAAGTGGCAGCGTTCGGCGAAAGCGATATTATATGACCATGTGATCATTTTCATGTGTGGTGTTATATGATACCAGGTGCCCGGTATTGTTTCGACGATTATATGGTACCAGGTACATTTTTAGGGGCTTAAACAGGCCGGAAAAATGAACGAATAATCGCTTTTCAAGATCGAAAAATGTTGACTATATAATACAGCACGGAATTATTTTTCGACCGGCGTCAGGACGTCCTTTGTTCATCTGTACTTTTGCAATAATGCTTTTTATTCAACATGCATTCCAGGTACAGGTCAGCGACTCCTTGTGTGGAATATCAATATGATGTAATACGCACCGACCGCTCCTTTATCCGCCCCCCGCGCGCGTACGTATTGGAGTTGTTTTTTTCTTTTACGTGGCTGTCCTCCATGCTGCATGCAAGTCCATCCTGCGGGTTATATGGCCTACCGGCAGAATTACAGCAGTAAAAATCGGCTGTCATCGAGTGCATGCTACGGACGCGCGATTTGTACGGATTCAGAACTCGAAACAGTAGTACCAACCGTACCGGTATGCTTCAAGCGTGAGTGTATTACATGCGCAGTTTATTTCACCCTGTCGTTGTTTAGCACGGCTGTGTTGATCCTGTTTACAGATTACTGCTGCTGCTATTTTTGGTGCTCCTTCTACTGCTGTTGGCGACGGCATCGGAGCAACAGCCACAACTGACAAGATCGTACCACCGTATAATATAATACCCGAAGACAACCTGTCATCATCTGTCGTAATGCTGTAGATTGGTGATATCATTCCGCTGGCGTTCGGCAAATGCGGGCAGCGGCGAAGAAACGAAGATATATGCCAGGTATATAATACCAGGTATGTAGACGTGGATTTATATCGCACCTTGCACTTCGTATCATTTTTATCGCATTACCGAACGATACGTTCGTATGGTGTGGTACTATAAACGCGAGTGAAAAATGGAGGTTAAAGTTGAGTGTTGACCCAACGGTGGTGCTATCATCATGCCGTACTCGCACGCTTTGGTCTGTCGTCATGATGCTGTTTGCAGTTGTTTTCTCGTGACAGCAGATAGCAGTCACTCCATCAATCCCGTACTCGTACAATTCTGCATGTAGGTACTGGTGTTTGTGTCGTGCGGTCTTGCTAATGTTGTGGTAAAGTACACCTACACGCTACTGCTGTTTGAATAGTGCGTACCTTGTGGTATAATTCCATCGTGTCGCATCGCAGCAGCATCAGCAGGCGCGAGAGCTCCTAAAGTGGAAAGAGTAGCCTTCGTGCCATGACATCCGGCGAACTACTTTTACGAGTATTATTATTATTATTATTATTATTATTATTATAATTATTATTATTATTATTATTATTATTATTATTATTATTATTATTATTATTATTATTATTATTATTATTATTATTATTATTATTATTATTATTATTATTATTATTATTATTATTATTATTATTATTATTATTATTATTATTATTATTATTATTATTATGATTATTATCATTATTATTATCATCATTATTATCATCATCATTATTTCTTCTTCTCACATTTGTACTTTCCAGCTTCTGGACAAGCCATGGTCACAGGTGCCGTCCCTTTTCCGCCCCGGTTCTTGCCTTCAGTTTTCATCGCGCATAGGGTTCAGCGATCCCACTGCTCGTCGATTTTTCATCGAGTTGCTAACTCACGCTCTCGCGCTTTCCGCAAGTCAATTTGTGCACAAGTAAAATTCCCAACGAATTGCTACGAGTATGCACTCGGCGGGGCTCGAACTCCGAAACTGACCTACACCAGGCTCGAGGATAACCTGATACGCCACCGGGGCGACCGATCCTTTTTGTGTGCTGACCTTCTCAGTGCTTTGGCATACAGAGTAAGAGTATACCAGGTATATTTTAAACGGTGACCAAAAAACATGTGAGAATATACGAGGTATACGTTTGTATTATATTATAAAAATAAAAATACACTCCTTCCAGCTGTGATGAGATCGAAGATTTTGTCGAAACTCATCTTTGCAAGCTGCGTGTGACATTCCGATCGCGCGTATTACTGGGTGTGTGCCCTCATTTTTTTTTTTTTTTTTTTCTCACACTTTTACTTTCCAGCTTCTGGACAATCCGTGGTCACAGGTGTCGTTCCTTCTCCCCCCCGGTCCTTGCCTTCAATTTTTATCGCGCATAGGGTTCAGCAGTCTCACTGCTCGTCGTTTTTTCATCGAGTGTTGCTAACTCACGCTCTCGCGCTTTCCGCAAGTCAATTTGTGCACAAGAAAAAGTCCCAACGACTTTATTCGAGTATGCACTCGGCGGGGCTCGAACTCACGAAACTGACCTATACCAGGCTCGAGGATAACCTGATACGCCACCGGGGCGACCGGATACGGATATAGGTCGGCGACCCCCCTTGGAACTACAGTTAGTGTAGCTTGTACCCGAGGGCCAACAGGGTGATGTTAAGTTAGTCTGTGCGCGGAAACTTTAAAACCCGTTTTTGAGGGGGACAAAATCTGACAGCCGTGGAAGGAAATGCATCAGTTTATCAAGTGTATGCTGTAAGTCGTACAACTAGTGAGACGTACCTGGTATTATTATACGTATATGATGTCATACCTGGTATCAAATAGTAACAGCAGCAATGTATACGATTTCCCCTTCATTTTGTTTGTTTCATTTTTGTTTTATTCTTATTTTGTTTTCATTTGTTTTCTTATTATTATTTTGTTTTTGTTTTTGTTTTTGTTTTTGTTTTTGTTTTTGTTTTTGTTTATTTCGTATTCTCTCTTCCAATGTATTTCTGTTGCTGACGTATGTATGTTGTGCCTGTCGTACCCAGTACTAGGGCATGACATTGCGTTGTCGAATGCATTACGATGCATTATCTCTGTGTCGTAGCTTGTGACCACAGAGCTGATCTTTCTAGGGTGAAGAATCAGTACGGACACTGGGTGTGCTGGATGTCGACGAGTAGAAGAACGGTTTAATGTGAAGAACACACACACACACATACCGAAAATGGAGGATGGAGATGTGGAGCCCTGGGCAGGCAGTCTCTTGTCTCATCTTGCCTTTCGTTTTCGATTCATCTCTTTCTCATCTCGTTCTCATCTCATTGTGTAGGAGTAATCATTCTCATTCTCACTATCATTCTCATTCTCATCCTCTCATTTTGCGCTGCCTTCGCCCTCCAACCAAAGGTGGTCTTACTATTTTCAGTACTGTTTTGTGCTCCTATATCTCAGTTAGTATATACGACAGACGAATTGTGGGTTATGGTACATACGGCATCGGCATGGGTTATATAATATGATCAGTGAGTATATACGACAGACGAATTGTGGGTTATGGTACATACGGCATCGGCATGGGTTATATAATATGATAGTGCATCTCTGTCTCAAACGAAAGTGCATGGAGCTTGAGCTTCATTTTACCCGGATCTCCAGGAGGATCTAGAAGCAAAATAATAATAAAAAAAAATGTCTCGTAGTTTGTGCCCACATTAGAGCTCCTCTGTCTCGGAAGCATGGGAACGGACACCGGTTGTGCTAGTAGATGGGTGGAAATGTCAGTTTACTGAAAAGAAGCAAACACTGGGTGTAATTTAACACGTGAGGTGCCACAATTTCGCGAGTTGACCGTGAAAGGATGTGAACTGCCCCCATTTTTGTGGAGTCGATGTACTAAGTGTGGGATAATTTCAGCAGTGGTGAAAAGAAGGGCTAATGCTCTCAGTTCTCATCAGTTCAACCGGTTAAGCATGTTATGCGCGAACGACGATTATGTTTATGGCGAGCCGGTTCCGCGCAACAGAACAGGAGAACATCCGCAGTGCGTGCGCGCATCTCCCCATCCGTATTCCACCTTCAACCGCATCGGTAATGGTGCCTTAACCCCTTTAGAGCCCCCAAATCCCTCCCTATATTAACTTCATGTAGATTTGTTCCCAAAAGGGTTCCCAGTTGTAAAGGCGTTAACGTAGATAATTTTCGGCTTCGTTGCATTATTGCCGTTTAGTGCCCGTGACCCCATGCCCCGGATGCAAGGTAACGCCTCTACCCCCAACCCCGACCCTGGCATGAGTAAACGGGAGATGGTGTCTGGTGTCCGTCCTTGCCATGTATAACAGGGCGTACCCCCCTTTAACCCCTTTAGAGTCCCTCCCTATACTAAATTCAAGTAAAATTGTCCCCAAAAAGGGGTTCCAGTTGTGAAGGAGTCAACCCTCAGAGCCCGAAAACCCCTCCCTATATTAATTCCAAGTAGTTTTTATCAACTTTTAACCCTTTCAGAGCCCGAACACCCCTCCCTGTACTAATTCCAAGTAGTTTTATCCCCAAAATGGGTTTCCGGTTGTAGAGGCGTTTAGAGCGCCCCGTGACACGTGACAAGCCGAAACACGCGCTCTTAACTACGAAGCGCTCTTGTCTGTATATTGGGCAATGTGCAGCCTTCAGTGTGGAGGGACATGCCGAGTTCGTCGCTCGTAACTCCCGAATGATCTTATAACCCCTTTAGAGCCCCCAAACCCCTCCCTATGCTAATTCCAAGTAATTTTGTCCCCCGTAAGGCCCAAAAGGGGTTCCAGCTGTCAAGAAGTTAACTCGGGTGCTCTTAAATCGGGGTACCCACTAAATCCCATTCCAGCCACTGCTCTGTTTTGTTTTTTGTTGAGGCCGACTACAAGTATGTCTTATGTAAAATTCGCACATTTCTTTTGGCATGGTGTCCTCTGGCGGCCGAGGTTTTTCTCGGCACTTTCCGCTGCGGGTTCAGCGAGGGGACCGTGGGTATATTGCGATGCATGTCTGGATCCCGGCCGAGCTCCGCGGCGGGCCTCTGAGCGTTCAGCGTCGCTAAGTTGGGTTTTTGTCAAGGGGTTGTGTTCCGCCTCGCCGAGGCGATCAGGTGCCTGGAAAACCCTACATTGGTTTTGTTATTTTATAGCCCGTTTCGTTCCGTATATGTTGCCGTCTTACTGCTGTCTGGTACGACGCAGCTATACATGGAGCCATCAGCGGAGCAGTAGCAGCAACAGCGGCAGCAGCACAGCTGTTGAACATTGTACGTATCTGTGGCACCCAGGCCTGTGACTTCTGTTTTACGCCTCGCACTGAACATGTGGCTCACCTCGCCTGACGAAATGCCTCCCTCCACCCGTCTACCTAGGAGATTGGTATCTAGATACTATTTTTCGCGTTGTTGTTGTGCTCCCCGCGCCGCATCTGAGAGGTAGTCGCACCGGGCAAGACCCAATGAGGAAGGCATGTACTGCCGTATGTCTCGTTTCGCCTGGCCGTGCAGGGCCCATAGAAACCCACTTGTTTGTTGTTGTGAAAGTGGAAACCAAATTATAAATGTTCTCGCTCTGCTGCTGCTGTTCTACTGCATCATACATGGCCCTCCAGGCTCAGTACTACTTGTGGCAGTCACTGCACAACAGCAGCCATGCTGTGATCTCTCTCCTTTGTGCTTGCCACAGACGGTGCTTCTGTGTGCATGTATATGTTTGGGCGCTGTGTATGTGCCAGGTATGTGTGCGTGGAGGGTGGGCTGTCACAATGTCAGTATACAGCAGCAGCACCGCAGTGGCAGCAGTACAACGCTAGCCGTGTTTCCCATCTCCTGCCTTTGTTCCAGTAGTCAAGGTGTATGTGTGTGTGGTTGGTTCACAACAGGAGATCGAACCACGGCAACATGCTTACGTCCAATGCAATAACCAAGGACCTCGTTGTCGGTATGCAGCAGCAGCACCGCAGCGGCAGCAGTACAACGCCAGCCGTGTTTTCAGTATCCTGCCTTTGTTCCAGTGGTCAAGGTGTATGTGTGTGTGGTTGGTTCACAACAGGAGATCGAACCACGGCAACATGCTCACGTCCAATGCAACAACCAAGGACCTCGTTGCTAGTATACAGCAGCAGCACCGCAGCGGCAGCAGTACAACGCCAGCCGTGTTTTCAATCTCCTGCCTTTGTTCCAGTAGTCACGGGGTATGTGTGTGGTTGGTGCACGGCAGGAGATCGAACCACGGCAACATGCTCACGCCCAATGCAACAACCAAACACACATCGTCGGACCTCGTACCAGGTATTCGAAGCATACGGCAGAAGCAAAATCAGTTCGTAGCTGATTCGTATCATTTAAACGCCCGTGTCCCCCTTTTCGACTTGCGACGCCTCTGGGATATCAACTAAACCCCATCCAGAAGGGGAACCTTATACATACCAGGTATAAATTTAGCTCTCATGTATCGTGCTGCTGTTATATCAACATTGGGAGCATATACAAGTATATGTTGTGAGATACAAAGCTTTCATTCGGAATGTACATAAGTCACGTTGTGAGGGAGGGCGACGCAAGCAAGAAAGATTCCCTCGTCAACAGCAGACCTTCTTCAATATGGCGCAAAGCAGCAGCAGCAACGACAGCAACGACGACGATAGCAGCAACTGCGTTGTAGGTTCACTGCTCACCCTTAACAGAGGAGGAGCGCATGGGTTGAACGTTTAGACGAAGAGGGGTGGTACAGTAAACGTGTACTCTCGCGTCTTGTGTGCCATGCTTGTATAGTGTGTACCTGCTAGGACGTGTCGCACTGCTGTGTCGTAATATGGCAGCCTGAAAAACTCGTTATGGCTTTGGCCCTTCACGCCAACTTCGTAGATATATTCGTGCGACCGGGAACCGGTGTGCTGTTCATATGCTGCCGTTGCAGTTGAAAATTTCTGTAGAAAGAGCACGATCACCATCTGCCTACATCACATCTACATTGCTTTTTAATTTGTAGAAGAGGTGCCACGAGGGAGGAAGAACAGTCTTTAGTCTACTCCGCACTTCTCGTGAGGCGTATACGGGAGGAGGGGCGATGCGAACTACGGCAGTACCGGCGGCCTCATACTATTTATACATTGTATGTCATAATAATGCTACCCTAAAAGTTGACATGAGAAAACTGAAAAATCAGACAAGTTGTAGTGTTCATACCTGTACTAATAGTCCAAATACGAGAAGTACGGTGCACGTCGGCTATTTTCAAAGTCACAAACATTAACGCGGGTATCGTGCTACCACTTGTGCCGTCGGCTGCAATCACCTTGGAGTGCAAGAAGTCTGCGACGGCACAAAAGTTTAACGACTGCTGCTGCTGACGTATACCGCATAACAAGGAAGAAAGCACACCCCGGCGATGATTTTTTGACGTTTATATATCTGAAAAATAGTATCGCCGGGTGTAGTGTTGTAGGGGGGTGTGGTATCTAATGTATCCCCGGTGGTCATCACCATGCGCTGTAGCCCCGCAGCTTCAGGGGTGGGGTGCACTCAAGTGTGTGCATGGCCGTCGTCGTATGGCCATTGACCCTCGTATCCCTACTATGCCGGGACGGAGCACGTCGGGTAACCAGGCAGACAATGCTTGCTCCAAGCGCGAAGCGCCGTGAGGTTTTCGGTGAGTCGCGTGAAGGATGAACGGCACCTTTCCAAGAACCGCTCGTACGACGGAATTCGGCACCTTGTTCTTACTTTCTTGCTTATGGGTGACAGCACCAATGAGTTACTTTGCTTTTCGGCGTGGCCACTCTCTCCTGGGGGGTGTGGTATTGAGGGGGCATGCTCGCGTTATTAATGATTGTTAAAGAGTGTGAACAACCCCCGGCCAGATTACAAGGGGTGTGCTAACGCGGCCAGATTACAAGGGGTGTGCTAACGGTATCAATAATCTCTAGGGAGAGTGGACAAACCGCGGCAAGATTGCAGGGGGTGTGATAGCAAGGGGTGCTGCTGACGATTCGGGTGCTGCTGACCTCAGGCACTTAACTCGGCGAGTTGGCCGTTGCTGCCAGAGCTTCGGGCGCTTGACCAGTACTGGTACCCATAGTCGAGGCTTGGGGCGCGGCGGACGTAAGAGACGTGGTATCGGTAACATCAACACCCGTAAGCGGGCTGGTTCCGACGAAAAACGACGTGATCTTCGCTCGAGGCGCGGCCAAAGCAGGTACCGGTGCGGTCGGAGCCGCAGGCCCGTTCGGCTCACTGTGATGGCGCGCGCGCAAGTTGCCTCCATGCTGGTGTCCAAACCGGTGCGCGTCGCGGGTGAAATGTATCCACCAGGCGGTGTGATAACTATGGAGTTTGTGACTGTTTTCAGGCGTTCCTCCGTAGGGCGTGTGGTGTACAACGCACCCCCGGTGATAAGGAGACGGTCGAAAAACGAAGCAAAAAATATGTCACCGGGTGTGCTCATATAGGGGTTTGTGCTTTGTTCCGTGTTATATACGGTAGTACACTAAGTGGAGATTACACCCACACCGATCGCCCGCAACAAAACCACCACCAGATCGGTGGAATAACTGTGGAGTTTGTTACTGTTTTCGGGCGTTCCTCCCTAGGAGGTGTGGTATACAACGCACCCCCGGTGATAAAGTGATGGTCGAAGAACGAGGCGGAAAATATGTCACCGGTCGTGCTCATGTAAGGGTGTGTGATTTCTTGCGTGGTATATATACCGTAGTCAACTAAGCGGAGAGTACACCAACACCGATCGCCCGCAACGAAACCGCCTCCAGATATCCGGTGGAGATACCAAAGACGCGCGCTACGATAAAGGCAGCGCTTTTCGTCTGAAATGGTGTCTGAATAACGGGGCTCCTTGACCCAAAATCGTCGGAAATAGGCAATTTACTTCTTTGCGTGATTCTTGCTGTGTACCTAGGCCATGGGATTTTTCATCCGGTAGCAGTTTTAGTTTTCTCTGAAAGTGCGTTTTGGGTTTAGACATGTCTTAGGATCCCAAATTGAGGAAGGTCAGAAAAAAAGGTGGTGCACCTCTATCGTAGCACGCGTGGAAAATCAGCATTGAACAAAAAATCAAGGAAGTTTGGATATTATGTGCAGTCTAAAATCGGCACACATCGGCAACTTCGAAAGCCGGAAAAATAAACCCTGGCATCGCACCTGTTCTCAATCGATTGGCCGGGCCCTCCTGATGTGGTTGTTGGTTGCAGCATTAATCAGCAGCAGCAACGCAAGCAGTGGTTGAACCGTAGCTTCTACAAGAGCGTAGTACAGTTAGTACAGCACAGCATAGACGTCACTCGCATATATTTTCATACGCGTCGTGTGTCGATTTAACTTTAGTGCATTCGCAATCCAGCTGGTTTTCTGGCGTGTCCTTCAGTTCCCGCGATAGCGATAGCGCGAGCTGTCCCTACCGGCGGTCCCCGTTGCTACTCCGGTAGCGCAAGGTGCCATTGTATACGGATGCGCGAGTATGGCGACCCGACCTGACCCCTGAGGGTCAGGCCATTAGAGAACAGCCTTCCGCCGGACTTGGTTTAGTTGCGGTCCACCCTACCCATTTGGGCGTTGGTCCTCGATTGTTGCTTGGTGTTCGGAGGTGTGTAGATGTACAGCAGCAGTGGGTATTACGCTGTTCGGTTCCTCCCAAGTAGCTATATCTCGTAATACGTTAGGCGGGCGTCCGTTGAGCTCTTTCGAAGGGCTGCTTATCAGTCGGGCCGTTCGACCCGAAGTGTGCTGTCACAGCCAATGCGCTGGTTGAAGATGGGCTGATTTTTTTTTTCCCCGAAGAGCTGTCTACTCGCCTCGAAGAGCTGGCAAGTAGCACGGGCCCAACTTCTTGTAATCCTGATGAGGTTTTGTGTATTTTTTTCATAATTTCGTTCATGTTGATATTTCTGTTCGAGTTTTTTTTTTTTGTATTTTAGCGTTGTCGCGCTTTTGTGAGCGCGGAGAACATCACAGACAGCTCTCAGAAGTTGCCGTGGAATGGTTGTCCTTGGTCTATATGCTCGGCAGTGTAGAGTGCAAGCCTACGGGGAATACCGCGAAAATCGACGTTGTATGGGAGAACCGCACTCAAGAACCTCTACCGCGAAAACTTGCACCGCAGGGTGCATAGCTATCTTACTCTTGTGAGAATACGTTAAAACGTGAAGTATCGCACGCAGCTTGCCAGTACATACGAGATTCGACGACATTCTCAATCTCGCAGCCGAAGTGTCAACTTCATTATTAAAATTAGTAAGGTGGGGTTTCCAACTTATGTACGGAGGCGTTTTATGTAGGGACTGCTATTGCCACACCTTCAATAATCGCAATTATTGTTTCGAGAAGTTCGACCAATGTTCGAGCCGTTAGCGAGCCAGGACCGATTGCACTCAGTCTGATGACCACCCGGTTGTTCCTGGCGGCTGAATTATATTCTTCTAGAGAGTACAAGACACCTCCGGAAATCGTCGAGGTGGTACACAGCAGTAGTCCCTTAAAATAGGAACCAGCTCGCGCTACTTTGGAAGTCGAGGTGGAACACACAGTCTCTTACAATAGAGCCAGCTCGCGCGAAATCGGCGAGGTGCAGCAGTCACTTAAAAGGCAGCTCACCCAACTTTGAGCGCCCAGAACACGCTCTATGGAGCTCGGCCGGGACACAGACGTGCGTCGTAATGTACTGGTGAGCCCCCTTTCATTCCCCCCAGCCGAAAAGCGATAGAAAGTACTCGATGATTTCCCAAACTTTAACTACTACTGCTGTGCGATCCGGCTCGCACATCCTGTCGAAACGAGGATTTTTTTCGACTGAATGAGCGAGCCGAACTGCTCAGTGGAAGAAGTTTGAACCGAAAAAGCTCTTTTTCGACTGCGTATGAAAGCCCGATGTGGTCCTCAGTCGGAAAAGACCTTATTCGACTGGCGGATCTGATTTGTACAATAAGCGGCCCTAGTCCACACAAGCGGTACATGCTACACCAGTTCTTCTGGCTGCGTGTTACGTTGTGTCTCCTGGTACGATTTTATTTTCATGTGTTACAATATCACATGTACGGTAAGTTACCGCAGTTTCACGATACAGCAGTACCACTGCGATACTGCGCTTTGTGCTCCACGTGAAACTGTGCAGTTTGTTGTATCTGGTACAGAATTTGTCAAAATCGTTTTACACCGGTTATCACGTCCTCCAAAACACTTGTCGAAATAATGCACCGGCTACGAGACAAACACGTTCATACAACTCATACAATTTCATTATTTACTACTTCGGCTTCAGCGACACCACACTTTTGGATGGTGAACGAGAGATCACATTTATGCAGTCAGATTATGCGATGTTATGCTCTCGTAGCTCGCCACTGCGAAGCTTGTGCTACTGCTGCGCCTCTTATGTTTATCACAGAAGGAGTACGAATCAGTACGGTACCTGCACGACATCCTTGATGTCGTTGGATTGTAAGGAAATGCAATGTCGACACGTTAGGGGTGTTTCGGACGATAAAATTAGAACAAATGGCCGTGGCGGACGCGCAGCGTATACCGTAACCACTATAGTTTGGTGTGGAACGCGTCAGCCGTACGCACCGTGACTGCTGATTCTCGTCTTCTGCCGATGGGCCGTCGTTAGACGTCTTTGACTTCTGTACCTGGTCTCTATGTTTGGCTATATTAAACACGAGGAGTGATATTATTTAGCAGGTAATTCTTTTACGTGTCTGATGTTGACTCCTTTTCTATTTCCCATAATGTGCTATGCTAATTCCAAGTGTTTTGTCCCGTGTCGGGAGTGCGGTGCTAAATGGGTTAAAGGGGCTAAGCCTAAGGGGTTAGGGGTTAGCCTCTTGGGCGCTCGGACCACACTTGAAGATATACTTACTCGAATCTTATCTATGTTTTTTTTAGTGCAGCACTTGATGTGACCCGGTTAGTGTGGAGACACACAGGCACACAGGTTTATTGTGTGTGCGTGTGTGATGTGTTCATCTCTTATTGCGCCGTTCTTTCGACCTAAAGACATCAGCAATCAGCACACCCAGTGTCCATCCTGATTCTTCATCCTAGAGAGTTATGTGGCCACGGAACACTCGTGAGACAGAAATGTACGCCTGATTCTTTATCCTAGCGAGACACAACTTCTGTGGGGTCGGACTGCTGGTAGACAAAGATGAGCTTCCGGATATACCAGCGCATGAGGTGAGGCCGCATGTAGTAAGCGAGTCAACCCCGCCCTCTCTTTGTTGGTATTTGAGCGTTCATATGTAATATGTTGTTTGGCGTGCCGTTTTAACACTAAGAGTCTCCGATGAGGGAGGTCAATGCGAAAGTTAACCCTTCTGACAGCTAATGCTGCTGCGGAAACCCGTTTTTGGCAACAAGTTACTTCGAATTTAAGAAGGGAGGGGTTTTGGGGCTCTGAAGGCTGTGTGTTTGTCCCCAAAAATGTTGGTCCAGGTCCAAAGGGTTGGTAGCTTGCCCACCACTGCAGCTGCTGCTGGGCAGGGCAGCGTGTGCAATGCAATGCAGTGCAGTGCAGTGCAGTGCAGGGCATGCCGCTCGACACCTGCCCCTGCCCCTGCGCCGGCCAACGCCACTGTTTTGTCGCTCCGTCGCATGCCCCCGAAGGACTACCGTATTTTTGACGTAAGAGACTACGCCGGGTGATACTTTTGTCGAGGGACTGGATGTTCATCACCGAAAAGCAACAGCCAAGAACGGAAGGAACCTCTCCCGCCCCCTCCGCGTTACCCCTATGAATCCTACCGTACTGCGTGCTGCACGCTGTTCTCCCCGGTATGATACGGTGTTCATTGTCCGTGCACGCTACAGCAGTACGTAGCCACTCATACTGTTATCCCGGTACAGTTTTCGCTGTTCACGCACGCTACTCTCCCTTTCGGTTATGCATGCGTGATGCGTACTCCCCACGAGCTATCATAACTCTCCCCTTCTGCGTGTATATGCACCCCGTGCGTGGTATGGTTTTCCTTTGTCATATGCCGGGTTCCTGGTGCCAAGGTATACCCTACTCTCTTGTTTTATGTATCCTCCCCACGCAGTATTAATTATCCATGCACGCTACGTGCTCTTCCCCTTTCGAGTATGATATTTATGCGTAGTACATGCAAGTGCCGGATACGGATACTTCTCCCCACGCACGATCGATTCCGACCTTCTAGGACAATGACCGAAAACAGGTACAGCTGATCAATCTACCTTGTACTCTTCCCTTGCCGTATACCCTGGTACCAGGGTATGCACTCCTCTTCGCTTGTTTTCCATACCGAATCCCCACCCTATAATCGTGCAAGCTGCTTCGCATGCTCTCCTTGACATAGAAGACGTCAGGAGGCGGTCACTCGAGGGAAAACGCCCAGCGGTCAAGGGTGTCAAATCGATCGTTCCAGACTAAACCCTTGTAGTTTGCCGTCAGTCAAGGCAACTTGTTGGCAAATTTCGTTCCGTCAAGGGGTCAAATAAAGTGCCGTCTCCTGGCATATTTGCTTAACATTGCCTGCCTTGTGAGGATGGATTCGATTATGGCGACGAGTATAATGTGAGAACAATAGCAGCTCTTGTTCTTGCTTCGTTCTTGCTGGCTTAACTCTTCCCTCACATCACAGTATAGGCGCAGGGAACAGGAAACCACCTAGTAAGAAAACTAAAGCTTACGTTTTCGGGGACGCTACTTGTAAGAAATTTGGCTCAGCCCTCTTTCCGCCTTCAAACTGTGTCCCAGAGTAGTAATTCTTGTTTCCAAGAAGTTTGTCACCAAGACGCGACTGCAGTTCTAAATTGGTCAAGACCAAAACGACGCTACACCTCTGAGTGGGTTGAGACCGAACCGAGGCTACATTTCTAGATGAGTCAAGACCCAAACGCGGCTGCAGTTCTAAATTTGTGGAGACCACAACGCGGCTTCAGTTCTAAGTGGGTTAAGACCGAACTCGGCTTCAGTTCTGAATGAGTTAATACCAAAACCAGTTCACAGTCCTTAATCGGCCAAGACCAAAATGCGGCTTCAGTTCTACACGGGTTAATAGCTCGTGCTCACCGGGGAGCGCTAGACGAAATCCTACCAGAGGCTGCGTGATGGCACAATGTCCAAGGTTCGTGCCACATTAGGTTTTTACGTAGCTTTGCTCACATTGCGTTTTCCTTGTTGGCCATTTTTTAGCGCCGCAGTACCTACATGGGGGAAAAACACTTGTAGTTAAACTACAGTACGATCATGTTGGGAGTTGGAAATAGGTTAATGGGCCCATGTTTTTTTTTTTTTTTCTTGTTCTTCCATTCCATTTATTATCCTCGCACTACTCTCGCCCTGCCTCCCAGTAGTAACTCAGATCCGGCGTCGCATGGCGGACCCTTCTCGCCACTCCCCACCACGGGACGTGCCTTCATTTTTTATTGCGAGAAGAGCTCAGCTTTTTCTTGCCTCGTCGACTCGCGTCGAGTTGTCTATGCTGTATACTAATAATACATGAATACTATACTGCTGTACTTTTAATATTGTTAGTAGTACGTACCATACCAGGGTATACCTGTACCTGGTACCTGGATCGTAATACCTGCTGTGGTACCGCGGTCTTTCACGTATAAACTGAAAGCCGCGTACTTTGCTTGGGGGGAACGAGCTATATACCGGTGCGTGTGGGTCCCGTGAAATCGTCCCCGATCGTCGGTACAGTTGAATACACACAGCAGTAGGTGTGGCACTGATGGGCTCTGACTTGACCGTATCCGGACCCAGGTGTAGCGACCTAAAAGGCGGCATGTTTTGAAGTGCGGTCTTCCCAACCCACTCGGAAGAGCGTGCAGCAAAGTAAGCGGAATGCTGCGCGATTGTTGTGCGTCTCCTTCCGATATATTCCGGAGAGGTCTCGTACCCCAGCAGCTCGAGCTGCTTGCTGTGGCCGATGCCATTAATCGTCGTATCTTCACTTTTTTTTCCAACACTTTTTTTCCTCTGGAGTTGCGAAAGGGCCAAGAAAATGATAACGTTGTCATTTTCTTGTTGTCATCTCGACCCTTTTCCCCTCTGAAGTTCTGAAGGGGTCGAGGAAAATGACCATTTTCTGTTGCTTATTGGTCATGTCGACACTTTTTTTTTGCTTTTTTTTGGTCTCAAGCTCCTAAGGGTCAAGGAAAATGATGTTTTTTTCTTTTCTTCATTTTCTTTTGTCATGTCGACATTTTATTTTGCCCTCTCAAGTTCCACCATATGGTGAAAAATTATCGTCTTCTTTACGGGACGTCGGGGGTCATGCTCTCAACTTCATACTTCGAAGTACAGTCCACATACTTGGCATGTGATGTGCTATTTCGGTCTCGTATGTTGTAGTAGTGTGCGACCACGGCTGACACGGCGGTATCTCTCTAGGCGGGAGGAAGAACCAGCGCAGAGACGGGGTGTGCTGTGCGCTGGATGTCGATGGGCGGACCCACGAACATGCAACGTTCAAGACACATACATACGCCCAGACACATCAACTTACTGCCTGTATTTGTATAATCGAAATGTACGTACCAGTGCTTCCTGCTTGTATTTTATAAAAAATATTCTGAGGGACGTCAGCCGTGAGTTCGACGAATTTCAGGTCAATACTCATCTTTGCAAGCTGCGTTGTTTGTACTTGTAATATACTACATGGGTAAGTTTTTATTGGGGGGGGTCCTATTTTTTTCCACTATAATGGCAAGTGTTGGTATTTTTACTTTGGGTGGGGAATTTTGAGCTAGATCTAACATCACATCTATTTTATATATTTATCACTGCTGTAGTTTCCACTCTACTGCTCTATCGTATGTATAGTAGGCGGTTTTATTTATTTGCACGTGCAAAATGTACGTACTATGTAAGTACGAGTGTGGTACACTCTTTTGTGACCGCAGAAAATTGAGAATTTGTACCTCTCCAGGATGAATCGGCACGGATTCTGGGTGTACTGATGTCGTTGGGTAGGAAAGAACGGTTTGATGTGAAGACAACATGCACTACTACGTACGAGTACGGGCCCTCTCTTGAGCAGTGAGAAACGAGCCCGGCAAGAAATCTAGGCTTGGAAATTGGAAATATGAACTACCTAGTACAGCATACAACTGTTATGCTGAAGTTTGTGTAGGACATTCCCTTCATCTTTCCTTCATGTAAAAAATATGAAATCTAGCCCAACAGCAATATCTCGGTTTCATATCAGAGATGAGAGGGCCGGTGCTACCCGATGGGTGGAAATATCGGGTTTTTTATAAGAAAACACACATTGCTGTCCATTGTATAGTCGTAATACCTCTACCTCGTGTGCAAGAGCGAGAAAGAGAGCTTCTTGTCCTTACGATGTTGTTTTTTCGCTTGCTGGTTTGTTGTGTGTTTTCTTATTGAGCGCCATCAGTGCGGTTCTGGACTTATCGTGGTGCCTCCGTGTTATCGCAGGTGGTTCCGGCGGTAGCAGTACACGCGCACGCACGTGCACAGCTGCGATGAGATTATATTTAACCGCTCGTGGGACCCAAGCATACCGACCAAAAAGTGACTACCGCTATAGTTCCTGGTAGTTCCACATTGTCTAGGCCTAGCGTGCAGAATTATTACGAGCGTGTCAATGCCTCACGCCGCGCAGGTCCTTATACCTCAGCTTTGCAGGTCGGACGCTCTCCTTTGCCCCAGCAGCCCGGCTTGCTGCGTGTAGCCGATGCTGTCGTCGTCAGTGTTTTTTTGGAAAAATCATGTTTGGCCTCAAGCCCCAAAGGGGTTCACGCGAATAACCACATCTAGTTGCTGTAGTTGTTGATGTCACGTTGGCTCATTCCACTCTACCCGGAAATACGATAAACGTTTTACTTCAATAATAATGTCCAACGGTTGCTTATATTCCCGTATAGCAGCGGTTGGCCATAATGTAGGAGAAACCCTATTTGCAGGACGGGCCTGCAACGAATTCTTGCAGGACGTGCCTCTAATTGGCCATCTGCCGCTTTTTATTGCCCGCGTTTTTTTTTTGGCGAACGCCTGCCGAACGCGCGGCGAAGCCGCGCGAGGGCACTTTTAGCCCCACGTACCGGTCAAACGGTCAGGGGTCGGGTTGGGGTTGGGGTTAGGGTTAGGGTTGGGGTTGGGTGGGGTCTGTGCAGGTACCTGGGACAAAAGTGTGCCAAAACGTCCTGCAAGAATTCGTTGCAGGCCCGTCCTGCAAATAGGGGCTCCCATAATGTAGCCCTTGGTAACGAAAAGGCGCACGCGCGGAGTCCAAGCAGAAGTGGTCCCTTTTTAGTATCAGTTAAATAGTGCCGGTTTCCCTCTTTAGTCCCTGTGAAATCACGTGGCACAGATGGGATAAACCGGTAGTGGTCTCTATAGTGCCGGTTGATTAGTGCCGGTTTCCCTCTATAGTGCGTGTCAAATCGCTTGGCACAGATGGGAACAGCCGGTAATGATCTCCATAGTGCCGGATGAGTAGTGCCGGTGGCCCTCTATGGTGCCTGTCAAATCGCTTGGCACGGATGGGAACAACCAGCAGTGGTCGTATGGGGAGTAGTGCCAGTTGCCGCTATATTACCGGTATTTCCGGCTGCCACTTACTGGCGCTAAGGACCACTACTCTGCGGGCAGCAATTTCAAAGCAGAAAACAGCAGTAGTGCGTAATGTACTCGGTATATTGAAAAAATAAAAAAAGTACACTTCAGCTGTGAGATCGACCAAAAAGGTTTTTGATCAAAACTCAGCTTTGCAAGCTGCGTGTGACACGTCGATCGGATATATCATATTATAAAAATAAAATACACTCCAGCTGTGAGATCGAAGATTTTTGTCGAAACTCATCTTTGCAAGCTGTGTGTGACACTCCGATCGCGCGTATTACTGGGTGTGTCCTCTTTAAGGATATAGGTCGGCGAGTCCCCTTGGAACTACAGCAGTGTAGCTTTTACCAGGGTCAACAGGGTGATGTTAGTCAGTCTGTACGCGGAAACTATAAAACCCATTTTTGAGGGGCAAAATCTGACAGCTGTGGAAGGAAATGCATCAGTTTATCAAGTGTAAGTCGTATAACCGGTGAGGGGAGGGCGGCATTTTTAAGGGCGTGGGGACCTGGGTTTATACGAAGTGTTGATGTTGGTCGACACCTAGACTCTCATTTTAAGATGATGCCTGGTGCTCAGTAGCTTGGATTGATGAGCAGCGCCCAGTACCTCGCCTACGGGCTCCTTTTGACGGAAGCATGGGCTTTCAAGCTTCAAGCATGAAGGAAGAGTTGAGTAATGAGAATACAGCGGGCGAAGGGTAAGAGTAGATGCTTGTTTCTTTTTCGCTGTTTTTTCGCTGCCTGGAGCTACCACATTATCTCATCATTGTCATTTCTTGTGATGGCTTGCGTGATGGCGCAAGCGTAGTGAAGAACACCGAGAAAGAAAAGGATGGCGGACGCCCCGGGACAGCAAGCGACAGAGGCAAGTTGTCGATTCATCCTCTGAAACTGTTCATGGCCGCAGGTGACGACTGCAGTAGCAATATCATAGCAGTAAGATCCAAGCTGTACTTCATATATACAACAGTAGCAACGGCAGCAGCGGCAGCAGCAGCCACCACCACATACAACCGCAGCTGTAGCAACAGCAGTATGAAATGAAAGTGGCACCTCAGACACCAACAGTAGCAACGGCAGCAGCAGCAGCAGCCACCACACTCTACACCACACACAACAGTAGCAAGCGCAGTGCAAAAACGAACAAACGCGGCACTTTAGACAACGTTAGCACCAGCGGCAGCGCCATCGGTAGCAGCAGCAGCAGCGGCAGCAGCAGCAAAAGCAGCCGGAGCAGCAGCAGCAACAGCAGCCGGAGCAACAACAACAACGGTGTGTAATGTTCTTCGAAAGCGCGTTCAGACGAGACTCTCCCAAAATTTATTGATTTACTCTAATTCAAAGACATTCATTGTTTTCCGCCGTCGAAACAGACGATACCGGCTGGCTCCCGGCCATGATGGGACAGGTGACAAGCACGGATGGTTTATGTCATAGCGTTCTTGAAAGATTTACGTATACATCGTGCGCAGAATGATTACTCGTGTAAGACTGAAAGTGGTTGTAAGAATCACCCCGTTGACCCTAGCATTATACTAGCCTATCGTGACACTAGAGGGGAGGAGAGCCACCGACCAACTGCTTGAGGACATACGATATACACACCAGGGTTATAATTTGTAGATGGTGAAATGTTGCGCAGTTGCACCACTGTCCGGGGAAATCGGCTCAGCGCACCACAAGAAGAGGTACATGTGCGACTTGCGCACATCCGATTTTGCTCCCCTCACCTTTTTTGGCCTCATGCCCCAAAAACATGTGCGGGTCTATTTCGCAGAAGGCGTTTTTATTTTGGGGGGGGCCTTTTTTTGGGCTGTTTTCGACAATTTCATGCTGAATTTCGTTGCGGCTTTCTTTTTTGAGGGAACTAAGTTCACACTTATGACCGGTTTCTCTGTCCAAGGATGAACCAAAGCTTCAAAGGCTCGCTAATACAGAGAAATAGGTTGTTTCAATGATTCGAATGGCTATCGGCCGTGCTATCGCAGTAGAATGTAGCAGTACCTCTTCAACGATTCGAATGTAGCAGACTACCGAGTGCAAGCGCGGTTTCTCGGCCCTAAACAGGATCAAGACTCCTGCCAACAGCAAGCTTTCGGTGGCACGCTTTGTCGTACAGGAAACAAGGCGTTGGTCTGACAAAGGGCCTTAGCATCCTTCGTGAAGCGGCTGTTATTTTCGACGATACCCTTGCAAGGCGCAAGTAACAAACACTGCAACGAAAGAGCAAGATGTTTCGTGTTTGGCTGTGATAATGGCGTTGTACAGCAGTGGTACAGCACCGCTGTTGTGGAGTGTGTGAGGTGGCGAAGTCGAGTTGCTGCAGCAACTACGGAAATTGCGGTGATAAGGTGGCGAATCAACTGATTTCAACATTTCCAACATTTTTCAGTGTTGGCCTGCGCGCTGACATACATGCAGTTATTTATGTGCAGCAGGTTCTGTCTGTTTGTGTTTGTTTCTGCGTTTGCAAGACGAGCGGATGAAACGCGCATATCGGGTAAATTTAGGCACATATGTCCAAGAAATTTGCCTCCGGCGGCCCGCCGAGGGCCCTGCAGGGGGCGCACCTCGCCTCCGGCTCGTGGTGCGCGTGGCGCACCACGGTTTCCAGTCCACGGTGCGCTGCGCGCACCCCTTGCTGGAGCACTAATTATCGTACACAGCTTAGCCAAGGAGTGTGGCAGAAATCCTTTATAAACTCCTCGATCTCACAGCTGAAGTGTATTTTTTATTTTATTTTTTGTTGTTGGTGAAACAACCAAAAGACGAAAATATTGAAGAAGCTGCCGCCCATCGCGTGACACTTGTGGCTTGTGACAGCAGTTAGTCATCTTTTATGCTGACATGGTCGATGATAGCCTGGCCTTGGTTTTCGTTTTTGTCGTGCCGCCCTGTTTCCCTCTTTCCATTTGTTTTTATCCTTTTTTTTCGGTTTATGCTGATAATATTTTCTTCTTTCTTCCCTCCCCCTTTTTAATGCAAATTGTCTGGTTCGCTGCTTGCGTGTTCGAGGTTTTTGCCCGCGTGCTCATTGTGGTTGATATTGCACGGCCAAATCACCTCGCTGTATTTGCAATGTGTATCTCTCTGTCTCGTAGTTATGTGACCACAGAGCTCGTCTCTCTTTTAACGAGGCATCATCATGGACACTGGTTGTACTGCTGTAGTACATCGGTAGAAATGTCACTTTGGTATGAAGAACACACACAGGTGACACATACTGACGCCGTTGGGCAAGCAGGAGGCAGAACCCAAGAGCGGACGATCACACGGTTATCATATGGTTGCTTGATAGACCGCTGTCACTGACCCAAAGCCGCAAACAGCAGCAGTACCGCTTGTTGGTGCCTGGTTGTTGTTGTTGTTGTTGTTGTTGTTGTTGTTATTCATGTTGTCGTTGTCGTGGTTGTTGTTTGTTGTTGGATGTTGTTGTTGTTGTTGTTGTTGTTGTTGTTGTCGTTGTTGTCGTTGTTATCGTCGTTGTTGTTGTTGTCGTCGTTGTCGTTGTTGTCGTTGTTGTCGTTGTTGTCGTTGTTGTCGTTGTTGTTGGTGGTGGTATTGGTGTTGGTGTTGGTGTTGGTGTTGGTATTGTTCTCGGGTTATCTCATCCCCATGATTTATTTTTTTCCCGTGGCCACGGTACGGGCTTCAATGACTCTGGGGTGGGGTGGCAGAATACACCAGGAACGACGAAACAACATACCTCGTGATACACATGCAAAATACTTGGAATGTTTTATGCATCACATCAGGTGTAACCAAAGGAGTAATATTTTGTCGTGCCGGGTGTCTTCTGAAGTGGAACGGTGTGTGCAACTGATGGTGGTGATGATATGATACGTTCTGACACTTCTGCTTGCTGCTTGTTAAGTACCAAACACCTTGGTAATAATGCTGCTCTTCGTTGGTGTGTGCTGCTTGCCCGTGACACAAAAACAAGAAATTAGATTCACATCTAGGTTCCGGCTCTAACGTCGAATCCCTCCTGGCTGTGTATGGGTGGCTCCGCCCTTCTTTGCCTTGGTCGGCGGCTGTTGCCGGCTTTTCTTTTTGTTGTTGTATATCTTGATCAGTTGTAGTCATGGTTCCCGCATGAACTCATGGGCATAATCTAGTCTGCAGTCACTGCGCATGGGTGACGGATGATCGGTGGTCTCTATTTCGCTGGCTCGATTTATTTTTTGAGCTTAAGCGGAGAGGAGCCAGGGGAAAATCATGGGCTCAATTTCGAGACATTTTATGAAAGAATATTTTAAGGGCGTCAGCCGTGAGTTCGCCGAATTTCGGGTCAAAACTCATTTTTGCAAGCTGCGTTGTTGGTACTTGTAATATACTATAAGGGTGAGTTTTTATCGGGAGGGGTCCTATTTGTTTAATATATATAGGTCTTTTTTGTTTTGTTTTTCTCCACTATCATGGTTAGTGTTGGTATTTTTACTTTAGGTGGGGAATTTCGAGCTAGATCTAGCATATCTATTCTATGAAATCATTATATGTACCCTCTGGTGCATATTTTACCCGTGAGAAATGTGCAGTTTTTTCAAAGTCGGGAGAAAGCTGCATTGATTGACGTATTTTTCGCTGGTGCTAACATAGCCCGCTAGCGGCGGCAGCGCCGCCTCTTCCTTTCCTCCCTTCCTCACCCACTACCCTGTTCGAGAAATTGCGGCGGAACGTCGGCGTTCCGTTCCACCTCTCAGGGCAGACGCCCACGCTAGCTGGTGGTGAAATTCGCTCACAGCCGAGATAAGGCGCACGACGCACCCGGGTTGCGCTTCCTCTCCCGCTCCCATTTCCTCCACGCGTTCATATTCCGTCACGGCCTTGGCTGCTTGGCTCCGGCCTGCCAGCGCGCTTCGCGCTAGCGCCACGTTAGCCTTAACGCTCATGTTTTTCTCTCCCAGACGCTCGAGGTTGGAAGGTCGACTACGCCAGCAGCGGCAGCAGCAACAGCAGCAGCAGCAGCAATATCAGCCGACGCCACGGCCAGCGAGCCGGTCGGTGTTCGGAGGGAGGTACTTGGTAGAGTGGGAGAGAAGGAGGGAGGGTTTTGTTGGTTGGCCTGTTTGGTCCTCGCTTTTGGGGGGAGGGAGGAAGGTTTTTGTGTTTTTGGTGCTGGCTTCTGGTCTCGTTGGCGGGATTCGTGACCTCGTGGGCGATGTAGGCTCTGTGATTTTTGATGGCTTCGCGGCTTTGAGTAGTAGGTGGGGCGATTGGCTCGCTGTAGTATCATACGCGATTGCTTTTTTTCCGAGTGGGTGTGCTGCCGCTGTGTTCTAGCGCAAGCTTTTTATTGTTTGTCGCTCCGTCTCGCCCTGCCTGCGTGGACGAAGCTGCGTTGCGGCGGTCCGCCTCACCAGACCACTGATTGTCGTGCGTAATCGATTCCAATTGTTCATATGCAAATATGCAATTATACAAACATTAAATATTTACATATTTATATCGGGTACGAGAATATATATATATATATGTATGTATATATTTTGGTGGTCCAACAAAAACACGGAATTGTTGGAAATTCGTATCTGTCGTATATGCTATACTCAAATTGGATCGTTTTGTTTTTTTCCATTTCATCACTTTTTTCGTACTCGTAAGAGGTTTATGGTATTCATAAGGTGTTCATTACAGTAATCATGTACGAGATCGTCGTGGTACAGGGTACGGATTTTTTTTTTAGTATGAAGAAGAAAACACTTCAGCTGTGAGGTCGACCAAAAGAGATTTTGATCAAAACTAATCTTTGCGAGCTACTTGCATCATATCGATCGTTTTATATATAAACATGAAGAGATACACTTCATCAGCTGTGAGATCGTCCAAAAAAGATTTAGATCAAAACTCAGCTTTGCAAGGCTCTGCGTACGAAATGTTTTTTTCATGTGTACTACCATTTTTCATGTACCAGGTACAAAATACCAGGTACCTGGTTTATTTTATTTTGCTTATCAAAAATACAGGAGATGTATTATATCAATTCCTGAATATTATGTCACGTCCTGAAATATTTTATGTGAATTCTACGGGGAGTCGCCGACCTCTATCCTTAACGAGGACACACACCCCGTAACACGCTCGATCGAAGTATTACAGACAGCTTGCAACTATGACTTTCGACGATCTCGCAGCTAGGCTGTTCGTAGTGCACTTTGATTTTGTTTACATGTTTTGTTTCCGATAGTGCTCCACTGCAGTAAAATTATGGTGTGTCTTATGCTTGATGCTGCTGTTGTTGTATTAAAATGTACCAGGTATTTTATTTTTCGATGTAATTAAGTTCCGTGTACATGATGTATTATTGTGCTAAAGCTTTTTTTTTTTTTTTTTTTCATCCTCCGGCGGATGGGGAAAAATAAAGCTTTAGCTCACCACACTTCCGCGTATTTTCATACGCGTCGTGTGTCGATTTAACTCAGTTGCTTTCGCAGCCCAACGCTAGCTGGCGCACCCTTCGAGTCCCATTGTAGGTATAGCGTAAGCTGTCTCTATCAGTGGTCTTCGTTACAACCCCGGCAGCGCAAGCTGCCGTTGTATACGGGTGCGTGTGTATGTCGACCCGGCCTGTCCCCTGAGGGTCAGTTTCGGTGGAGATAGCCACCCGGAATGTCATCTTTCCGGGTAGTGTGGGACTTGCGCAAGCTCACCCACCAACAAAACCCCTGGCCATGGGAGATGGCCTTCCGCCGGACTTGGTCCAGTTACGGTCCACCCTACCCATTCGGGCGTTGGTCCTCGATTATTGTGCTAAAGCATTACTGTAATATTTTGTATAAATAATGCGGGCGTTTGTGTTGCGCAACCGGGAGGGGAAATTCCTTTTCTCGTGCGATTATGTTATTTTCCTCAGCCTATCCTTTTCTTTTCTTGACTACCAGGTACGCGGTATATTAATAGTAGTAGTACATCGACCCAAGAAGCTTAAACTGCAGCAACAACAGGCCTATCAGTATCAACCGTTCGGAAAGAGTGTACTGACAGGTGTCGCTGCGCTGCCCGCGTCTCGTACGTCTCCCTGCGTACACACCTGGTAGCACTTCGGGCATACCTGGTATCTACTACCCCAGCATCCCAGGCTGCTTGTCGTGGCCGATGCTGCATTCGAATCACATCGTACGTGCTTCAGCTGTGAGATTGCGTTTTTATTTTTTAAACTCATCTTTGCAAGCCGCATGCGATACTTGGATCGCGCGTTCTACGGGACGTGTATGATACATCCTCAATGGGGATACTAGTCGGGTGGAATTTCTCGGGAGATGTATACCCTCATGTGTGTGTGTGTTCTTCACATTAAACCGTTCTTCTACTCGTCGACATCCAGCACACCCAGTGTCCGTACTGATTCTTCTCATGAAAGATATACGTCTACTCCCCGAAGCGCTATTACGGGGGACCATAGTAAATAGGACCAAGTATTGTTAGTCAAAATAGGGAAATATATTGGTTTTTGTGTGTACCGTAGGTCCTATTTACTATGGTCCCCCGTAAATAGCTGTTTATAGCACCAGGGACAACAGGGCGATGTTGCGAAGACTTACGCCACCTGCTTGAATATCGTTCCGGTGGCACGAGCTGTACGCGGCAGCACGTGACCCCCGCAGAAGTTCGCGACCGTTTTGAGAGGCGTTTTTTTTTTCAGGTGTAAAATGGTCACGACCGGAAGTCAAGAAAATCTTGATTGGCTTTTTTTTCAGCCCATAAGAAGCAGCATTTTTATTCGTGCACTGAAGTTGAGGATACTGGACACCCCCTGCCCCATCTTATGCACGTTCCCACCCGTCATGTGTCGAATTGCCTCCTGCCCCGACCCGACTTGACCCGGGAGAGTTTAGAATGCTCCCAATTCGACCCGTGGGCCGGGCTAGAAGCCGTGAGAAGTTCTAGGAAACATTACGAATTAATTTGCCGATTGCACCATTGGGAACACCGCGCAGCCCGCGCTGCTGGGGTATGGGATGCATGCGTCCGGAGTACCTAGCAGGTGCTCTGTAAGGAGCTGCACGTCACGCGCGAAGGCAGCCTGGTTGTACTCGCGCTGCTGCTGCTGCTGCTGCTGCTGCTGCTGCTGCTGCTGCTGCTGCTGCTGCTGCTGCTGCTGCTGCTGCTGCTGCTGCTGCTGCTGCTGCTGCTGCTGCTCGTTCTTTCTATTAATTCATGTATGACAAAATCGCCACCGTCTCGTTGTACTTTGCGTACCAGGTATCGCTTTTTCAATGGGTCTCGAAGGAGGTGTTATATATTGTACCTCCTGTAGAACTACACCCCCAACTTTGTAAGGGAAACTTTTTGAGTGGAATTTGTTTGTGTGGGACACTTTTTTGTAGTTCTGAAGAGGTTAAATGGAGGTGTCCCTTACGTACGGGGTGTTTCTTTTTATTTGCCTTGTGGCTAGAGACGGGGCCCCGTGTATTTGCGGTAAAACACTTGATAAGCTACAATAGTAGTGGCGTTCTTTCGTCTAGATGCGAGCGTGCAGCATAGGTTGGCATTGAGTGCCAAGCGCGTCGCTTCCTTTGGGAATCTGACATTCAACGCAGCACCCCCCAACCTTCCAGCCCTCGTTTCTTCGTGTGGCTGTTGCTGTAGTCGTGTTTTTTTTTTTATTTGTGTTTATTCCCCCTGAAGCCCCGAAATAGTGTAATTTGTTTTGTTTGAAGCAGTGGTACGTAAGAGTTGCGATTAACTCTTGAGTGACATACATCCGCCTGATGCTTTTGATCTGTCCACGGGAATATGTGAACGCGTCAAACGTGACATGCGCCTGATGCTTTTGATCTGTCCACGGGCATGTGTGAAAGCGTCAAACGTGTGGTGATGGACGAGCGCGGAGTGCCTTTGTTTCTAGCACGTTTTTCGGTCGCTGTGCGTTGCTGCTGTATGATCGTATTACTCAAGACTATTAATACGCGATTACCCTCATAGACGGCGTGGAAAGGTGGCCACGCTCTGCATCTATTTTAATTGCTTTGCAACTTGATCATACTGCAACCTTGCTTGGCGGACAACATGGGTTGGAATTCGAGTTGGATGCATAGCAGAAATCCACGCGTTAAATAGAAAATGTCAGTTTGCGGTGGTCATGATGGAACTCCACGTCCCCAGCTCTTCCCCTGTGTACACACGCCGCCTGTCCCCCCCCCCCCCCCCAGCCCTGCGCGCGCGATGGTGGTCGGAACCGTAATACTTTTTCCCTCTCGTTTGATTCGTCCGCGTCCAACTCATACACCGATACTCGTACAACGCAAGCAGCCGCTCTAGCCCCTCGTGTTGTCATAATCGTGCCGCCTCTCATGGCGCCCTCCCTTGCTTACATACCCTGCCGCGCTTAACTCCTGCCCGCCGTGACGAAGATGGCGGCGGCCTTTCTGTGGTATTTTTTCTCCCGGTCCTTTCCCCCCCCCCCCGCCTCCGCGTAATCTTTTATGTTGTGCTCCGCCTCTTGTAGGCCTTCAGACTATCCTCTTGCTCTTTGCTTCTTATCGTTGTATCTTTGCATGCCCTTTGGTGGACAAGGCGCATTGCAAAAAATATGTTACCATCGCTCCCCCAATTGTTCCCTTGTTCTTCAAAAAGCTCAATTCTTTAAAGCGTACGTGTTGCATGCTCTTTATTATACGCCCGTTTATGCCAAAAATTCTGGTAAATATCGGACATCTGGTGCAGGCTTAGGCAGCTGCGGTCCTCATCATCCCCCCTCCCGCCCCCCTCCCCCATAACGCCAACCCGCACTTGCTCAGCGATATGCGGAGCCGCTTTCGCGATCGGTCGCTGTCCACTTCCATGTCCAGCTTGTCGGGCGTTTCGGATCGCGTGGCCCCTAGCCCCAGCCACCGAGGCCTCCTTGCGCGGCTTGGTTCCCGCCCGGAGGTCCTTTCGGTAGAAGAGGGCACCCTCTCCGGTGAGCGAGGCTGATTGAAGGGTTGATTGATTGAACAGTTGTTGTTGTTGTTATTGTTGTAGGTTGTGGTGGTCTTGGTATTGGTATTGGTGTTGGCTGCTGATGTTGGTGGGTGTTGGTGTTGGTGTTGGTGTTGTTGTATCTGCTCACACAGGTCTTTGTTCGTGTGCGTACATTACCCCTTTTGGTTTTGGGTTGCTTTTCTTTTGTGCTATTTCGTGAGCCCCTGTTTTTGTCGCCCCGGTGGCGTGGACTGACCCAACCCCTCTGGTCGCTCGTGTCTTGTGTGCTGCTCTCATTTTCTGCTCTCCTCCTCCTCCTGCTCTTCCTCCCCTTCCTCCTCCCCCTCCTCCTCCGATTTTGGCACCGCTCTTCCACCGTGGCCGGCAACACAATACAGGGAAAAGCGCTTCCCTGTCATCCATGTTGCCGCTCGAGCGATCGGAGTGCGTCACCCCTCTTCACAGCTCGACAGCTTGCGGTCGCTCCTTCGCAAGCTCCGAAAACAGCGTGGGGTATGGCGGAAGCGAAGAAGGCGGGCCCCACGGTGGCGGCGGCGTTAGCGGTGGCGGCGGCGACGGTGGCGGTGGCTCGGCCAAGGGTAGGCCTGGCAAGCGGGGGTTCAAGCGCATGTTTTCGAACGTTCCTAGTCCTTCCCATTTCCGCCGGTCGATGTCCTTCACCAGTTCCATGTCCGCGATTTCTCACGCGGCGACGCGGGTAGCTGCCGGCGCGATGACGCCCATTTCTAGGCGCCGACAGCGTCGCGACCGGCGTAGCTCGGGGGAAGGCGCTTCAGAGAACGGGAGTGC